>VYZM01008944.1:95833-125358 GCA_013398915.1 Dromas ardeola
TGGAGGGCTAATGAATAAAACGTTATTTGGGAGCATAGGAAGTATTATTGGTTTCTCTTTCATCTTTCAGTGAGACTTCTGAGCCTGAGGATGCTCTCCTCCTCAGGGAGGTTGGGGCACGCTGCTTCCCAGGGATGTCAGGGGAGGAAGGGCACCAGGTACCCTGCAGGGTTGGAGCCCAAGTCTGCGGCAGGACATGACACGTTGCAGGAGTTACACACAGACAATTAGCTTAAGGGAAAAAATCTCTGATCTCTGCCAAGATAATCTACTTAGCTGGTTAATAGGGGGCCTGCTGGTCTGCAGATGCTGCGTCATTTACTAATTGCCTCACTTGCATCATTGCATTAAATCCTGGGTCTGATCTCTAGTCCTCTGCTATGCCACAGAGCAAGAGGAAATCTTGTGCTGCCTCCCGTCTGCTGGTCCACATCGACCTTTGGAGCCCAAGCTCTGTCTGGGGAAACAGGACTGGGAGTCCGGGAGCATCGTGTCCTCCAGCTTTGCTGGGCCCAGCTCAGTGTCCTGCCCGTGGAGAAACCCACTGGCTGTCCATCCACACTGGGTGGCCACAGGCTGGGCATGAGAAATAAAGAAGGTCAGGCCAGGTCAACCTTCGCTGGAAATGCATCTCATCCTCTCTGTATTATTAAAAAAAGAACGTTACACCAGCGATGAAAGACATCTGGGGGGCCCGGGGGTGTATTTGCAGTACAATGGACAGTGAAGCAAAAGCTGCAAAAAATTAAATGTTCATATCCTTTGAAGTCAGGCTAGGGTACTGTGATTGTGTTTTGATTCATGCCTGCTGGCAAAAATAAAGCAGGTTGTCAGTGAAGAAAGCCTTTCTTTAAACCTATTTATTACAGCTAAAATATTCAACCCACTGGTTGGTGTATTGGTGCTGGCAACTATTGCAAAATTAGTAATCCCTCAGAGCTGCCAGGAGACAAAATGAAGGTCCTGGAGTGAACCGAATCCCGTGTTGTTTGTTACTCTTGGAGAGATGTTGCATCATTCTACAAAGGGCTGTAGAATCCTGGAATCACAGAACGGTTTGGGTTGGAAGGGGCCCTAAAGCCCACCCAGTGCCACCCCCTGCCCTGGGCAGGGACACCTCCCACCAGCCCAGGTTGCTCCAAGCCCCGTCCAGCCTGGCCTTGACCCCCTCCAGGGATGGGGCAGCCACAGCTTCTCTGGGCAACCTGGGCCAGGGGCTCACCACCCTCACAGCCAAGAATTTCTTCCTCAGATCTCATCTAAATCTCCCCTCTTCCAGTCTGAAGCCATTCCCCCTCGTCCTATCACTACATGCCCTTGTAAAAAGTCCCTCCCCGGCTTTCTTGTAGGCCCCTTCAGACATGTGTCTGACCAGCAGTGGGACTAAGGATGGCCAGTGTCTTACAGTGTTGTGGCTTGTGGTTGAGTTGTGAAGTGTCTACTCAGACTTTCACCCTGCAGATACTTTACAATAGCGTAAACCTTATTCCTTTTGACTACTGGACGCAGACAGCTTCTTCCTTTAAAGGCTTAAGGGAAGCAGGGATGTGACAGGTACGTGACAACATGTGAGAGACAACTGGTCCAAATAACCATCAGTTTTGATCACTCCTCAATGGGCCCAGGTGACGCACGCTGCTACACAACGCCCCGTCTTACCATTAGCTGCCGGAGAGCAGAGCCTGGGTGAGAGACTGGGGGCCTGGTGTTATACTGGGACGGAGAGTGCTCTCTGCTGGCTTGTGGTGCAGTTAGTGAGGGACAGATCAGGAAGTCTCCAAAATGCACACGTGCCCGTTCCTGGCTCTCAAGATGGGTTGTGGTTCTCCAAAGCTCAGCGTTGCTGCCTGTCTTGTCTGAGGGGAGGTTAAATATTTTGCTGCACGCGTTTTTGGACACGGATTGCAGTGATGAATGAGTTGGACTACACTTTGAAGAATATTCTCAATGGGAAAAAGAAAGTAAAGTCTATTTTAAACGTATCTGAGGTATGCAAGTAGGTAAGCCACTGAAGATACCCATGTGGCATCAAGTTTAGAGAAACTAGATTGATAGGGTTGTCCTCTTCAAGGACTGCCTGAGATACGAATGCACTTGCTGCACGGCTGAAAGCTTTGTTTGTGAAGCACTGGACCCCTCACTGGCTTTATTAGAAGGTTCAATCTTTACAGCTGCGTTTTCAGCATTTTAAAGAAATAAATCGCAAACACCCTGAGCTTGCCGTTACCTCCTGTGAAATGGCTTTCTCTAAGAGGAGCAGGCGAGGAGCTGAACGTGTAAACTTTGTGTGACCTGGTCTATCTGGCCCTGCACAAGTGGAGGTTTGTGCTAGGTGGCCTCCAGAGGTTCATTCCAACCTCAATTGTTCTGGCATTCTGTAAAATTACTTTGAGTATATTTACTGGCAGAAGCACCTATTTCTAAAGCAGGATGGGCTGTATTTAGTTGGCTCGAATTCATTTGTTTGTTGTTTAAACTGGAGGTCCATACTTTGTTTTCGTATTTCTTAATGCGGTTTCCATTTTGAGCGCTGCTAATAGGACGACAAGCTTTTTTGTCTCCTTGAGAACTTCCTGGGAAATCTGTCTCAAGTTACGCAGACCACTGTCTGCGTCATCTGATGCTTTTTTGGGGCGCATTAGTGACTTTTGTCTGATAACCTTTTCCTAGCAGAAGTTTATCCTTGTACCCCGTATCAGCACAGACCAAAATCTCACCACGTCCTGTCACCCCAAAATAATTAGTTTCTGTAGGCTGGGGCGAAGGCACCCAGGGAAGCACACAGAGCTGGTGCCTCGCTGGCTGTTTTGCTGGTGAATGGTTCTCCCTCTGCTCTGGCTGCTTTCGTGATGCTAAACATAGCGTCTCACTGGGGCACATATATAACTTCTCACCTTTCCTCGCTCACAGTCTCCGTGTCTTCTACAGAGATTTCAGTGTAAACATTCGCAACCAAGAGTGCGTGGCTGCAGTGATGTGACAGCCAAGTGGTTAATTATAAATGAAAGAAAACCCCCTTTAAGCTGTGCCAGTCCATTCAAGTGATCCAGATTTGTCTGGTAGCCTGTGCCATCATGCTTCAGTTAACTCTGTCACAGTGGATTTTCCCTGCTTTGCAATCCTCCCCAATGTTCAGCTCTTGTTCATTGTTTTTGACACCGAATTCTGTTGTAAACCTTTGAAGTGGTCAGAAATGATGAGCTTAAAAAAAAATATATATATATATATTTTCTTTTTTAGTCTTTCTGCTAGGTCTTTGAGACAAAACCATGTGTGGTATTGATGGAGAATTTATTTGGAACCTGAATAGGGTTTACCACTGGCCATCCAAACCGTAAATGGCGTGTAATTGTAATGAGCGGTGATATACTATAATTAGATAGCAGTGTTATAAAATTGTTTAAAAATCAACAGATGTGAAAAGGATGGGTGCTATTTTTAGACTAGGACTCTAGAGGAGAGAAGAATGAAATTCCAAACTAGATTTTCACTGATTTGTAGACACATGGGAGAATCCACAGACCAAGGAGCATCTCTCCTGAGATAGGACCGACTGTCTAGAGGAAAATCTGTGGCAGCCGGTGCCCCTATCCCTGTAGCCGGGGAGCAGCCACAGCTCTGAAGTGCAGCCAGGAGGTTTATAGGACTAATTGGGCACTTTGAGTGCAGGGCTGAATGAAATCGTGCTGGTTTTCGCCTCCTTGAGACCATCCCTAGCTTGCCCTCTCGACAAATGTCTTCATGCTCTGGTCCCCGGCATCTCCTCGGGCGCTGTCTGCCGCAGCGGGAGAGACGGAGGCTGCTGGTTGTATTACAGCTCCGTAAATCACTCCGGCGGCCAGCGTTTTTATGCGTGTGATTTAACTCGAGAGGAAACTGCTGCTGAGGACACGACAAAGGATGGAGCAACACGGAGGGCTCATACTGAGGAGCACCGAGGATTTACATCCTCTTTAAGCTATTTGATTATTTTTTTTTTTTTTTTATAGTGTAAGGGTGGATGCTGCCATGTAAACGCATAGTCCTGAGCCCTGGGGCCTCGGGGACACGGTGAGGGATGGATGTGGCCCTGAGCTGAGCGGGGAAGGGAGAACTTGCCTGGCCCCGCAGCATCGAACGCAGCAAAGCAGGAGCTTTTGCACCTCTGGTGCTTACAGGAGCGCAGGATTCAACCTTTTTACCTGCCTCAGGAAAGCCCTTGCCTCGCAGGGGATTCGATGGGCTCATAAGGTGGACTGGAGCTGTGTGACCCAGGTCTGCAAACCCTCCTCGCCCTCAGTACCTCAGTAATTCTCGCCATAGCTGGTGCTCGTCTTGACTTCTCTGAGCTTCCTGCCTGAGGATCGGTTTGTAGGCAGAGATTTGTTGCTGTCGTCACCTTTAATAGCTTATTGGAAAAAATAGAAAGACTAATTTCTTCATGTATTTTAATTTGTTAATCTTTTATTACGCTGAAGCTAGAAATCTCTGGGGGTATAATTGGAGAAGACGCCAATTGCAGGGCTCGCTCATACTAGTAGTCTCTTCCCACAGGTACAATACGTTATCGCAGTGTGTTTAAGACATTATTTTAATTGGTCTGATGCAGACTTTCCCAAGATGAATGATTTGTCTTCATTTTATTACTTTGTTTCTACTTCACTACTTCATTTGCTACCTGTCATAAAAGTGGAGACGAGAAGGCTGGTGTCGGTATTGAGGATGCGGAGGACCTAGTGCCTTTTGTAAATCATTCTGATGGCGGAGAACGTTTTTACGTCTGTGATCTGAGCTGTGGAGGAAATTGCTGCTCAGCTTCTGATGAAACACAGCGTGGTGTGATAAAAGAGCAGGAAGGCCCAGTCTGAAAAATGGGGGCAAAAGTTGTGGCACGTCAGTGGCTGTGACTTGTGGGAATGTAGGAGAGAAAAAATAAGATTTGTAACTTGTTCCTCCACTTTTTCGCTTAGTATGAACTCACGCGCCCTAGGCAATGACAAATAATAAAAATAACAGTGAAGCAACAAATGCTGTGCAACGAAGTGCATCTTTTTTAATTCATTTGTTTTCCCTTTTCTTTCCTCATCTTGCTAAGAAGAGAGTACCGGTAAAGCGTTGCTTTTCTTTCCAGTGTCAGTAAAAGCATTTAAGATTCACTGTAGTTCGTTGGCCCTGTCTTCTGCATTACATAGCTTGAACAATTTGTGAGAGCAGTTACTCTGTAAAATGAGCATTTTATTGTTGGGCAGATACGGTCTTCAAAGGCATGGCAGAAAGTAGTAGGCTCTATAGATCTCTTGCTTGAGTTACGTGTCTTCCCGCTGTATGTTGACCAACCTAATAGACCTTCTTTCTCCTGCTATTCAAAGTCACTTCTAGCATCCTCAAAGACTACGTTTTTGTTCATGTTAGGTGTATGGATGCTGGAAGGAAGGGGAATGGGTTGGATCCTCCTCCAACTGGTGCCAGCACAGCAGTGCTGGTAGCGGTCCAGTTGGAAAGGCTTCTGGAGGAGCGATGTCGGTCTGCAAAGTTTGCTCTTTCGTTCTTCTGTTCTTGTGTTATTTCCTTCATTTTTTTCTGCCATTCTTTCTTCCTTTCTAACAAGCTGTCAAAATTCATGATGTTCTGATTCCCTACAAGTTTGCTGTACAAATTTATTTTGCAAACTAAAATACAAAATCAATCCCAACTGTTCCATCATACCGTTTGGGTGCAAGCACCTACAAACGTGCATTGACTTACACTGCAGTAAGCTATTTTTTTCTGTGAGCTTATCGGTAGTGACCTTCTGTGCCATTGTCCATCTCATTCACTGTGATAGCACTGTGAGCATTCCCTGTTCAGCCAAAGGCCTGGATATTAGTAGTCATTAAAATATTTGAGTTTTGTTTTATTTTATTTACATGCTGTGTAGCAAGCTACACCCAGAACAGAAGGCAGGCTGGTTTTCTTGTGGGGAGTAGTCCTAGTAGGTCTCCTCTCAAGTGCTACTCTTCATTGAACTCCAGCTCCCCAGGGTGATGTCTGCAGGCTGGCAGAGAGGGTTCACACCTACACGGGGAAGAGGGAGACCTGCTGTAGAGGACAAAGATGGTTCTTCCCTTAGGATTTCTATGAGCTCTTCCCTCCTGCCAAGAAATCCCATTTTGGGGAGGTAAAGAGTGGCTTAATTTCAACTTGGACATCATGGGTGAAACCTTAGACAGAAATGCTGAAGGGGGACTTCACAGCAGGGAAACAAATTTTGCTTGTAAAGGGGTTAAATAGCATGTACATATCTTGGGGCATAATTCCTCTATCATCAGCAGGATAGCAGCTTACACCCCAGCTGTAGGACATCAAGCTGGACAAACAGAGAAGAGTTGGTTTGCACAGACCTGGAGGCCGTGTCCTTTGTCTGCCAGTGGTTAGAGCCCTGTGGCTGCTCCTCAGCTGTAGCTCCACATCTGTCCTCCACATGTTGGCCCTTGTCACTTGCCTGGGCTCCGCTCCACAAGGTGTGCTGCGGGGATGTAGCTACGGCCCCCGTTACCCGCTGTGCCTGGCTCGCCTACTGTGGAATTCAGCCTTTGAAATTGTTCAGCCAAACATCCCGTTGGCTTTCGAGTAAGTGGGCGGCATCGCTCTTCACACGCGTCTTCCTGCATGTGCTGTCTGTTGCCATCGGTGAAGCCTTGTGCCAGCCATTATTTTTCTGCTGAGGTGGCTCAGCAAGGCCCAGACTCCGTATATTTGCTTGAAATCCCTCTGCTGCTTGGAGCCAGAGAAATGCAGGCTTTGCTGGGTGTCACTTACGGGACCAGGCTGAGGCAGGGTAATTCCTGCCCCCAGGCAGCTGTGACATTTTAGGCTGATCCACCCCTTGTCAAAGAGGGTGTTTTGTATGTGCGTGTGTGTAACGTGATGCTTTATCTCTGTGTGGACACAGAAGGTGTTTTTCCCCCACCCCAGTTCTATGGCACCCTGTAGACTGACATTTCAGTGGCTCTTCAAGAACTTAAAAATGTTGCGTATCTTCCTAAAAACCCACCCTCCGATTCTTGCTGTTCTCATGGGAACGGGATCATGACAGCATTCCAGAGGCTCTCATTATATTGCGCAGCCGTTTTCTAATTCCTGCTCGAGCTGTAATTGTGCCATTTCTTTTTCCTGAGAGCACTTTTGGCGCCGCTTACTGAAGGTGAACTTGCGAATATGTAACATCTTGGAAAAAAATAAAAAAAAATTAAAAATCTGCCATTTACTGTATAGCAAATGCCTTGCTCACAAGCATCTTGCAGCTTAACGTGCGGATGCCATCGCATGACTGAAGGCCTTAGCTCGCTGACCTTTAGCATCCCCCTAAAAATAGATGCCTTTCAACGTTGGCTCTCTTTCAGCAGCAGGTGGGGATGTGCGATGGGTCTTCGTTACCTCTGGCGCTTTCTCAGCGAAGCATGTGAAAGGTAGGCAGGTTTGCACTGTCTATTGCACAGTGATATCCTGCATTTCTCGGCGGAAAGGCTTCCTGTTACCTTATAATTTTAAATAGCTTTAAATAAAAGAAATATTGAACACAAAGATCAATGCCTAGGCAGTTTAAAGATACACACTATCTTTTGATGCCAGTTAATCTGAGTTTGAATTTATTGATTTGGTTCAGCCTAATATTAACAAGAGCAGTTTGGAACTAATATTTTATCATCATCAGGGCTTATGGAATGTAATGACAGGATTGAGAGCTCTTGTTTTGAATTAAGGCATGGATTAATTAATTAATTGACTGAAGTACAAGTTCGATCTGGTGGAACGTGAACCAGAATTTCTTTTCTATTCTTTAAGTTACACCTAATGGCTCTTAAAGGAAACCGATAAATGTGTGAGACTTATTTTTATATCTAATGATAAAAACGTATCTAATTCTTCTTATGGCTATCTTTGGAGGGAGGGAAAAAAAAAATCCAACAAAAAAGCAGGAGTGCTATACTTGAAAACTGAAATAGACCTTCTGTTTTTAATTGTTGGGTAAACAGTGTATCAACAGCGATGAGATGATAATCGGAAAGTGGGAGCTGTGATTGATGTTTCAGGGTAAGCGGAAAATTCATTCCAAACAAATGTAATCCCTTTTAATTCTACTGAAAATGGCATTCCCCTCTTGTGCCTCCCTTTTGTCAGGTTTCAAGGCTCGGACAGCATTCGGGCTATCGGGGCTTGGTCTAGACGAGCTTTAAAGGTCCCTTCCAACCCAAGCTCTTCTGCGGTTCTATGACTATCCTCATGTTACATTTTAAACTTGATACAAGTTTGATGATAATTTCGGATATTACAAGAAAAGCATTTGCACTAAAGATTTATTGTGAGGCTGAGCACTGTAATTGCTGTTGCTGAGCACATAACTGAGTTATACTTAGTATTATTCCAATTAATGCATGTAGTCTAAAAAATAAAATAAAATTTAAAAAAAAAAAAAAAAAAAAAAAAAAAAAAACAAAAAAAAAAAACCAAATGAGAACAAAAATATTTTTTTAGGGAAATATACTTAAGTTTCACTGCAGGATTGTCTATGTTTATCAGTCTTGTTGGGGAATTTTGGAAAGCACTGTTAAACTGGGATTTAGAGTCCACGGCTGCCGTTCACATTCTGTCTCAGCAGCTGGAGTTACTGTAATTGCAATTTCCATATTGTATCTATCCAGACTCAATTAGAAGTGTTTTGCTGCATAGTGAAATATGAATAATTTTCTATTTCTTAATGGTGCATACAGGAGTGGGCAGGTCTAGAGTGGGCTAGTTAGGAATGAAGCATCCTACTAGTTTTGATGCAAGGAGCTTCCTTCGGTCTATCTGTCTGTATATCGTGTAGAATAAAATATAGCTGGGTCGCAAATTATCGCGTAAGTCCTGCTAGATTCTATTAAGCCGCCTAGTCCAGTGACCTGTCTTCTGCAGGAGTGGGGCCATGCTCAATGGCATCGTGGCTGGCAATTATCAGTTTGGGGATTTTGGGGTTTTATCTCAAGTATGTGCCACGTAGCGAAATTTATTATTTTATTTCTTTATGCTCTAACATTGCATTTCTCCTTGAGCTCTAGTGAAATAGATTTCTTTTTCTTTACGGATCTGTCGTTGCCATTTAGGTTTTCTGGGTTTTATTTGCACAGGGGAGATCCATGAAAGTCACTGGCAGTACCGTTTATAACTCCAATTCGGAAATTACAGTACAGGTACACCCTGTGCTTTCATCAGCAACGTAGGTCAGAGAGGACAATTTTGCTGTTGTTATCTTTCAGTCCTTAATTATGATAGCACCCATTTAATGTAATTTCCTCTACCCCTTTATTGTTGTATTTGGCCTAATTCTGTTGTTTTTTGTCCACGGCCTTATTGATTAGGTCGGACCACTGGCTGCCTGACTGGAGGATCAATCGAATTATAAGTTAAAGAGCAAATACCTGAGAAACTAATGATAACCCTTCTGCTAGTGATACTCTACGATGTTCTCTTTGTATTACGTGGATTTCTGAGCATGACACCCTGAAACAGTGGTTTTCCAGTAGGAGCGTTGGAATCAAACTTTGTTCTTGAATGTGATACACTGACGCGTGAAAATGAGATGAGGAAACACCGAATAAATTCAAAGTGATAAAATCACAGTAAAAAAGAAATCCCAGTGCAAAATCCCCCGGTGTCCTGATACAAAATTAACCCCTCTTATGATGTTTGTTTTCACGTTAGTCTTTCAGTCGCATTTTAGAAGTATTTCAACTTTGCTGTTGATACTTTCTTGCAGATGGTTATTTCCTGTAAGAAAAAGAAATATCTGGCATTTCATAAAAATGCCTAAAATAATCAAGTTGGAAATACGGATCACAGTCAGCTGATGTCCTTCCTGAATGACCAGCATCTAATGCAGTCTGCTTTTTATCCTGTGCAAGTCAGCGAGGCAAAGAAAGAAGCAGATGTCGTTAGACTGACTGTGTAATAACAAATTCATGCAATTATATCATGCTGTGTTCACATTTCACTTTTTTCCAGAATCAGGTCAGTTTTGCATGAATTTTTTTATATTGCCAAACGTCGTCGTGCATCTTTTTTTCTCCCCTTGGCAATACCACTTTAGAATAAACTTGGTGAAGAGCTGAAAGCAGATTAGACATGCAAATAGGGAAGGCAGACTTATAAAGAACTTTTTAATTATTAAAAAAATAAAATAAATTGTGGCATGTTGGTTATTCTGAAGTGCTTTCTGTTCAGAATGCTTTTTGTTTTATAATATCGGTTGGTGGTTTGACATCTTTAAAATTAGACGCCCATGCTGAAGTATTTCCCTCAGGCTGAAACAGAGCCAAGAGCCGCACCATATAGCGGGGAAGTGTGTCTCCTTGCCAAGCAGCTCCTATCCATCCCGCCGGAGTTCTAACTTTTAATTGTATACGTTTTCTGTCAAGTTGCAGTTCTCTCGTTTGTTGTGTCCCCCAGGTAACGTAACAGAGAACAACCTGTGCACCACGTAAAATAGTTTGACATGTTCGTTATCCCCTCTTCCCCGCTGCAGTCAGGGTGATGATTTAGCAGGGCTGAGCTGGTAGGCTTTTAGCTTGTAGGTGCTTCGGGTTTATGATGAAAAACTAAACCTGTTGGATGATTTCTTCCCACTGTAAAGAGTGAGCGTTAAAAGAGCGTTTCAAAACTTGTGTAAGTAGCAAGTGACAGTCACCTCCCAGCCTTTGTTAGTCAAGAAGCGGTGGAAGGATCCAGAAAGAGCTTTCCTGACGTATTGCTGGTTTCCTGAGCTGACCTCAGTTTACTGACACTCCTCGCTATGACGGAATGATTGCTTTTCTACTTCCAAGTCTTAAAATAACCTCTACTGTTGCTAGAAGAGGCTTAATAAATAGAAATAAATTAATACGTAGCATTTATTAGCACAAGATGCGGATAGCTTCTGGCTAGTAAAACTGCTTTGTCAGGGGGAACATGAAAAGGGAGCAGAATCAATCGCCAGGAAAAACCTTAACGTTGCTGGTGGGCGATGAAGGAGGTTTCTCATGTGGACGCAGAAGAACGCCGGCTGTGTGGCCCCCGCCGGGTTTTGGCCCTGGGTGCTCCTGGCCGGTCTGGGTGACGTTGACAGCAGTCACCGCGTCCGTGCCAGTGAGTGTGTCCACCCTGGGGAGCCTTGTCAGATGCAAGTTTTCTACCAAAAATGATTTCCCCCCCGCCCTGCTCTGGGGGAACGACCTCCAGAGGTAAAAGATTTGATGCTGTCTTCCTGGCCCACCCAGGTAAACAGCTTCTGGGCTAACGCAGCTGAGGAGGACAGGCATGATATTCGGGTCTGTTCTATGGGCATTTGATGGCTTTTTGGGTATTGGTTTGAAATTTTATAAGCTGATTTCCTCCTGAAATAGGCCAATTATGAGGAGGGCTGGGGCAGGACAGCACCCATCTCCGATGTTCGCCCAGATCAGTCTACTGTTATTTTATGCTCACTCGCTCTTAGGTTTCTACATTGTCCTTCATGCAGAAACCCAAGGTAGCTTGAAAATTAGTTCCATATCACATGTAATTCCTAATAGTGTCATTTAAAAAAGTCTTTAATCAAACAAATAACCTTTATGTCTGGATTTAGGACTCCCAGTTTTTCCATCGTTTAATTGGCAGTGTGTTTCTAAGCCAGAGAGAAAATTGACTTCAATCTTTCAGTGTTGCGACTTTGGGTGGCGTGATTTAGAGATAGGCAAGGCTCCATCGGTACCTGCAAGGTCAAGGGCAAGACCCAGCCACTCTTGTATCATTCATTTGCTTTTTTTTCTAATATGTATACGATTGATCGTATTTTCCTTAATGTCTTGAAGAGAGATTTTCCTGTGTAGGTGAGGGATAGTCAGAACGGATATATTCGTGTACCTACTCTGTATTAGACTGTAATTATTAGAAGGCAGAATGACATGTGAGAATTGCATAAGGACAGCTGAAATGTCAATAAATTTAGATTACACCTTGCTCTCCTCTTCAGCAGGGGCTTAACTCAGTTATTTTTTAAATAAGGTGTCAGTATACATAGCTATTTAGGAATGTATTTGTGGAATGGAGGAGGGTGGGAATCATGAGGTATATCCTAACGTTGCACCTCTGAAACGCAAATCTGGTTTTTGATGGCAGCCCCAGTGCAAATCTTGTGTTACAAGTTTCCATTTAGAAAGCTAGATAAAAACATAGATGCTTTTCTTTTTTATATATGTTTTTGTACAGGACTTTAAAAAAAAAAATGTACATCAACTTACGCAATATTTGAATTAGGGATAAAGTGCTTTGTTTTATTTTTTCACCTTAACATCTTTCATCATTACGCATTCCATAGGTGATCAAAGCAAAGGGATGATTGCCATGGATGGGAAATCTTGCATAATAATGCAAGAAGATGTCACAGAAACGGAATATAGACAGACATGAGGAAGGCAGTGGTTTTTACTGTACTGACATGGAGAATTTACGGAACATCTCAGGGTCATAGAGTATTGCGACTAACAAAATGCGTGTCTATGCACAGAAATGATTATCTGCATGGGAGAGCACAATGGGGGAAGGAAATATTCCCTTCGCATAACTGCAGAGCTGCCAGTGTTTTAGTTTCAGAAGTTTTCTCCTCTCCCCTGATAAATAGCTTCTATCAAAAGCATTCGTGCCTATAGAGAAAAAAGCTGAAGAACAAGATGACTTTTACTTCTTTTTTTTTTTTTTTTTCCCTGTTCCTATTTAAAGGTTTTCCGTAACTGAGCGCAAGGGTAACATACCAGGTCAGACAAACTTAAATTAAGCTCCTCTTTGATTTTTTTCTGCAGAAATAGTTTCACAGTGTCTCAGTGGCACAGTAGGTAGTCTCCAACTCTTCTGTGTTTGAGCTGCAGCAAAGCAGGGAGAGAGGAGGAGATGTTTTAGATGGAAGAATTTTATGTCTTTTCAGGAGATTATTTTTTTTTTGACCAACTTTTGTCATTGGTCTGGTTTTTAGAGTTTAGGGATAGGCTGGTTTGCCAGGGCTGAGGTATAGAAGACAGCAGAACTGATGGCAGATGTGTTCCCGTGCGGTGGTGGCCTGCTGATGGCTTCTCCCGAGCATCCCTGCTCACGTTCCAGGGCAGCATCACTGGGGCAGTTCTGACTCCTGAAGATGCTGCACCGATTTTGCCCCTGCCAGGAGCTGCTTTGGTGGGCAGCACGTGTAAATTCGTAACTTCATCGCAAGGTGTCAGGGCTTTAGTATTTTGTTAGATTAAAGAAATACTGATTATTTCAATTGTCCTACAGATCTTGCTTTTCTTTTGATTAGATGCTAATTGAACACGCTGTAACGGTGAAAAGCTTCTGGGAACAGTGGGAGACATTTAATTGAGCAAGGCTTTTGAGTTGAGATGCACCCAAAAGCTCTGGTGTGGGGGGATCCTCAGGATAGAAGTGGTTGTGCGTTTCAAGCAGGAGAGGAACGTGAAGTAGCAGCTGTGGTGTCTACCATACATTTTTTCCAAAACCTGGCCCAGAAGAGGCGGTTTTTCCTCCAGGAGACCACTCTGGGGATATATGCGACCGGAGATGGTGCTTTTGAATGCTTTATAAATATGCGTCTTAGTCTGTTACTTTCGTTAATATGGTACAAGCTGTTTGTGTAGATGTTACCTGAAGTTATAATCTCCAGCTCCTGGGTCTCCAGCTGGCTACACGCTATGTGATGAAGAGCAAAGGAGAGAGAGTACAGTGTTGCTGCTTGCTTCTACCGGTGAGGGAAAATGGGAATTTTTGCACTAATTATCTGTAACTGCCTGAAAGTTGATGCTGTGAAGTATGTCTAAGTATATCTGGTGCCTTTCCATCACTCTGCTTTTGTCAGAGCGATTTGGAAGTAGGTGAAGGGAAAAAATTGCAAGCTACGATACGTTGACATGAAAATATATCATCCAATGAACAGCTTCATTTCCTAAATTGACTTTTTAAATGGGAAGACACAACGATACATACGGAGCTCAACAGCGCAGTTCCTCTTGATGGTAGAATTCAGTAAGCCCATCCCCGGCTGTAGATCTTGCGGAGAATATGTTTGCAAAGGGTTCACAGAGGCATGAAAAAAACTATGCTGGGTTGGCTGAGGAAGAGGAAGAGAAAAAAGCTGAATACGCGGCTGGCAGAGCGTTAGTGGGAAGGGTTCCTGGGGCATTGCAAAGCTGGTGGTGGAGCTTCCCGCGCTCCTGTGGGAGGGAATCATGACAAACATTTTCTGTTAGGAAAGTGGAAGTAATGACATATGTCGTGAGTGTACTTTTTGTCTGAGATGTGCATGACTGTAAAGAAACAGATGGCTCCTTTAATTCTAATCATGGGCATGTGGCTCCTCCGTTTATGAGGCTTTTACTCCTGTACAGATATTTTTTTGTTATAAATTCTTTTTAAGAGGGAAGGAAGTGAAATCGCCTTACATCAACTCAATAAAAATTACCAGAAACAATAAAGATTATTAGGAAGCCTGTGTCCAGTGGACTACAAATATGTTGCCTGGAGGAGCTTGAAAAAAAAAAAAAAAAAAACAAAAAAAAAAACCTAATAAACCAAACCCACAAACAGAATGTAAATGCTAATTCCCAGAAGGATGTTTTTTATCCTTGCATTCGTAGCGGGAGCGAAGGCAGGCCGGGCAGCTCTCCATCACACCCTGCTGGGGTGCCTCTCCCTTCGGCACGTACTGAGCTCGCACGCACCATTGCAGGGTGCCATCCTGCACCCTCTGACACACGCCGGCACCCAGACGTTTGCAGGAGAGGGGAGCAGGAGTATTGGGCCTACCTGGCTTAAACGTTAGTCACGTTTCTTGGGTTCTCCCACTCCGAAATTTTCCAGTTGCTGCTTGAATGCATTCTCGAGTGTTTATTTTTGGGCACGAGGTTTGAACTGCAAGTTGGTCCAGGATAATGTTGTTTCCCCATGGAGTGAGTCTGCCCGGGAGCGATTAAATGGAGAGAAGGTGGAAGTCCACAGGTCAAGGTAGGAGATGTGGTGCCTTTTCTTCTCCTCTTTCTACGCTGGGGAATTAACAAACCCCGAGACCAGGCTGATTCGGTTCTGCCAGGCTGTTTGCTTTGGTCCTGTTGCCCTTTGGCTTGTGCCTGCAGGGCTCTGCCTGCATCTCTCCTGACACCCCGGTTATTTCCCTAATGCCTAGCTACCACAAGGGATGTGCTAGCGCCAGTCCTGCCCAGGGGTCACCTCAGCCCTTTTCTTTGCACCCCATAATGGTGTGCTGTAACATTAAAATATTCCTTCCGTCAGTCCTTTAGCAGCTCTATTGCTTTGAAACAATAGCTTGATACAGAGACCGTGAAAAACCTGGTAATTACAGACCTTTATTTCACTTTTTAAACATACCATAAATAGGTTTATTCTTCCGCTTTTAGTACTTCTCCGTTGAAGAGAAGCCTTGGTTCAAACCAAATGTGTTTCCTTGCTGTTCTAGTGAATGTAGTGCTGTAATCCAGCCTCTTCTGTGTCTAACGGCAATCCATCCGTAATGTGCGATTCAGAGCAATGCTAATTTCTTCACTCTCACTGAAAAGTAAGGCAGATTGGAGGCCGTGCCTACAGCTAGAAACATAATGTTGCCATGTTGCTTTAAGTGCCCTTCGGACAAAATGAAGATATATCGTCTTTACAATGAGAATATTTGAATAGATCCTAGCTTTTAACGCATAGGCTTGGTGACCTGCTGGTGATTTTGAAGGTGTGTTTCTATTGCAAGGGGTCTGCTGGTGTTTTGAACGCTCTGTTCCATTTTTCCAAGAGTCTCCTTCACCCTCAGGGATGGTGTAGGCGAGGAAAATTCCTCTTAAGAGTTGGAAATTGAATGCTTTTCTGTACAGTAGTTTGGAGATTAATTGGCTTGTCTCTAACCTGTTTTTATAAAAACGTCCTAACTGCTATCAGTTCTTCACCTGGTTTTTCACCTTTCACCTTCACATGAATTTTAGCCTCATACTTAATTATGCTGGTGCTTTCTAAATGCTATGGCAGGTGATGACGGTATTGAAATGGAGGGTGTTAAAAATGGAGAGAGGAAGGTGGGAAGAGGCAATTGTCCCTTTAAATGGTTCAATTAAGAAGTGAACTTCTCCACTTGAGTTTTGCAGGTAGAGTTCAGTGTTCAATGGTATGAGAGAGAGGGAAGAAATATCCAGTGGGGAGCTGAAATGTTTGGGAGATGCTGTTACAGGTTTATTCTACTTCCTTGAAGGTAAAACAGGACAGATGCACAAGGCAAAAAATAGCAGTGGTGGAAAATGCACATTCTTGCCAGCAGGCTGATTCCTGCAGTAGTGCTCCTGGAAAACGAAGGGCACAGCAAACGGGTTGTATCCATTGCCTTGGTGAGTGGTTAAATACTTCTCTGGGGCTCACAGAATCCCAGACTGGCCGGGGTTGGCAGGGACCTCTGGAGATCACCCAGTCCCACCCCCTGCCAGAGCAGGGTCACCCAGAGCAGGTGGCACAGGAACGCGTCCAGGCGGGTTTGGGATGTCTCCAGAGACGGAGACTCCACCACCTCTCTGGGCAGCCTGTTCCTCCTCGGACATTGCTAGTGGCAACTCATTGGTCAAGTTGTTCAAAGCCTGGAGCCCTAAAATACCCCTGACTCTTATTTTGCATGTTCATTTACAAATTACCCCCGAGAACTGGGCCATTTCTTCATTTGTTTCACTGAAATAAGGCCAAAGGTGGTTTCAGAGCTTGCATCTGGTGCTGTGAACTTGCGTCTGGTGCAAGACTACAGCAAACGTTTGATAGTCTCCCAGACGATGCAGCTTAATTATAAGGAGTAATTTTGAGAGTATTATCTGGAGATGCTTGTGAAGCTTTGGGGCCTTTGCTCCTTTTGATCTGTAGTGCTGTCTGTGCTGAGCTCAAGAATAGAAAGCTCTCAAAAGTAGCTGAGGATTTTTCTGGTTGAGAATTTCCTTGAGCTGTTCCTGGCTGTCACCACCACCTCGGTTCCTTCTGATGTTCACCTGAAGACCCCAAAGCATCAGAAAAACTTGTCCAGAGTTGAAAGTTGAAAAAACTTTTGGACTGGCATATGCTGGGAAAAGGATTGATGAGGGAGAAAAGCTGCAGAAAACCTCCAAAGAAATCACAGGTGAATGAGGAGAGATTATGAACTTGGAAAGCGTTGAATAATTGTCCGTCCGCCCATGTGTTTATGGGCCTGTTACAGAGAATTTGGGCTCAAGAAGGAGACTATTTGAAGGGCTTGGAAGTCATCCAGGCATCCCTTAGTTGAAAATAGCTGGTGGTGGGGATATATGGAAGGGCGGTGTTGCAGAAGGCTGCTGGTCCCTGTTCCCAGGCATCAGCATGGAGCTGGTGCTGTAGCACTGGGCTGCCCCTTGTTCTGAAACAGTTCCACCACTCCTACATGAAATGCCATCTTGCCATCTCGATGGCCCCTTTGGGACAATTTATCTGAATGTTATTAAACCTATTCCATTAGAACAATAGGCATCAAGATTATAAAGGCAGTGTTATAATACAGGGGGTTGGGAGGAGCAAAGGTACAGGAGTTTTCCACCTTCTGCCATCACAAAAAAGCTTGTGGCTCTGGCACGGTGGCCTGTGACGGAGCGGGAGGAGGCACGGTCCCTCTTCTGTGTGCAGCAGCATGGGCAGGCAATGCTGGCAAGACACGACTAGAGGACACATGGCAACAAGCACAGCGAAAAAAAACCCCAAAGGTTTCGCAAAATATCTGCCAGCATTGGACTATGTGTTTTGGGATCCTTGGTGAAGGGGTTGTAAAACTTTAAAGGATTTCTTCTCAGCGTGATGACGGTAAGGGAGATGTGAGCCACTCAGACCTCCTATGCAGGTGGCCCCGTGGAAGTGTGTAAATACTCTCTAAAACCCCACTGCATCGCTTTATTCTCTTGTTATATAGTAGTTACTAAAGAACATATTAACTATTCACATTACGGTAGCAAAATAAGAAAGTGATACTAATTATTTAGCAGGTTACTCAGGAGGCCTTCTAAATGGGAACTGAGAAAGAACTTTAGAAGTGTTTTCAGAATTAAAGATAGCGGGTGAAATTCTCCTTAGTTGTCTCTGAGCAGTCCTGCTGAAACCCAGTCGCTTTCTATGAATACATGGCAGGATCTATCTTGGGTAGTGAAGGAAAGCAGGGATGAGCCTGAGGTGCAGCCCTTCTGTGGAAGACAGGGATTGTCCAGCCCACAGGGACGATACAGGATGTTCTGTCACTTTTAGCTAAGTGATTTTCCTGCAGTTCAAGTGAGAGGTACGTATTTTGGGGGCGGAAAAGTTCTGTTTCTGCTCCCAAATTCCTCTGTGCACATGCCAGGTGCTTCTCCCAGGGTTGGTGCCTTAGTTACATGAGATGTAGCGGTTCGAAATGGAAATAAATAAATAAATACATAAAATCTGTTTAAAAAACCTTTTCAGGTAATGTGAACTCTGAGTTCATTTACAGGGAGGGCACCAGCCTGTGCAAGCCGGCAGTGCTGTCAGCGCAGTTACGACGTTATTAAATTCTGAGTGTGAACCTGAGTTTCAATAAGCAGTTTTTTGTTTAGGAAACAGCAGGTATGCACATAGATTTCTTTTTTTTTTTGTCATTCTTAGGCAGTTCGTTTGACTATGTAGTAATGGATCAAAGGTCTGCTGCACTTCTCCTTCCCTTGTGTTAGGTGAATAATTTTTTAAAGTATGCTAAGAGAATACAAGCTGCTTTGTGTCAGGAGGATGGGGCCAGGCTCTTTTCAGCGGTGCCCGGGGACAGGACAAGGGGTAACGGGCACAAACTTGACCATGGGAAGTTCCACCTAAACACGAGGAGGAACTTCTTTGCTGTGAGGGTGGCAGAGCCCTGGCCCAGGCTGCCCAGAGAGGTGGTGGAGTCTCCGTCTCTGGAGACATCCCAACCCCGCCTGGACGCGTTCCTGTGCCACCTGCTCTGGGTGACCCTGCTCTGGCAGGGGGTTGGACTGGGTGATCTCCAGAGGTCCCTGCCAACCCCTGCCATTGATTCTGTGATTCTGCTTTGCGTTAAGCTATTTAATTTCTCTGGTGGAGGCCTCAGAATTAGTCTTGCTGAAGGATTTTGTGCTTCACCTCCAGCTACTGAAATGGGTTGATCTAGTCCAAGGGCCGGGCTTAATTATTCCAAACTTGATGACTGGAACATCTGTAAAGGTCACTGCTTAAAGGCTAAATGATGCCTTGATTGTCTTTGTACCTTCTCTTGGTGTCCTTTTTATTTCATTAAGCACAGAAAGCTGCTTCTCCCTACCTCTGGGCAACAGCCCTCTCTCCACAGCTGGTTTTTAGACTGACAGACAGCCGGGGCTGCACACCAAGGTCCCCGGTTGGTTCTTATTATTTCAACTGTGGCCCACTCATAATTAGTCTTTTTTATTATTTTTTTTCCTGTACTCATAAACTATCTTTCCCACCAAATATAGGAGGAACTTTACCAGTTTTATCTGTAAACTTAGGTCCTGCATGACTGTCTTTGCAGTACTGTCTGTATTGTTGTAGCATTTCCCTCCTTATCTAATGAAATAACCTTTTTCCGGCTGAAAAGAGAGACTCAAAATGTTATAATATTCTTGTAGGGGAATGGATTTTAAGGCCTGAGCAAAGCAATGTTTTCCATTTTGCTGTTTCTCTGAAGTTTTCCTGCGACAGAAGAGGCATTTGGCACAGCAGGTCATCTCTGATGATGTCTGAAAACAAGGCTGCAGTCGTAGGAATATAGATGGTAGCTGCTCTAATGAGTGCAGCTTACATCAAATTGCTTTAATGAGTCAGTGCAGTTGTGTTAGCCTTATTACATTTCTGAATTAATGGCTTGGAAGGAAGTTTGTTAGCCTGCTTTACTTGAAACCAAATCAAACAACAGCCTGCCATATTGTACAATGACACGAAATAGCAGAATTTGAATTTAAATTTGCCTCAGGGCTGCGTGTGATCCTTTCTATTAATAAAACAACCACGTAGCAGCAGATCGGTGTGAAAATAACAGTCCCAATGGTTAGGGTGCCGGCTCTGCACGTATAACTGTGGGTGGCCGTTTCAGATCAACGGTGTCTCTCTCTTTTAATTTTAATTTTAATGGCAGTGAGCTAAAGCTCCTGAAGGACGGCAGCCCTGCCCCTGGCCATGTCAGGCATCGCGTCCCTCCTCGGGGTGTCAGGAGCCGTGTACGTGGGACCTGCCAGGCTGAAACCAGGCTGCCCTCAAGGGAAAAAAAAGCATTTTTTTTATTGCACACGTGGCAACTTAGCAAAGCTGGAGCTTTAACGCGCTTGGTCTTTGTCTTGAGGTGGTGTGGTACGAGGTTGGGATAGTCGCCTTCCATCACAACAGCCTTATTTTCAGTTGTTCAGGTGTCAGCTGGCACAGGGTTCATCTTTTGCCCAGTCAAGGCAAAACCTGTGACTGTCCAGCATTGGAAGCTGTTAATTTTTTATTAATTTTTTACTTTTGTGTGGGTTTTTTTGTGTTTTGTTCATTTGTGCTGTGAAGAGTTGATAAAGAGAACTCTCCTTTCTCAATTCTTTCATTTCTGGCTTACCTAGGAGAGTTGATTGGATGTAATGGCATAGGATTTTCACTGGCTGTTATTAAAAATACTGTGATACTAGAAATAGAATACAATAACTCGCAATAGGGAAATAGGAGAAAAGGTGACAAATGACAAAATGCAGTAGTAGTCCTGAGAACGCGGTGCAAACGGAACAAATTGTGGAGGTTAACTGGAGGTTAACTGGTAACCCCCTTTGTGAAGCTGAATGGAGAGCCTGGGAATGGGAGCGAGCAAAAGGTATTTTTGTGAATAGTAGTGACCCTGAGACATTATAATTGTTTAACAACCTACGGTGAGTGGGAAAACCAAGCCATTACCTGCCTATACATTGAGATTTAAGGAATAGAATCCCTGATGAAGTAATTGGAGTGTTTAACAGCATAAATTAAATTTAAAAAATCAAAGAAGAAACTTTTCAATCATTAACAGGCACTTTGATACTCCTGAATCAGATGGGATTTTGGAGGGCGTATGGGGTGCCTAATTTGAAATGAGACCATAATGAATATCAGAGCCTCAGAACTGAGAAGGTTAGTAGAAAATCATCGCTTACTGTTTAAAATAATAAAAAAAAAAAAAGGCAATTTAATTTATGGCCAAGCAGAGTCTCCTTAAATCAATCTACAAATTTTAGTGGGGAAACCAAAGCAGCGCTGCAGCAGATGAGCTTGCAGCACCCAGCTCCAAGGAAAGCTTGTCCAGCTTGTGTCCAGCTCTGGAACCCCCAGCACAAGAAGGACACGGAGGTGTTGGAGCGGGGCCAGAGGAGGCCACGAAGATGATCCGAGGGCTGGAGCCCCTCTGCTGTGAGGACAGGCTGAGAGAGCTGGGGGGGTTCAGCCTGGAGAAGAGAAGGCTCCGGGGAGACCTTCCAGCCCCTTCCAGTCCCTGAAGGGGGCCTACAGGAAAGCTGGGGAGGGGCTGTTGGCAAGGGCAGGTAGCCATAGGACGAGGGGCAATGGTTTTAAACTAGAGCAGGGCGGGTTTAGATGAGACATTAGGAAGAAGTTCTTGACACTGAGGGTGGTGAGACCCTGGCAGAGGTTGCCCAGAGAGGTGGTGGAGGCCCCATCCCTGGAGACATTCAAGGCCAGGCTGGATGAGGCTCTGAGCAACCTGATCTAGTTGAAGATGTCCCTGCTCACTGCAGGGGGGTTGGACTAGATGGCCTTTAGAGGTCCCTTCCAACCCAACACATTCTATGGTTCTATGAAAGCCAAAATCCAATCTGCAGTTGCAGAGTACAAACAGAACCACTTCATACCCGTCCCAAATTCACTTACGGAAAACCTTTTAGACCACGTCTTACCCAGATGAGTAAAAATACACTTTTACCTGGTGGTAGGTAGTATGTGCGTACCACAGTCTGTGTGAGAGCTGAGGTTGTAAAAAAAGGCTGTGAAGAGAAACATCCGAGGCAAGGCATGGGCAGAGCAGCTGGTGGGGAGAATAGTTCCTTTGGGTGAGGGCATGTGAGATGCTGCCTGACGGCTTTGGAAAATCATTCGGAAATTGGTTTGCAAAATAGGATGTCAGGTTTGGATTTGCAGCCATCACACAGGAGGATGTATTGGAAGACTTTCACAGGTGAGAATTCTCTTACAAGAGAATCAAAACTACAGGACACGTGAAGAGATGGAGAAGGGGAATCTGCTTTTCTACTAAATACATAAAGCAAGTAAAATGAAAGCGTGAGATACCATCAAAGAGTTTAATAATCAAAGGACAAGATGGGGAGGAAAAAAGAAGAATAATGGGACCAAAAAACCCAAATCAGTACCTGCAGTTTTGCATGAATCATGAAACTTTAGGGTCATTTAGGTTCAAATTAGCAAAGATTAATTTGTGTATACTGGCAAAATTGCCTATCAATTCTTGGTTATCATTGCTATTATTGAATAGCTTTGTTGGAAAATACAACTGTAATCATGCATGTAAATCAATATTTGCTAGACATGATATATTGACTGAAAATGACAGATAATGAATCACAATTTGATTGTTTGGAGTTTACACATTTTTTTTTTTTTTTTGCAAAAGGACATGATTTAAAGTGTGTAACTCTGGGCCTGCAGTGTAATGATCTTATAGAAAGGAATGCTACAGAAGCTGGAGAACCAGATTTGGTTTGGTTTTTTATCTACTGACTTTCAGGGCAGCACTGTTGATACTGGCATCGTGACTAGCTGAAATTATTTTTGAGAGATCTCTTCCACTTCTGGAAGAGAAGGATAGGAAATGTGAGAAATTATACAGGTTTTTAAACAGAGCATGTGAGGGTGATAGAGTAGATGGCACAGCACCAAAAGAAAGGTCCCAGAAAGATGTATGACGCTAATGCAGAGATTGAGGTATGTGTGGATATATGCGTAGCAATGTATATATACATACGAACTTCTGTGTACAGATTTTTAATTGGAAGTATACTTGTCTGTTTGGGGCTCTGGTGTAAATGTGACAGCTCAAGAGTACTCAAGTTAAGTTGGGTTTGTAAGCTCAATCATGCCATTAATGCTTGAAGAGAGGAAACATGCAGATTCCTCTTCTCATCTCAAGGTCTTTGGCCTCATGTTTGTTAGCTGATGTGTTGTATTAAAGATTGAACTCTGATATAAACTGTAACGCGAGCTTCTCATCAACTCCGGGAGCACTGTGAATGTCCCAACACAAAGCGCCTTCCTGCGTTATTCTATCCTTTCCGCCCTTGGACGTTAGCAAAGGTGTTTCCCCCCTCGATACACTATCTGATATTGTTGCTGCATATGAAGCAATCTCATATAGGGCCAGAGAGCAGTTGTTTTCAGAGAGAAAGTAAGTTTTCATAACAAGCTCTTTACACCTTGACAGACTGTCATATCTCCCCTTACATGAGCTGTCTTACTTGATAACACATAGGAGAGGGAGGGAGAAGTATCAGTCCTGGAGTGGTGACGAATTAGCCAGGTGAGAGAACCCGTTATTCCACCAGACGAGAGGGACACAAGTTGGTTTGCGCTCTGTGGGCACGGGCCAGGCCTGTTACATTCAATGGAAAGATTTCCGGGGATTTCGCAGGGAGCTGACACAGATTCGCAGCTGTTCAAAAAATGTGTCCCCTCTTTTGCCCTTTCTTCCTCTGTCTCTTGTTACGCTCCAGAACACCCTGGGCTTGCAATTAGGCAAGCGCTTTGTGGCTAGTGTCTGTTTTCTTGGAAAGGCTTCAATTAGGAAAAAAAATATAATTCGAAAAGAGGAGTAATCTTGGGCTGGAAACTTTGGGGTTTTTTTTATAGAAAAACTTTACTTTGAATGTTTTCATTCTTCTTCTGTCAAGTGCCTTCTCACACTTACGTCCTTCCTGACAAGTCTTGTGTCAGATGTAGAGAACAAGAGTGAAAGGAGGAAAAAACAAACAAAAGAATACATAGATGTCAAGAGTGCCGAGGACAGCAGTAGAAGTTTGCAAGTTTTAATTTTACTCAAATGTGAGAGAACTGAAAAACAATTTAAGGACCCACGCCTGTGGGTGGAAGGCTTGCTCTGCATTGCCTGCTGCCAGGCTGTGTTTCCAGGGGTGCAGCCCATGGAGGGGGCTGGAGATGGGGAGAAGATGGTGGCAGTGCTCCTTGGGGTGAGGGAGGAAGCTCCGCATCCGGCGTCAAAGCATCTGAGAGGATGGGTGCTGGAACGTCAACTTCTGAGCCAGAGCAAGGGCAGAGGTAGCTGGGCTTGGTTGTGTGTCTGAAGCAGACTGAAGGGATGAAGAGCCACCAAAACCCTGAAGGTAACTCATGTTGCTCATTCCTTCTGTGGTTGGTGAGGGGGGTATTCAAAACAAGACCAAACTCTCATTTCTTATGTATCACTGATCACCTACTCAACAATACTTTTCTGTCAGTAACAACCTAGATTCACACCGGGATCTGCATCAATTCCCAGAGCTGTCACTTCTTTCTCTTAATAATTTATTTGCTTCTGTAATTGCTTTGTGGAGTTTTCGTGACATCCAGGGAGTGAGTCTCCAGCACAAATCTTAATATGTGAGCTATGCCATGGATTGTGTTGATGGCTGAAACATGCCGATAGTTATTAAAACTTGCCATTCACCTGGGTGGTCAAACTACGCAAAAACCAGTATGCAAATCTACTTGGGAAACAGATTCCCAATCTGTTCCTGGCTGTGCAATGGGCAAACTAGTTGTGGCTTATTAATACTTTCATGATCTCTGCTTTAATTGTGAAATTGTTGGCGGATGACAAGGAGTAGATCTGAGCACGGCAAGAAAGAAACGTCCTCCCTAACTATGGGGTTAAGCCTCAAGTAGTTGGATCAAAGGCATCTGCATTTAAACTGTGTGCTGTGGCGGATACCAGATCCCACAGACCTCTGATAATTTAGATTTGATTGCAGCTCCCTGCCAGACTCTGTGCGTTGGTTTCATTGCCTTGCCATGAGGAGGGCGAATCATAGAACCATAGAATGTGTTGGGTTGGAAGGGACCTTTAAAGGTCATCCAGTCCAACCCCCCTGCAGTGAGCAGGGACATCTTCAACTAGATCAGGTTGCTCAGAGCCTCATCCAGCCTGGCCTTGGATGTCTCCAGGGATGGGGCCTCCACCACCTCTCTGGGCAACCTCTGCCAGTGTCTCACCGCCCTCAGTGTCAAGAACTTCTTCCTAATGTCTAAATGGTATGTGCTTAGTCTCGTGAGCCCTGCGAACCACCAGGGAGTCCCAAGGTTTTGGCATAGCCATCAACTCCCTTCCACCACGCTAGACAGTGGGATGTGAGGAGAAACTGGCTGTGATATGTTTGAAGAGCCAATATGTATTTGTTCTGCCTGACTCCCTTGAAAAAAAACAGTCCTTGCACCCTAAAATCTAGCATGATTTGGAAAGTTGCTTTTCTTCCATTCCCTTCGGCTCAGAGAAATGCGGGGGTTGTTTATTGCTAGGGTTGCTGGGGAGAAGAGCACTTTTGGGAAGGAAAGTGGCGAGAGAAAGTGTAGGCAGATCTCCTGCCCTCTTGTACCACCCTTCCCTCCCCACCTCCTCCCTTCTGGCAGCGCCCACATGAACGTGGGGAGGATGGAGTTGGGACCTCCTTTGATAACCATCTGAAAGCAATTCCCTGAGGAGATGCTCCCTGTGTAACCTGGAAGCAGCTGAGAACCAGTCCAAGAAAATTTCCTAACAAATACACCGCCACAGGCGGCATCTGTGAAATGTGGCTGTCTCAGGGGTGGGAGGCTGTTTTAAAATGGCACTTAATGTAAAATAGGTGATCTGTCATGGTTAGAATAACCAGCAATGCATGTCGGAATGATTTGAAAGGAGAAAAGTTTACGTAACTTCATCAACACTGGTTTTCATTTAGACTTGTCTAGAGGGTGGGTATACGATTACATTGTCTGGTTGTATTTTTGTTATTATCGTATTTAAATAATAATTGTTCCATTTTTGCGGGGCCAAATATTTTAACTATGGCAATGAGAGAAGAAATGGAAATAAAAAGCTACACTGTAGTCTGGGGAGAAGTCTCAGTGTAGCAAAAGGAATTGTTTCCATGGGACTGTAGCATCTCAGTATGACTTTCTGGACACCCTATTGTCATGTAATACGTACAAACCTGGGCAGCCACAGAGCCACTTGCATGTGGCTGTATGCTGTATATCAACTGGAAAGTTTGTCTTTGCAGTTTGTCTGCCCTGTGTGTCTGATTCTTTTGCCTCCTCTTTTATTAATGTGCTTTCCTTATTTTCAGCTTTTCTTGAAGAGTGTTTCCCACATGTCATTCAAGATAATCCTAAATACAGCTTTCTACTACGTGCTGATCCGTACCCAATGGTTTTGAATTGATTTTATTGAATATATTGCAAATGAGAAGCTATCCTACCATGAAAGTTTATATAGAGAGCTTTCCTCTTTCTGGAGTCCTGTTATAAATTTAAAAAGGGCTGGTGATGTTCTACAGGGTCAACTGTTAAAAGTACAACGCAAAATACAAAATCCAGTAGGAGGTCTATCTATCTATCTATCTATATCTATATCTATATATATATATACACCAAAATAGTTTTTATACTGTTCTTACTCTGGTTGCTCCAGCACTCTTTGCCTGATATTAGTGATATAGCAAGGACACATTTGAAATCTTTTCTAATACTACTTGTCAAACATGAACTGCTTCACGTGTACATCTGCGTTTGCTTGTAGAGGTGGTGGTTGTTCCTGGCTAGAAGCCTTAAGATTCAAATAATACCCTATTTCAAGTAAAAAGCAAGCACCCAGAACTCCCGTTTATGCACTAGTTATTGTTCAGGTGCTTACGCTACACCTGCACATTAAAGCCAAGATTTATCACCATGTCTGCACTGTCTTCAAAGAAGAATGAAAGAGCTCAAGTTGCACCAGGGGAGGTTTAGATCGGATGTCAGGGAAAGTTTTTACACTGAAAAGGGTTATCAAGCATTGGAAGAGGCTGCCCAGGGAAGTGGTGGAATCCTCATCCCTGGAGGTATTTAAAAGACGGGCAGACGTGGTGCTGAGGGACATGGGTTAGTGGTGGTTTTTGACAGTGTTAGGTTGATGGTTGGACTCGCTTATCTGAAAGGTCCCTTCCAACCTAGGGGATTCTATGAGTCTATGATCTGACCATATTATTAGCTTGTTAAGTAGCTATAGCTTTAGGAGATACTTATCTATCTATCTGTCTATCTGTCTGTCTAAAACCAATTATATATAAAAATATGTTTACGGATATGACTGTATCTATGTATATACCTTTGCAGGCAAAGTCTGTATGTTTTAGTACTTGGCTGTGTTGGTGCCTCGGTGTTTCACAGTGAAGGTCCCCCCATCGAGTCCATGCTGCAAGTAATTCATGCTCTACAGTGAGAGTATTCACTGGCCTAAGCCAAATGGACAAGAAGATGACAGCAGAGCTCAAGAAGTTCCATCACAGAGAGGGACTAGAAGCCCCAAAGGCCTCTACGAGATTTGCTCTGCTGTCATTCTTTGCTGAATGATGAAGAGAGTGTGAAAGATGATTGGCACATTTTTCAAACATCTTTCACATCTTCATCCTCACCACTGTAGAGCTTTGGACTTAAATCCCCTTGGACTGAAGGAGGAGGACTGGAGTATCAATTGAATGTGTGCTTCCAGGGGTAGATTTTGGACCTTTTCCTTTAGCCATAATGAGTTGACAAGTTTGTAATTAAATTGGTGAGTATAGATCACAGGAGCGCAAACCTCAGCAGAGCTCAAATTAACCTCTAAAATATTGCACTGAAAACTCGAGGAGATTAAAATATATTGTTTATAGAAATCTCTGCAGCAGTCTGCTCTTCCTGCAGAAGCTGCTGGTTAAGTGTCAGAACACGGCAAACGTTGGGAGAGTCTGTTACGTGCCAGCATCCATAGTAAAGGACAAAAATGTTGGTCCCGAAATAAAGCAGGAGTACGGAGAAGGACTCCTTCAGGGGAGACGATTGTGACTATGGTGGGGAAGGATTGGTGAGGAGTCTAGAGTTTTGCATCGTTTAGGTCACTCTGGCGAAAAGAAACTGGTTTTCAGCATCATCTTGCTCTTCTCCAAAAACTGCTGCGGCCACTTCTGTTCTCCTCTGCTGTCACCTCAGTCCTCCTGGGTTTCTACTGGGACGTGACCACCAGAGAGTGGGAAGGGTGCACTGGGGGGCTGTTTCCTTGGCTTCAGTCAATTCAGGTGGAATTTCATCTGCTGTGGTAGCATTTACACAATAAATACAAGCTTGCAGTAAAGTAAATAGACTACAGCTGGTCAAATAATAGCCGTCTGCTGTCTGTAGCACTGTCTGCTAGCCTAAGTTCCCTGATTTAAGTGTTTTAAAGGAGCACTTTTGTCTGTTGGTTGGTTACTGCACAGTCTTTGAGTAACTGTATTGGTCCAGAGCCCATATTTGCCAAATAACATGTGTGTCTCTTGGAGAAACTCTTGCAGTATCACCTTATATGTCTTTTATGTATTGGCATTTCTTGCTTTTGATATTTTTGCTGTGAAGGGAATGGAAGCCTTGGGTTCAAGGAACGTTTTATAGTTTCAGCAGAGTTATTTTCTAAGACTTTTTTTTCGTTTGTTGTGAGTCAGAGCCCATTTCTGAGTTTCTTAGGAAATAATGTTGGGGAAAAAAAGCATTTTCTTAGTCTCATTAGCTCCAAACTTTGTGGAGCTCCAAACTTGCGCTCCTGTTAAGACAGGCTGAGGGAGCTTCTTCGTGATATAGTGCAAGTCATTACAAAATAGTAGCTTAATAATCAACTCAAGGAGAACATCCTTCCTTGAAAAAAAAAACCCTGGTGAACATTAGCTAAAATATTTATACTAACAGTTATCTGCATCGAGCAATCACTTCTGGCTTAATGTTATTCTTGAATTCAAAAAGCCTCCTTGTTCTTGTGTATTCCACCAAAGGTGGTACCTCTGTCGGAGATCTGCCATGATTTGTGAGCGTTTACATCAACATCTGGCAAGAAAAAGTTAGTTGTGAGAGGGAGGAGGAACCTGCTTTCAGAAAGGTTCATTTGGTGGCATTTTGCAGCATCAAATGGCCCATCTCAAAAGAAAAGTAGCACCTCGATCTTGCTAATTTGATCAGCGTAATTTGATCTGTGACTGCAGAACATTCGATCTATAATTTAAAAAGCAGGATTTAGTCTGTGCGAAGGCGGGGAAGTGCTGTAGGTTAGTGCTGATCTGGTAGGCAGTGACACGTGCCATGGAGGCATTTGTTCGCATCCGAGGATTCAGTCCACCTGGAGATGCTTCTCCAGACTCAGTCCACTTGCAAAAACCTTTGTGTCCTGGACCTGCCACCTCTGCTACCTTGGGGCAAGGTGGCTCCAGTCAGCTGTGACATCTCACTGCCTCTTGATGGGGATGCAGGAGAGGATGGGG
>VYZM01008944.1:125485-143873 GCA_013398915.1 Dromas ardeola
AGAGGATGGGGATGCAAGGAGAGGATGGGGGCGCAGGGAGAAGATGGAGCTGCTCTATGCCTTGGCCGCTTCTGGTGTAGATCCAGGAGGGAAGGAGGATTGTCCAGCAAAAGTAATTTCAGAGCAGCAAATTGTTTCAGGGAAAGCATGCTGGCAGCTTGACCAGAAGTTCTTGTTGCTGCCATGATTAAATAAATAAGCAAGCAATTAAATAGAAACTGTGGCAGCCTCAGAAGCGAAATGGTCCCCTGCCTCTCTCCCTCCTCCCCCTCCCTGTCGCTGGCGGCAGAGCAGCGCTGCGAGCTGGCTGCGTTTCACATGAGATGTGGCTAAATTTCTCCAGAAAAAAAAAAAATAAATAAAAATCCAGGGGGACAAGACGCGATGCTCTCATTTCTGACATCTTAAGCTTGTCGCAGACGCCGAGCCTGTTTCACCCAACGTGATTATCTCTCCCTCTGTCAAGGAGGCAGATGCCTCAGCTAGGAAAAATCTCGTCCCCAGCCTGTCATCTGGATTCTATAAATGGAAATAGGCCTTCGCAAAGCCAAAAATTATATTTAGTTGCAACTATGGGGGGAGGAAAAAAAAAGAAGAAAAAGAATAAATAAAGCCAAAACCCTTCAAAACTGCAACAGGAACAACAAAGCACTTTGGTTGGCCCTTAATCATCTGCAAATGTTGCTGCATTCATTAAATGTAGACTGCATAAATAAAAGTTATTCTTCTGTCACTCCTTTTATCTCTACCTGAAGCATTCACTTGCCAGTCAGGTTTCTGTGCACAAGCCATAAATATTCAGCTTTTTCTGGAGTAGTTTTTGCCAGGTATTTGCTCATTTTCATCTAAACTCTCCATAAGCCAGCAGAGGCAAAACGCTGTGAGCTGGAGGGGTGCGTTTAGGTGATTTAGCCTTGGATAGCCTGCAAAAGCCTTACCTGACCAGGGCTTATTAGCCCTGTGATAAAGAGTGAGCCAAAAATAAAGTGAAAATCTTGCTGGTTTAGGTATGAAGGAAATGTAAACGTTGTCCATGCTCCAGTCGGTGCTGGGAAACAACCCTTACGTATCACGTTACTGCTCTGTGGGGTGGGCACGAGCGGGTAGAAGGGATTAGTTATTAAGGCACAGGTTTTAATAGCTTTCTGCGTGTGGTTCTGACTAAGCAGACTGAGCCGCCAATGTTTTAAAGGCCATTGAGGAGAAATCAGGGAGACATTTTACAGAGTGTCTCGCTAAACGCAAAGTGGGGTCAGCCAAAAAACGTGGACTTGCCTAATGATTTCAGCTTGGGGGGGAAAAAGCATCCTTTTGAATTTTTACTTTTGTAGAACCTGACAAGATTGTTCTTGGGCAACTCCCACTCCTCGTGTTGTTGTTGGCTGAGTTTCTTCATGGCAAGCAAATGGGGAAAAACCCAGTCTGCGCAGTGCTGTGGGAATGTGTGCGGAGCAGGGTCCGCCTGCGGCGTGCGCTGTTGGGGGCACGGCAAGGCGATTCCTAACCTGAGATGGAGAAGTAGCGGCGTGTGGGGAAAGCAAGGGTGCTCTTTAGCGCTTTCAGGTTGGATTGGAGCAGAAAGGGTGATAGAAACATTTGCAATCTTCTCTTGACTGCGCTGTGTTGAATCCCTGGTAGAGGGGTGCTGTGCAGACTCTTCATGCCGGTTAGTCTGGGCACCCAGTTCCCAACTGCCCCGCACCAGTACTGTCCGTCCATTTTCGCGGTTGTGATCATTTAAATGAGAGCTGCAAAAGCTCCGTGACTTACACATGGGCTTTGAGATCAAATTAAACTCGTGTTGCCTCTCGCGGGGCTGTGAGCACCCAACCAGAGCTTACAGTGAAGTAGGATTTTGCTTGTTACTGGTGCTCATTAGGTCTGTGTCCTCAGTGGGATGGGGGCTCACCAGGAGGAGGTGAGCAATTAAGTGTGTGTTATCTACAGGCATGGAAACCTGTGCAAAGGCAGAGAGAAGAGCAAGGCAATGGAGCCTTTGCAAATGTCAGTCCAGCCTGTTCAGATGTATGCAGGAGTCTACGCAGAGCTCTCCATTATCAGAGGTTTCTTTGAGAGCACAGAGGAATTAATTGCAAAAGGCTTGGTGACAGCACATCAAAGCATAATTGCGTTTGCTGTCTCTTCCAGGAGGGAGGAATGTGGAGATGCAATTAGTGATGAACCACACTTGATATTTTGCTCTCTCTCTTCTACAAACATGTGGAGATCATTGATGGTCAGGACCCTGCTTTTTAATTCTCATCTTGAAGGTGTGTGACGTTGCTTATGAGGCCCTTTAGATTGATGACTTCCAGTGTGAGTGTGTTGCTGCCATCAGTGAGGATAAATTGCGTGTGTCATCCTACCAGCCTCTCACCCCCTCTCCCTACTCATGAGATTATGGTCACAGATCCATGCAGACCTTTCTGCCCTTGCCCTGTGCAAAAGAGGGAGAAAACCTTTGCTATATTCCCTTTCCTCCTACCTGACCTTGCCTTTGGGGAGGAGAATCCTAGAATCTTAGAATTGTTTGAGTTGGAAGAGACCTTAAAGATCATCTAGTCCCAACTCCCCTGCCATGGGCAGGGACACCTCAAAGCCCCGTCCAGCCTGGCCTTGAACCCCTCCAGGGATGGGGCAGCCACAGCTTCTCTGGGCAACGTGGGCCAGGGGCTCACCACCCTCACAGCCAAGAATTTCTTCCTCAGATCTCAACTAAATCTCCCCTCTTCCAGTGTAAAATGTTTCCCCCTCATCCTATTGCCCCACTCCCTGATCCAGAGTCCCTCCCCAGCTTTCCAGGAGCCCCTTTAGGGACTGGAAGGGGCTCTAAGGTCTCCCCGGAGCCTTCTCTTCCCCAGGCTGAACCCCCCCAGCTCTCTCAGCCTGTCCTCACAGCAGAGGGGCTCCAGCCCTCCCAGCATCTCCGGGGCCTCCTCTGGCCCCGCTCCAACAGCTCCGTGTCCTTCTGCTGTTGGTGCCCCAGCGCTGGAGGCAGCACTCCACCCGGGTCTCACACAGCGGGGCAGAGGGGCAGAATCCCCTCCCTCTCCCTGCTGGCCACGCTGCTGGGGATGCAGCCCAGGATGCAGAGGGCTTTCTGGGCTGCGAGTGCACATTGCATATGGTGTTGAGCTTCTCATCAACCAAAACCATTTTCTGCCCACCCTGTATTTGTGTCTGGGGTTGCCATGACCCAGGTGCAGGACCCTGCACTTGGCCTTGTTGAATTTTATGAGATTTGCACAGGCCCACCTCTCAAGCCTGTCCAGGTCCCTCTGGATGGCATCCCTTCCCTCCAGTGTGCCAACCACACCACACAGCTTGGTGTCCTCAGCAAACGTGCTGAGGGTGCGCTCGATCCCACTGTCCATGTTGCCAACAAAGGCGTTAAACAACACTGGTCCCAGTACTGACCCCTGAGGAACGCCACTCATCGCTGGTCTCCACTTGGACAGCAAACCGTTGACCGCAACCCTTTGAGTCCGGCCATCCAGTCAATTCCTTATCCACCGAGTGGTCCATCTGTCAAATCTCTGTCTCTCCAATTTAGAGACCAGGATTTCTGGAAAGTTTTACTGAAGACTTGTCTGAGAATGCTGTTACACCACCACAGGTTCTTTCGCAGATATTTAGGTGTTTGCTTTCCTCCTTCCCCTTCCTCTCTCCTTCCCACTGCTGTGATGACCTGGCCTTCAGTGGAATTTGGTTGCCGTTTATTACTTCAGTTCTCTACCCAGAGGCTGTCATTTTTATTTATCTTAGTATTCTAATTTCTGCTTTAGGATCAAAAAGAAAATAACACGGACCAAAAAGAATTAGAGGCAATAAGTTTTTCAGAGAACTAAGCCTTTGAAAATAAATTTTTTTTGTTCAGTTTGATTTCATGGGTGCAGAATTTCTATTACACGTAGGCCAACTGGGTTGCAACAACTGTAGAAAAAATATTTTACGTCTTGTAATGTGTTATTTATGAATGCATTACAGTCATAATGATTCACTTACAGGACTCTTGTGAGAACAGCACCTTATCTTAAAAATGGGAATTTGCAACATGAAATAGTTAATTAACAATAAGAAAGAGAACAAACTGAGAAGATGCATACAAATTGGCAGCACTAACAGAATATTAGCCAGGCTTTATATGGGTTTGAACAGCGTAGAGACTGAGAAATCCTAATGGAGGAAAAAAGACTTAACTTCTATAGAAACTTAGAAATTAGTCTGGTTTCTGCAAATCTCATCTGTCGTAACATAATAATTGAAAGACTCCTTAGACTTTGCAGGCCTGATTCAGGGAGAATTGCAGTGATAAAATAAATGGCTCCACCGCAACTATGCAAAGACCAGTGGATAACTTAATCCTGCATGGGACTTACTTGGGAGTATCAGAATACATTTGCCAGATGCAAGATAATGTCAAGTAAATATTTAAAGCTGTAATCGTGCCGCAGCATGTTAGAGGATAATAAAAGGCGCTGAAAGGGAGTTAAATGCATTCAATTTAAATAGATCATTTAAATGAAGGAAAGCAGTGGTGCAACTTTATATCTAGCTGCAGTCTTCACCCAACAAGAAATATGGCAGGGGCAGACGAACTCCTGTGGTTGGTGAGAAGCGGCAGAGACTCTCTGGTGGGCTATAAATACTTTGTTCTTTGTTTCCAGCAGCAGCTTACTGTGACTTTGCAATTGTGGTGCTTTTACGCCGTGTGTTGGCAATCCCTTTCCCGCATGGAGTATGTAGTGCCTTGGTTGATGCTTGGGTAGAAGTTGTGTGGTCAGAGTGCAGCCAGGGTGGACGCTGCTGCGTGCTTGGGAGAGCTTGGGAGAGCAATTCAGCACTGGGAGCACTTGGTTAAGCACCTTGTTTGTGCAACTTGTGCCTGTTTAACATTTTTACCCTCAAAAAGCTTCTGTGGAACTTTTAACTACTTCTTGTCTGCTGGCTTTTTCCTTTGTAGTATGTGGTTGGGTGATGGATATCTACTGAAAGGAATGAATATTGGAGCTTTGGCCTCTTTTGGCCTAAAACTTCAGCCAGATTCCCATTATTTTCACTTTTCTGCGAATAAATAAATGAAATGCAGGGAACACACGACGTGTCAGCTCTCCACGCAGTTTCTGTTTGGTTCACCCACAGCTTTTGCAAGTGCCCTTCCAGGCAACTGCCCACAGCGGGATGCTTTGTCTAGACATGATGTGAAGCTAAAGCCGCTAGTCAGACTCTATTAATACATAATATGCAAAGCATTCCTGGAGAGAAACTTCGGCGCCGATCTGTCAGATATGGCCGAGGGAAGCTCTCTTTTGTTGTCTTACCTGGTGGGAGAGAATGACTTCTGATGGGTAAGGGCAAGGTCTGAGCCCCAGCGTCAGGAGCAGGCTGAGCCAGCACGGCCGCGGTGGGTGAGTCAGCCCTAGTGTCAGCTCCTCAGCTGTCAGACACAACAATTACCGCAATAATACAAGTCAGAACATTGACAGAACCGTTTAATGTATGTGAGAGTGACAGTGAGTCATCTCTGATCCTTGCGTTTAGCAGCCTGGAGATCCACGGGCCCCCAGGACGGCCTGAGTCCCGCATCTGCCTGACAGCTCAGGACAAGGAGAAGCAGCTCAAAGTCACTGTCTTCTTCCTTCCAGAGGGGGCTTCAGGTGGGTTTGATCCCAAAAGACCAAGGCAGTGAGAGGTAGGACCTGTTGTAGGCAGGGGCTTGGAGGGGCGGGATGGCACGTCTGTGATCTGCAGCCTTTTGTCCCCTTCTCCTCCTTCCCTTCACCGAGCTGGTGCGCATTAGCCCCTGACAATTGTCTATTGGGTGTGAAATGAATAGTTAAAGGCAGGTTAAAATGCTAATAAGGTTTTGCAAAAATCTCTTTAGGATTTTGGTTCAGGAGCAGAGCACATCAGTAACGTGAAAGTTACAGATTAATAGATTCAAAGGTAAAAGGAAAGGTGGATTTGTTTTCAACCTGCAAAGACCTCATTTCTTAAATGAATTCCGTGAGAACCCCTTAAAAATGTATTTTGTGTTCTCCAACAGTCACTTAAGATGCAAGCGGAGTCGTGGGGGCTTATATTAAAAATACCGTCAGTGTGTTGTGGCGTACAGGGCAAGGAGCGGTAGAACGACTCCTACCACTGGTGATTAGGAACTGTGCAAATACTGCTGAGCACAGAGTTTGCAAAACTGAACGGCCCAAAGCAGCACAATATTCAGTAATGAGCATTTGCAGGACTCGAGAACTTGTTTTGACAGCTGTATGGGCCAAGTATTCAGCTACTGCAAATTGCTCTGCAGCTTTTCTTAATTTTTTTTTTTTTTTCTATTTAACTGGAGCTGGTACGAATCCACAAGTTCCAGACATTTACAGCAACAGAAAGTCCTTTCCATGTTTTAAAGTTTTTGAACCAGCTTCCAGAATAAATGTTTTAATTTATTTTGAGCTATGTGAAGGCCCGGTAGGCATAAATACGATAGCGATGTGAAGTAGTGACTTGTCTCTGATATGGATGGTTTCAAAGCAGTACGAAAAGGGATCGTGGTACCCCCAGAGGCAGATCCCCCATTTCAATCTGCAGTACGCAATGTCCTTACTTAGTTTGAAGAGAGTGGCATTTTCTTCTACTAAAATAAAAATCACTTACTACATCCTAAACACCAGAAGTTAATTTATAGCTCAGTATTGAAACTATCTTTTCTCTGAGACGGACATTTGTCTTTGCTGACTTTCATATACTGTTATAAGCTAGAGGACTGCAGTATTCATCACTGGGATGTGAAATGCGATGATTTTTTTCTTCGAGCTCTGCTGTGCTTGCTGCCCGGGGTTATTTTTTATGTCATTTACAGCGCTGAACACCAATGTGAGCATATTATGCGATGTAGTGTAAAAAATAGGTATAAAGGCTATAAACTCCACTGTTATTTCTGCTTTAACAGAACAGCCATATTTGATCATTTTGCCTTTTGATTTCTAGAAAAAAGTTCATACCAAATAGTGTATTGCAGCTTGAGTGTGTAGGAGCGCACATTGATGGGTGTTGCAGGAATTCCTGCTGCAGAGTGGTCTCCTGCAGCCGGCAGTGTACGGCAGCTGCCTGGGCATGGAGATCACCTGTAGCAACATCTGAATATCACGCTAAGCTGTGTGGAAATGTCCACTGGTTTGTAGAAAATTTAGAATTAATTTCTTTCCTACGACCTCGTCACTGTGCCCTTCCCATCGGTGACAGCGTGTCACTCAGTCACGAACAACTGGAAGATGAGTTGGCCTTGGCTGGGCTGGTTTGAGCAGACCACTGACCTGCTGGGCCAGAGTCGCTCCTCTGAGTTATTTACAGTTTGGCGTAAGCACAGGACCTCTTGGGTTTTTAACTCTTATTTTACTAGTATGCAAACACTTAGTATTGAAATTCCTTTCTTATTAGGCTTTACTCTAGAGTGCTGGTGCTTTTGCGGTCCAGGTTGTGTGCACAGCCATCTCAATGCAGTGGACATCATGCAAACATATTCTAAGCTACACCGGCGGCAGCTTTCTTGGTTTATCTTCCCTCACTCAACCTGCTCAGAGAATTGGGTTGGCATTGGTGCTCCTACCTGACTGACGGCAGCTTAAACCAGTGGGAGGAACACGACAACCTTGTAAAGTTGTTGGTTAAGCACCCCGTCTGGGCACCACCTCCAGGCTGTGCGTACGTGGGGTGGGTTGGCTTCTCTGTTTTGGGGAGCCGAGGAAGTCCTGCTCATCCATCGCCCACCCAGGTCCTGCTCATCCATCGCCCACCTGCGGGACAGGGAGAAGAAGAGGGCTGCCAAGACATCTCCCTGCAGAGTCCACTTGGAGAGGGAGGAGCTGGTCGCTTGGTGCTTGCTGAGGTCAAGCTGGCTCCAGTTTCTGCTGTGAGCTTCTGTCTGTTCAAGCTGGAATAACTGGGCGGTGAAAGTCCTCCTTGCGTGCCCCCCGATCCACCTGGTCGGTGGCGTTTGCCATGTTGCTGCACATTCGCTGCTCCTTGCTGGTGACCCAGCGCTGATGACCTCTCCAGCCTTGTCTTTCAGGTGGTCTAGCAGCTGGCTCAGTGAGCTGAAGGATACCACTTCAGGCACGAAATAATAAGAATATAACATTTAAAGTCATGCTTTATGAAAATTACTGTGATTCTGGTGCAGTTAGGCTGCCAGTACCTAATGGTTGTGCTGCCCGCTATGTGGAAGTACAAAACGAAGTTGTTGAATATTTGAGAGCGATCTCAATATACAAAATGAGTAGCTGGACTCTACAGGCGTGATCATTACGGTGGACGGTAACAGGAAAACAGGTAGTTTAGTCTTCTGCTAATTTGGCTTGGTGCTGATTAAATTGATTAACAGTGAAAAGCAAAACCCCTCTGTGTATATGCAGCAAGTGCGTTGTAGCTACAGCGTGTAACAGTGATAGCATAATTGCACATGGATTTGCGTAATGTACAGAGGGATTTAGATAAGTGTAGAGAGGGGAAAAAATAATTCCAAGTACAACTGCTATACCTATGTCAAGTGAAGGCTTCTGAAATGTGGTCCTTTTATTTCAGGAAGCATCGGGAGGGGGGAAGCATGCAGTCTTATGAGTATTGTTGCACATCCTTCCCAATCGATACGCTGTTCAAGTGGATATAATGGCTTAAGACATTATGAGCCAGGTGAGGGGGGGGAAGCTGGCTAATTGTCACGTTATTTCAGGTGCATTATTCAGTCACAATGTTGGCAGCCTGGATGTCAGAGCTTTCCCCTGGCTGGCCGGGGAAAGCTGTTCCAGCAGTGGCTTCTGCAGTAGGTGATACGCTGGTAAATAGAAATTACAGTGTAGGCAGATGTTGCTCCTGGTCATGTGAAAGACTCCATTGAGACTACGGTTGAATAGTATTTTTCAGAGTGAATAACTTGCTGGGAATTTTGTGGGGGTTGCATCCACTTGTGGATGGAGGTGAATTTAACTCAGAAAAGAATATGAGAAAATGTTGCGGCCTTTCTTTTGACTGTTTTAAAAATGAAATACGTACACGTGTGTTTTTATGTGCTGAGACCCAATTTGTATGTTTAATTTTCAACCTATTGAAAATAACTTCTACCCTTAGGATGAAGAGGAGTGTTAATTTCAGGTTAAATTAGATTTTTTTTGTTTGTTTGTTTCCTGAAATGATGTTTCGGCTGTTCATCCAGCAGCTGCTGGACCAGAGCATTGTACAGGGCTCTGCCGCTTCCCAGGGCCGTGGGAACAGGCTGTGTACCTTTTGCTCCTGCTGATTAGTTTTTTTCTGTGCTTTGTTTTGAAAGATTTCCTCTGAGGCCATGTCTCAGAACGGCTCTTTCTGTAATGAGTTTGAATCTTAAAACACTCCATTTCTTGCCTCTTTCCTTTTGTTAATCCATGGTAAATGAGGCAAATCATTGGGAGGTGTCACCTGTCCTTTCATGAATGGTGCTTCTGTTCTTGTCCCCTTCTTCCGAGTGAAATGGCCAAGAGCTGCAGCGGTAGATTCTCCGAAACAAGAGTCTTAGTCTGTTGTGCAGCTCCTGTCCCCCCACAGGTATGGCTCGTCCTTCTTCAGATATCCAGGAAGGATGCAGTCTTTCATTTGATGATTTTGTTGCCTTTCACAGGCTCTATTCCTTGCTCCGCCCTTCCAGGATGATTCTGATTTCTTTTGGTTCTTTCTTTGTGTTTTTGTTTTTCTTTTCTGCCCACCGCTAGGGAAATTTATGTCTCCTTTTGTAGCCCTTCTGCTGTCACTAGATGCTCTATAAATAGGAAAAAAAAGCTGCAGGCATTCCTGCTTCTCTTGACTTCCTATGCCATTTGAAACTGTTCCCCTAGCTCCACATAGGGCTGGATTAATAATTAAATTGTTATTAAAGTTATGTTGCACAAGAGCATTCTAATATTTCATAACTAGTGAACTATAGCTCTCCAAAGCTCTCTTAAAAACTGTTAGCTTTCCACTCATTCCTGGACCTTGCTAGCAGTTCTCTTGCCACTTCCTCCTCTGCTTGCCTGATTTTCACCACACTGCAAGGATATTCTCTTAGAAACAGCGGCATTCCTCGCTTTTTCTCCCAGACTTCCTCCATGGAGGGAAACATACCTTCACTGCTGTGGGACTCCGGGATATTCTCTGCATTGAGCTGGTCACAGTGGATCTGGGGTTAGGTCAGGGATGAGTGAGGGATGGAAGCTCTCATTTCCGTACAGGGCTGCCTCCCATCTCCTCCTGTTGTCCCCAAGGCTCCCTTCCCTGTGTCTTTGCAGCAGAAAGAGGAGTGGTTGATCCACAAGCTGCGTGCTGGTGCGTTAGAATCATAGAATTGTCTAGGTTGGAAGGGACGATTGAGTCCAACCATCAACCTAACAGTGCCAAAACCACCACTAAACCATGTCCCTCAGCACCACGTTGGGTGGCGGCCAGAACTTGATCTGAAGATGCAACGCTTTTTGGTGGCAATATGGATGGGTTATCTTCTGAAGCTGGTCAAGCAGGTCCTGCCATTTCCATATCCTCCCTTGAGCCAACCCCTACTTCTCCATGAAGTGTCCTCGAAAACACTTGGGTGTGCTCACAGCTCTGCCGTAGGCTGGTCCGTGTGGCTGTTGCTCTTGATACGCGCACGCCAGAAAAATGAATAGTACACTGTAAATTACTATCTCGTCTGCTGTGGAGCATGGAGCAACCCACCTGTTTGGAAAGCAGCCAGCCTGCGTTTATTTTAGCAGATGGGAAAAGCAGAAAGCCGCTCGGAGTAGGCAGGGAAGCAATATTTATCCATTCAGTGGCAAGCACGACAAAGTGGTGAACTTGAGCTGCCGAGTTAGATATGAGTGGGCACGCGTCTTGCATAGCAAAACCACAGATCCTGGCGGCTGGGAAGGGAAAGGCAGCAGGTCTGCACCATGGCAAGTAAATTAGAATCATAGAATGGTTGAGGTTGGAAGGGACCTTAAAGAACATCTAGTCCAACTCCCCTGCCCTGGGCAGGGCCACCTCCCACCAGACCAGGTTGCTCAATGCCCCGTCCAACCTGGCCTTGATTGTGGATGTTACTTAGCCCTGGGTGAGCAGGAGCGTGGATCTTTATCACAGCTCGGATGCAGAAGGCTGATGGCACTGCCTGGCAGCATCTGGAGAGGAAACTGCCGCCCATCCAAACCACCCTCTTGCGTGTGGGCACAGTAAAATCACGGTTATAGGCAGCCGCATCGCTGAATAGTGGCCAGATTAGAGTTAATCAAAGGGTGTTTGGTAGTAGGTGCTTGGAATAGCTGGGAAATAAGGCTTTGTGCAGAAACATTAGTGCTCTTTCCACAGGGAAAAAGAGGAGATGCGCTCCTAGCAGAATTTATCGGCAAATTTTTGATGTTGGATGTCATTGTCTTTATTATGCACAAAGATCTAAATGCAGCCTTATCTTGGCTAGTCTTTTTAGAGGATAACAGCCTATTACTGCTAGCAGTTAATCCAATTACTCTTTTAGGTCAAGGGGGAGTGTTCTGTGCAAATATTTTTGGCAGATCTGACAAAATTATTCTGTGTGGTTGACCCAAAGAGAACATATTTCAGAATTTTTCAACAGATAAAAAAGTTTAGAAGTTCTTACACATATTGAAAGAAATGTGTTCAGAAAAGGCTGCAGGCTTTCAATTTTGACTGCAAGACAATAGTTGCTTATTTTAATTTGTGAAATATTAAAGATATTTCACAATGGAAAGTAGTTTCAAATCAGAAAAGAAAACCACTATCTAAAATCATCAGTGAAATTCTTTGATGTGGGAGTGAAGGCAGGGTTGTGCAAACCTTAAGAATTAATTAAGAATTAAATGTTTTGCCTAAAGCAAGTTTTAACTGCGTCATTTGGGCTCAGTTTGTTCGTGGTTCTTTAATAAGGACTTTATGGAGTCCTTTATGGAGGAAGGGACGGCGCGGTAACTACTGGTGGCCCATCTAAAGCAGGGAGGAGCTCAGGGAGAAACCCACTGTGAATGAGCTGGAACAGATTTAAGTGGAGTTTGTTCCTGCTTTCTTGGGGGGGGGAAGGTGTCGCACTCGATGAGCCAGATGGGATGTTCTGCTTTGTACGTGCTCGACCAAGCCCTGGGAGTAGGACCGTGGCACTTCATCTCCTCCCGCAGCCTCTGGCAGAGGGGATGTCTGTTCGCCGCTTCGTTTCCATCTAGGAATCAGGCCCCCAGGTAGGATTAGGGTTTGGCAGAAATCTTTGGGGACGCTTACGCTGCAGCCTCTGCTGCGGCAATTTGGGGCTGTTTGGATGAGATTCACGTTAGCGTGGTTGGCTGCGGCTGCTGCTGGGGTAACAAAAACTGATATAACAAACAAAACCAATAATTGGGATGGGGAACCTTCCCCAGGGGCTGGGGAAATGCAGAAGTCCAGGCTGCTCCTGCCTATAGAAGTGTTGGGGAATCTCTGCCTTACCTGGCAATCACAGCAGGAGCTGGGTTGCTGGCTTTACCGTAAGGATTATTACTTGGACATCCATCAACAGTGAATCTTAATTATTCCTGTGACATTTATGCCATAAATAGGAGTTTAACCTCCCTTTCCCACCAGACACAGAAAAGAGCCCTTAGACCACTGTTGAATCCCCAAAGCCTCAACTCCTAATAACCAATTGCAATCTAATTTAGATCAGCAGTTTGAAAAATCATTAGTAGTAAAAGCCCTCTGTTGGATAAGGAATTTGCTTGCCCAAGACTGTAAGTGTCTGAGCTCTTAGAGACAACTATTGCCCATCTCAATTTTATGCTCAGTTCATGCACTCCATAAAATTGTCCTTTTAATATCAGTTCAAAAATGCGCATGGAGAAGTAGTTGCCGTAGAGGAAATTTATAGTATTGGTTTGAGAACAAAAGACCAGTCGCTACTTCCCAGTAAGAGCCAGTTGTGCCGCCGTGTCGCTGGCAGCCTGTCGTCCATCTCGGCCTCCCGCCAGCTGTACCCAGAGTCTGCATTTCCATCAGAGTCTTAATTTTGAAATACCATCTAAAGAAACTCTCAAAGTAAAAGTTACATCTCCCGCAAGGTATTTTTGCTGTCTTGTTGGTTTTTTTTTAAACTTTGAACAAGGTGATGCATTTCCAGGGCGATGCCTGGGTTTGGTGTTGTGCTGGGGAAAAAGAAGGGCAAAAGGAGGCATTCCAGAAACTAATTGTGAGTAAAATTTAGAGAATATGGCTGCTTGTGTTGCCTGTGACATCTGCCTTCATTGGGAAAATTGCAAGTCAGAGTCAACTTCAAAGTTGGGAGCGCACAGATGCGAGCTGAGGGTAAGGTTTCTAAAGGAATCAGAAGTGCTGGGGCTGTTGGTATTGGGATTTTGGCAAAGCTGGGTGAGGAAATGGTATGGATAGACTGTGTTGCCCTTAAGAGGACTTGAGTGTATCACGACCCTAGAATAGAATTTTATTTTATTTTTTAATTAGCTTGTAAGTATTTTGGGGCCCTGAGTTGATTGTGGTGTTCAGGTGGCCGACAAACCCCACCCCTTCAACTGGAATAAGTTAGGGAGAAAACGAAGCAGTAATGAAAAGAAGCAAAGGGAATTGTTGTTGCAGGTGTACCTGGGAGCTTTTCGGCAGCTGCTTCGGTGGGGAAAATGTTATGACACAAAAATACCCCTTTTTCTTACTCATTCACTGTCCTGCAGGTACTCACTTGAAGCAAGTTATTTTGGAGGGTTTTTTTTTTTAGTTTTCTCCCTGTGAGGAACTGAAAGCAACCACAATATCCTAATGTTTTCTCTAAAAGGGGAAAAAAACATTTCCTACATAACTGTAAACAGCCTCAGGGGCCTGGGTCCCGTCACTTGTGATCTTTCTTTCCTTTTCGTGGGTGGAGGAGGCGGAGGGTGCAGGCGGGGCTCGGTGAGAGCATCCTCATTTCGTTTGGCAGCACAGCCTGGCAGGCTGCAGCGGTGAGGCATGCGCTGCTGCCTTGATTTTTCAAAAAAAGAGTCATATTGGGGGAATGTTTTTCCTTTACAACGTGCTCCCTTGTGCCAAAGAGGGGGATTTTCTTCACTTTGCAGATGCATGACTGAAGAGGCACTCCAGTGCTCTTCATGGCTCGAAGATGTAGTGTAGAGCTATGACTTTTAAGCCTTCTGAAATGCAAGTAATTTATTGCAAGGATAAGTATTCTGGGGTTCACAGCATGTAAAACTAACCAGACTAAGAAAAGTAAAGGAACTGAAGGAGAAGGGAGAAAATCCATGTTTCGGGTAATGACCTGAAAAGGTCATTCAAGGAGGGAATGGATCCGTAGAAGTATAAAATTTTTGTCTTAAATTGTGTCATACCTACAAGAACAACAGTCGAACAGGAACGTGGGGGTTTCTTTTGCCTGGATATCAATGTGTATTTAACCCGTGGTTGCCACAGCCTTTAGCTAGCAGAGCTGAAGCCTTCTCCATCTAAAACCAGGGAGGGGGGAAGGATGCTTCCGTCCAGCTTTATTAAACTCTGAATTATATCAACGATTATTCAGTTGGAACCTGAGCCAAGGCCTATGGACAGGGTTGTTGTTATGGTTTCTGGCAATTCCAGATGGGGCTGAAATGCAGCTGGACATAAAAGAAAGACACAAACCAGCAGAGTGTTTAGCTGCCGTGTTTACAGAAAGTAAACATGTTTGGATTTATCTTGAAAAACATCCTGGTGCCGGCAGATCACTTTCCTCTGTCTCAGCAAGGCTTGTAGGGAAAAGGATATTATTTTTTTTTGTCTACTGGATTGTCAGTGAGTTTTTATTATTGTCATTATTTTATTTTTTTTAAAAAACTAAGGAATATGCTACAGGCTGATATTTAGCAAGTTGAATGTTTTGACGTAGGAAACATAATAGTTACTGCAGCTATTTTATGCTAGCTGCTGAGCCAATTCCTCTCATGTAGACACAGTTGCTGTGTTTTCCGTCTCTCCATTGAATTATGAGGGGAGGATGAGGGGAAGAAAAAATGTGTTGTTTTGGGGTTGTTTTTTTTTTAAAGCTATGAAGTATTTCGTTATCATCTTTTAGCTGAGAATATACAAGTTATTTACTAGTATCTTAATCACTTGTATCCGTGACTTATGAAGTCTTGCCCCTGTTTTACTCATGGGGAGGTGGAAATGGAGACCAATGAGGTGTTTCACCCCTGAGGATGGGGAGTGCGTTAGGTTGAGCAGCTGCTGAAGTATAACGATAGAGGCGTCGCTGAATTGCGGAGGCTGGCAGGATGACTCCGCATCTGCCTTCAGGGAGGTGGCCAAGGAAATATAGATGTGCCTCAATGAAGGGTGCTTCCAACTGCTCTTGAGAACAGCATCCAAGTGATGGAGTGAAGCTGGGCATCCATCGGGCTTCTCATGGGTCTTCTCCTGCCCTTGTTGAGCTTGGTGCTGGCTTGTGATTGCTACCCAAATTAGCTGGTTTAAAGCTTGCTCGTGTACCTGTGTGTTACGCAGAGGGGTGTAAGCAAATCTTGGGTCCTGCAATTAGCAGAGTCTGTAATGAAGGATCCATGAGCCAACAATGTGCCCTTGTGGCCAAGAAGGCCAATGGCATCCTGGGGGGCATCAAGAAGAGCATGGCCAGCAGGTGGAGGGAGGTCATCCTCCCCCTCTACTCTGCCTTGGTGAGGCCACACCTTGAGTACTGTGTCCAGTTCTGGGCTCCCCAGCTCAAGAAGGACAGGGAACTGCTGGAGAGGGTGCAGCAGAGGGCTACCAAGATGATGAGGGGACTGGAACACCTCTCTTATGAGGAAAGGCTGAGGGAATTGGGTCTCTTCAGTCTGGAAAAGAGACGGCTGAGGGGTGACCTAATTAATGTGTACAAATACTGAAAGGGTGGGTGTCAGGAGGATGGGGCCAGGCTCTTTTCAATGGTGCCCGGCAATAGGACAAGAGGTAGTGGACACAAACTTGAGCGTAGGAAGTTCCATCTCAACATGAGGAGGAACTTCTTTCCTTTGAGGGTGGCAGAGCACTGGAACAAGCTGCCCAGAGAGGTGGTTGAGTCTCCCTCTCTGGAGACATTCAAAACCCGCCTGGACGCGTTCCTGTGTAACCTGCTCTAGGTGGCCCTGCTCTGGCAGGGGGGTCGGACTAGATGATCTCCAGAGGTCCCTTCCAACCCTATGATTCTATGAACAGTTGAGTAAAAGCAATGTCCTCTGCTCCACATAGCATATTATGTAAACACTACTTTGGATTTATGTTAATACCCTAAAATTTACTGTTTCTCTTCTACTCTGATGTATGTGTGATCCTTTCATAAGTGTTGTTTTTATCCCATTAGCAAAATCGTAACAGATTCCTAGTGATATTTCTCCTTTTTAAAGTGCTTGTCTGCAGTTGTTTAAGAATGATCCTTTCGTGGTTGTGCACTGATTATTTTTAATCACCAAAAATGGACATCATCAGGTTTTTTGAAGCTTTTTACATTAGATTCTCTGTCGTTGAAACCTCCCTGTGGATTGGTTCTTGGGACGCATAATTGAGGTCCTGTAGCTGTGATTTCGGTGGCTCCATGAGGGTGTCTGGCTGTCATCATAGCAGGGAAAAGGAGGCATGGGGGTCAGGGGGTGTTCCTAGTTTTGTAATAAATTCTCTGCCTGACTTGAGGCCATTCATCATGTTAAGAAAAGGTTTTAGCTGTTCCCTTCAAAACACTGACATCAATTAAGTTATCCATACATCATTCCGGCATTAAGGCTTTATTAGGAGCTGTGGTTGCTGGGCTTTGCTCCAGATGTCAGTACTAGGGTGGTCCTCAAAACCAAGGCTCATTTACCCCTGCGGTCCCGGATTCTGACCCCCGTGTGCTTTTGTTGATCTCAGCATGTTCTACACTTACTGAAGGTGTGGTTCTTTTTGTGGCTTCTTCACATTGAAATAAATCTGCGTGTAGATGGTGATACGAGCATATATGTGACTGGTAAAGGATCCGTTATATCTTCCCCACCTGCCTTAGTGAGCTTGCCCTAGACAGGGGTGGACTTACCTAATGGTGTCAAGCAACTATTTGCCAAACACTGAGTGAATGGAATCAGTCGGTGGAGTTGGTTTGCAGATGCTTCATGAGCCATCTGAGCTTACAGAAGCTGAGAAATCATAGCCCAGTGCCAAAAAGCTCTTGTGGCTAGAAGAGCAGGTCCTTGCCCCGTACCTCTGGGTAATCTCCAGTAGCTCCTCCTCCCCTGCAGACCCTGTTTAGCAGCCTGATTTCTGCTTTTTGGGGGTTTTTTCCACTCAAGTGTGAGTCTGGCATCCCACAGCGTTGAGCTTTGTGGGTCATTCTCTGAGCTCCCCACAGCTGAATGGGACTTCTCAGGGAGGGCTCTGTCTCCCAGAGGGTTGGTCAACCCAGGGATGTGCCTTTTGCCCAAAGCCGGGGTTTTGCCAGCGGGACACGCTCTGCTGCACATCAGCCGGAGCTGCGCGTTTCACTCCTCTGCTGGCTATTCATGTGTCTCGGCGCCCGTTATCCTTCCTCCCTCTAAATGTCAGAGGGACGTGCCGTAGGGCTCCTGCACCGTTGACGTTGGTGGCACAGCTTGGTGGTGGCTTTACGCAGACTCTTGCAACGGTTTTTGGAGGAGTTGACCCAGCAGGGCTTGTTGGTCTTCAGCTTATCTTGGGTGTTAAGTCATAACAATTACTCCCAGGAATTGCCCTTCATTCTCAGGGCTGTCAGGATCTTTTGTGAACACACACGTACCCTTCTAACAAGCCAAGGTAAAACTAGTATTGTTAAGGGAATAAATGCCTGGCAACCCAGGCCTTGCGCTCCATTGACCCAGTGCTCTTTTTTTTAACGACTTGTGCTTTCCTATTAGCTCCTGCATCCCTTTTAACGACGCTTTATATGGATTATTAGCGTGTGTTACTGACGCTGCATGTAGTCTAATGAAGCAACAACAGCCAAGGTGCAAAGTGTCTCCTGCGGATTAATGAGGTCTCGAAAGAGGGTGACTGCCCACTGTGAAACGAAAGACTATCAAATTGAGTCACTTATTTATTACCTGGATATGACTCTTGCTAGTACCGTTCTTGATAGGAGAGGAAAAAATCTAGTGCATGAAAATGCAAGAGGGTCATATTTGCTTGAGGGGATCCATATTTAAATCTGACTGTTTTTTAAAATGATTACGGGTTGACACATATTTCGGAAGCAGTTAAATTGTTTGAATTAACAGCCAACACTTCTAGACCCGTATAAACTTACACAGGGCTAGTGCATCTGCAGTTTTAGATTAGCTTGTCAATAGTTACTTTCCTGTTTGTTGGAATTTTACTTTCCCGATCTTTGGAATTCTTTTTTTTTTATATATATATATATATATATATA
>VYZM01008944.1:143887-203501 GCA_013398915.1 Dromas ardeola
ATTTATGTTTTGCTATAGAGTTGGAGAGTCTCAGCCTGGTTTTGGCTGTGGTTTTAAATCTCTGCGTCACACTAGAAATATCTAGCAGTGGTTAGAGACTGTGTTTTGAAAAAGCGTTTAATTTTTGTTCTTGAGAGATGATCTGTGCCTTAAAGCTGTAAGCTGAGGAGTCTCACTATCTCCGTTATTAAGGCGCCGTTTCTTAGATAGTGGAAAAGTGTTTCAATTCTTTCTGGTAATGTAGTAGTTTGAGGTAGCTGGAGCTTTCTGTGTGGTGTATGTTTTATCTTTTTACCGTTTAATAGTCTGACCCCATTCAGAAAACATTTCAGGCTGCGTATCATTTATATTATTAATGGCAGTATTGATTTATAAGATCAACTTTAAAAAGTGACTTGCTGTTTTACAAGAAAACCATCAAAAGGATTAATGTGCTTTCTCTTTGTACATCTACTCTTCTACCCATTGAAAATTATGGCCAAGTCAAATGTCATTGGATTATCAGCCTTGCTCTAAGGAACTGTGTGTAATTACATATCCTGATAAAGGCATGTTCTTTTTACTTTGGGGAATAGATATACTGATGTTGCGTTACCTGCAGATGTGGAATGATTACTCCCTGATGTTAACGGAGAGATTGCCTGTGGCTAGGCAATAACAGCATGCTTTGTTTGCCTTTTTTTTTCTTAGTCTGCATGCAGAATAGATACAGGTGCTATAGGAGAATAAAGCAAAGACATAGCAGAGAACCTTGTTGCTTTTTGGAGAAGGGTGTCATTCTACTATTTATTAAAGCTGCATGAAACTATATAAAGTGTTGATGTTTATGAGAAGCGTTGTTTATAAAAGTAAATATTTTCCCTACCCTTCTAACACCATGACTAAGATACTTTACACTTTAAATTTGATTTTCTTTCCTATAAACCTTTCTTCCCCTCCTTTCTTTCCCCCACCCTGACATGATGTAGTTGATTTAATTCTCTAGATTGCTTTCCTCAAGCTCTAACTTGAGTTCATTTTGTTATGTGGTGACCACAGTTATGGATGACGCTCCCCCTGGCACACAGGAGTACATTATGTTACGGCAAGATTCGATCCAATCTGCGGAATTAAAGAAAAAAGAGTCCCCTTTTCGTGCTAAGTGTCACGAAATCTTCTGCTGCCCACTGAAGCAAGTGCACCTCAAAGAGAACACAGAGCCGGAAGGTTTGTGGCACTACGGATCCATGTTCTGTTTGTTTCTCTTATTTTAATTTTTTTTCTTCCATGTATGTCCCTAGAGTGTGCTGTGTGTTTCCCAGCCTGTGTCAGTGCAGGCAGCGCGATGCACTCCGTGTCCCCCTTTGCTTGCCTGTTAGTGTCTGATTCAGCTATCACGGGACACGGCGATACAAGCCATGTACGGTATCATTCTAGACAAGAAGTAAAGTGACGCTGCTTTTTCTCAAATAAAGTCTGTTTGTTTCAGCTCTCATCATTACACACTGCCCTTTTTTTGGCTGCCAAAAGTCGCTTGCTACTTAAACGGCATCAATTCCTAGTCGATTCTTTCCAATAACATTCCCGAAGCTGCACTCTGCTGCAAATATGGCACTTAGACTCGGATTCGGCTTGTCCCCACACACCTTTCACTCCATAAGGCTTCTGCATAGCGCTAGAGAATGCTCATGACAGCTGTCCTTCGGTTGAAGCAGGGTGAAGTTTGTCTGTAATGCACGCCCGGTTGCATTTTGGAAAATGAAATGCATGCAGAGCAGAAAAATACAAGTAGAATGTTTTCCTTTTCAGATAAAGCAAAGGTATGGTCTGTTCTAATGCTGTGTTTACTAATATGTAATTACTAATTGAGGTATCTATATCTTAACTTGTTTGTCTAGTGTACGTAAGATTAAGGTATTATAAATTATATTTTTTTAATATTTTCTCTTATTGTTTCGTATGTGTTTTGCTTTACTGCCTCGTATTCCACATGGTAAGCCTTCTACTTTTTGCATAAGCTCCAGTATCTGCCGAGACAAATAATGCTTACTGCTGGCAGATGTATTTTAAGATGAAATATTCAGGGCTGGATTCTGCCACAACTGAGTCCGTGGGAATGGCAAAGTGCGTAGGTTGGAGTCCTTCCTCACAGATCACTTCTGTTATTCTCTGTGTAATGATGGGCATCAGTTGCTGAGCTGTCACTATTAGCCCAAAATATTCACTCAATTGCTTTCTCCTCTTACATACCCTAAATTTTGCATGAATGTTCTTTGTATCACTTCTGGGAGCTCTGCGTGTTCTATTTAAAATGTATTTTATTAAAATAGCGTTTCCTTTGCATCTCACCAGAAATACTGTCTGACACAAACACTGATGGAAGGTGTGGGGAGAGGTTTTTTGTTTCGGTGATGATATAACTGAATATTGCAATCGGGTTTTGAAAACAAAATCTAATTTTTCTCTCGGTTCTGGGGCTGACTTGATAGGAGTCGTGATTTTATAATTCTGAATTCAGTAAACATGAAGGAAAGGTGAATCCCATAGCACTCTTCTGGATTAGCAAATACAATGAATTTCCTATCATCTGTGAGGGTTTGTGTTGTTTGTGAGTAAATTATGAGCCCAGAACTCTTTGTGTCAAGCTCCTCTAGGAAGATGATGACAGCTGAGCTGCTAGAGGGGCTCAGCATCCTCAGGAGGTGATACTGGATGAAGTGAAAGGTTCCACATGAGCCATAAAGAGAAGGGCCCTAAACTTGGCATCGACTCACATGCTGTATTTCAGTTTTTCCTTGTGCTCATACGTAACTCCAGCAGAAGCTGATGGTCATTTCAGTGCAACATCGACTGGGAGCTGGATTCCTCCAGGGGACTAGCTCTTAGTCTGATCATTTTCAGTGAATAAATCAACAGTTTTACATGGTAATGGTGGGCAATAGTCAAGAGGAACAAGGGAAGTGGAGTTGTGCTGGGCCTTTTATCTCCAGAGCATGAGTCTCCTGGGGGCATGGTTTGCTTCAATGTGGAGGAATTCAGGATCCGCTGGGAGAAGCTTGCAAGGTGCAGCCTCTAAGTGAAAACCTGGGGAGCATCAGTTCTGCCGCATTGTCACCTGGAAGCCAACAGTTGCTCGTCTTAGATTCTCCGTAAATCTACATGCTGTCTCTCTCCAGCAGCAGCTGTGTTACTCCTTCCTCCATGGCAGATGGTATTGTTAATCATTCTTACCGAAAATGTGTAGTTCTAAGAGGAAAGCTTTTCATCTTTTACTGCAGTATACAAGGATGGATGTCTCCTCCCCTTTCTCTTTTTATCCCTCCTCCTCTCCTCCAGGAATTTTGCATTATTAGACAGGGCACAAGAAGCTATGGCCCTGTTGACTTACCTCACAACCATCTGAGTTGATGGGATTTCATAGGGGTATCTATTTTTATTGTTGTGTGATTTCAATATGTGTTTTCTGTGAAAGATGTTGCCTCTAACATGAGAGGGAAAAGACATATTTAGGAGTCCTTTTAGTCCGTGCTGCAGTTTAAATTGCCTGCGCTGCATTGGGCATTCTTCAGAATCTGTGAATTTCCTGGCAATGGTGTTAGACCCACTGGAAGACTGATGGGTGTCATCCTCAGGGGTTTGTTGGCATGAAGCTTGAAAAATTTTGAGTGTGAAATGATCTGAACTGTGCTCTCAGTGCAAACACTAAAACAGTCCGTTGAAGTTAATGGAGTGGCCGAAGCAAACCCTACCTGAAAACCTTGTAGGGTGAACCCTGCAGTTAACAGCTCAACTGTGCTAGGAGGATGAATGAAAAAAAAAATATTTAAACCTGTTTAAGCATAATTTAGACATTTTTGAAGGTACTGGAAAGTACGGCAACTAAGAAGCTATTAGGAAAGCTCTCTAAGTAAAATGTCATAATGGCAGTTTTATGGAAAATTGCAGACTTGAAAGACTCTGGAGAGAGTATAAAAAATGTACCTTTTTTATCTGCTGAGTAATGACATGGAAACGTGTAGTAAATCCTGCATGTTTCTAACTTTGCAACTCTTTGTCTAAATATTTCATTTAGGTGATGGATCTCTTCTCTGCACTTTTTAACCACTTTCATAGAGGGTTAATGCTTGAGGAGTCTCATTTAACACTTTAGAATTTGAACCCGCTAGGCATGTATGATGATGCCAGGTAAAAGATTTTCCTGGCTTTTTGTAGGGGTGTTTGGGGAATGTTCTGCTGTTTGCCGGAAGACTTAAATACCACCTCACTCTGGTGTCTGAACCAAGTGGCCCATCGTTTCTTGTATCTCAGGCCCATTTCTAAAAGCAAGAGAAGGAATGAGAAAATTAGATCCGTGTTTCCTAAATTAAATCTGGCTTGGTTTCTTGTTCTTTTTCTGGTCCCCTACCTGCCTGCTTGCGATGTCATCGTTTTCCACAGCACCCATCTGCCTCAACTACACCTTAAGGGAATAGGTCCCGGGCAAGCACCTTTGATGTCAATCTGGAGGACCCATAGAAGGTCCTTGGTCCAGTAACTACAGCAAGGACAGTCTTTTTTTAAGTGGTAGATGTGGAAGGAAGGAGGAGAACAATAGGAAATCACAACAATATTATGTTCCCAAAATGTGGAAAATTCCCATTTGGGTCCAGTGCCAGCAGGGTGATGTCTGTCAGTCCGGATCCCAGTTCAGATAGGATGCTGCCTTTCCTTATGCTATGGGCAACTTTGGACTAAGTTAAAAGACAAACTGCTGCTTTATTCTGCATCATTCCGGCTTTGTTTTGTCAAAGTCCTTCTACAGTTTACAATGTCGTGGATCCCTCAAACGCAATAAAACAAGCAGACCTGACATCCTTACCTGGATGCTGGGTCCTGTGGGCATTGCGTGTTGTTTACAATTACATCCAAGAAGCAGCAGCAAAATACAGGGTGTTTTTGTAGCTTCCCTCCAGCCAGGAATACACTGCTGGCAGGAGAAGGGCCATCTGAAGTACATTTTGCAGCTATTTGTTCTCTTAAATAGTTTAAACGTAAGCTGCTGCTATCTGTATAAAACATGGTTACATAAAAAGAAGTCTTGCTCCTGGAAAACTAATTTGAGTTGTATTATTACATCCAGAGGAGGGAATATAATGAGGGAAATGTTTTTTTAAAAACACCCGTTGGTTAGTCACAGTCACATAATTGAGAGTCTTGGCCTCTTGCCCACAGTTCTGTTTTCACGTGGGGGGTTTTGGCCTTTTTTTTTTTTTCTTTTTTTTTTTTAATTTTTTTTTGTGTTAACATTTAGTCTCCCTCCAGGCATACATAACCTTTTTACACAGAAAAGCAGACAAGCATGGCAAAATACGTATTGGGAGAGGGAAATCTGGGATAGCAGCTGGTAATGAGGAAAGGCAGCTTTCCTCAACCAACAGGATATCTGATTAGATAGAAAATGTTAAGGATGCTAATGTGAAACAAGCAGCTTTGCGGTTGCCCTTGACAATGGCTTGTTATCTTCGTCCCTAGCAATGGCCTGACTGGCAGAGCCAGCCCCAGGGGGGAGGAAGAGGTAGGACATTGAAGCACACGATGGGGGAGGCTGGCTCTTCCGCCTACCCCACGTACACACGCAGTTTTGTCACCGGCAGAATTTCCCAGCCTTTCTTTTGTCACACCGAACGTCCCTTTGGTGCTCCAAATGTCGTGTCACCGCTGAGAGTACTGTTACTTGGCACTCTAATTATACACTTCTCTTCTAGACCGAATCAGTCCTATTAGCCCAGCTCCCTCATTTAATTATGTTAATACATGTGCATTTCTGCATTTTAGAGGAGAGTAAGATAAAAGAAGGGGGAGGAGAACCTGTATTTGAAATCATGGAGAACCGCGAGATGTTTTTTTAGCTTTATATATTGTTCAGAACTGAAAAAGACTTTGCACTGCAGTGGGGAATAATAGAGATGAGGCATGTGAAACATAGGTAGGTTTGCCTGTGCCGGTCGTGTCGGAGATGTTCAGACCCAGCACACTCGGCTGTGAGACACCAAGTTCATCCTCAGATTTAACCTGGACCAACAACCGTCTGAAAGGAGCTCACTGGTTCATTGAACAGGGGCTCCTGCTAAGGTATATGATCCTATTTAGAAACTTTATCCAGATTATGGTCCCTTGGTACTAAATTAATCGCATTTCTTCAGCTTCCATGATGTTTTTCATCGTGTCTTCCGCTTTCAGTGGAGGTGAGAAGTGAAGACTTGGTTTCCCATTTGCCAAGGCTTTTGCCAACAGGAGTATTTACCCCTTTCCTGCCGCAGCTGAGCTGTCTGGCCTGGAGTAGCTCGTCCCAGGGAGGGAAGGAAGGACAGCAGGCAGTCTGCTATTGCCTGGTGTCAGGCCCTGCAGCCCTCAGAGCATCCATCATCACCTTTTCCCTCAGCAAAACCTCGTTCTTGACTGGGATTTTGCCTGCACGTCTTTGGTCCTCCTGTGGGGAACGTGAAGCCTTCACCTTGTGTCCCTCCTGAGTCCTGGCACTGGCAAGAAGGAGGAATGAGCAACGCCTGAGCCTTGTCCAATACTAAGCTCTAAATTCTGTCTGTCTGGATACACGTGGAGTTGCTGCAGCTATGGGACCATATCTGTAGTGAAGGATGATCTGAAAGGAGTGGCATAGACCACAAAAGCCAAAGGTCTGAAGCTGCCGCTGTTATAATGGCTTTTTCCCCCCAAAGAGAAGCCGACTTTGACTTGAGTGATTAAGTGATAACCTTCTATTTCAGGGCATTGGGAGGCAGTGGTGACACCACACTCTTATTTTCTTCAGATGCTTAGTACATAAAGCAGAGCAGCTCAGTCCTGTAAGTGGCTGAGCCCTCTTGCCCTGATCCTCCAAAGCCTTTAAGCACACGATTAACTTTAAACATGTGAGTGCTCCCAACAGAGTCAGAGGGGTTGGGATGTATTTAATGAGCTTACCTGAACGCAGTCTGGGCCTGGCTCGGGTTCAGGCTCAGACAGTGCAAATCCAGAGTAATTCCACCAAAATCCAAGATTTACTCAATATTTACTTGTCTGCAAATGGGATCAGAACCCTCTCATAGAGTTTAATTTGAGTTCTTTTCCCACTCTCTTAGGAGTTTCTGTGGTCCTTATTGTCACAGCCATTCAAGATTGAACATGCTTGTCCTCCCAGCACTGCTGTGCAGTAGGGAAATTTAATGTTTCCCATTATAAACAGGGAAGCGAAGAATTTGACTCTCAAAACTTATTTGGGCATCTCATCAGCATTACAATAACACTGCCTACAGAATCAGCTGAGCACCAGGTACTGAACTATTATCTTTGGAAGATTCTGGGGTGTGACACTTCTAGCCATGTGGAAATATAGCAGAGCTGGGAATTCAACATTTTCCCGTAGATTTAAACTTGGAATCTGAGTTTTTTTGTCCTTTTCTTCTCTGCAGCAGCCTGTGCCCGCTGAACTGCCAGCTGCCTCCATCCCTCCCTTCCCCTCATCTCCCACCACGTGCTTGTGCGTTGACCATGCTTCGGCAAGGTCTGTTACCAATCATAGAATCACAGAATGGTTTGGGTTGGAAGGGACCTTAAAGATCATCTAGTCCAACCCCCCTGCCCTGGGCAGGGACACCTCCCACCAGCCCAGGTTGCTCCAAGCCCCGTCCAGCCTGGCCTTGAACCCCTCCAGGGATGGGGCAGCCACAGCTTCTCTGGGCAACCTGGGCCAGGGGCTCACCACCCTCACAGCCAAGAATTTCTTCCTCAGATCCGATCTAAATCTCCCTTCTTCCAGTTTGAAGCCATTCCCCCTCATCCCATGGCTCCCCTCCCTGATCCAGAGTCCCTCCCCAGCTTTCCTGGAGCCCCTTTAGGGACTGGAAGGGACTCCAAGGTCTCCCCGGAACCTTCTCTTCTCCCGGCTGAAACCCCCCAGCTCTCTCAGCCTGTCCTCACAGCAGAGGGGCTCCAGCCCTCTGATCAGCTTTGTGGCCTCCTCTGGACCCGTTCCAACAGCTCCGTGTCCTCCTTATGTTGAGGACTCCAGAGCTGGATGCAGTAATCCAGGTAGACTCCAGGGTCTCAGGAGAGTGGAGTAGAGGAGTAGAATCACCTCCAATCACCAAACGCCTTCTTTTCTCGCCATGTAGGTCAACGAATGGCTCAGCACTAGGTGAGCCCAGTTCTGGCTGTGGCAGGAAGGGTGGCGTGGCATGGTGAGGGACAGGAACAGCCAGCGTTAGCAGGTAATGCATGAATGGCGACAGGTTATTAGGCTATTTCAGCTTTACCCTTAACTGTAATTCTCTACCACTTCTTTCATTTTCTGCACTTTATTTACTTTTTACCGAGTACTTGGCTCTATGCTGAGTGTTCACACATCCAGCTGTGTGCTGCCTTATAAAAAATACTTCTTTTTAAGGTGGCTGGACATGATTTAAAGAATAAGGTGGTGGTTCACTGTTTAAAGTCCTGAGCAGGAGGCATCTAATTGTTGACAAAACATTTCTGTCAGCAGGTACTACAATGATTACAAAGTGTATATTGAGGAAGACATTTAGGTTTTGAAGAAAAGTCACTGAATGTAGCATTTCGAATGGTTTGCCGATCTGTTTTGTTCCTGAATTCACATGTAGCTGCCACCTCCCAGGAAACAGTGCGAGAGCTTTCCTTAGGGCACTCCTTTGCTCCTGAGAGGCTTGGAGATCAGTGTGTTACACACAGCCCTGATTCCTCCATCCTATTGATTTGCTTTGCTAATTCCTTTTAACTAATACACCTGCTAGGTTATTCCTACCTGCCTGACAAATAGACATTTTCGAAGGTCTGTGGCTCTTGCTGTCAGCTGAACGTGACCTGAAATAAGGATTACAGCTGGAAAATCCTTCTCACTGTGTGTGCACACACCTCTCAGTCCAGGAAGTGGGGCTCACACCTTAGGCTGTTTGTCAGACATAAATCTTTAGAATGACGTAGCTGGGGGAAATTAAGATAAAATATAAGGAAGAATGATAGCCCAGACACCCTCTTTCTGATAGAAGAAGGATTTCAAATTTAACAGTGCCACTGCTCTTTCCAGGCTGTGGCCCAGGCCAGCAGCTGGTGTAGGGTGCTGGTGGACCGATGCTCACCCTGCACCCACTTCTTACCCAGCGGTCTTCAGGGGAGCTGGTATTTAAGTCATAGTTCCTGCAGACCGTGTCCTTTGATCAAACGTACCATTATAAAATACCTTTGTGTGTATACGTGGCATTGAATGCATAGTCCCTTTTGAACTATGTTCTTTTTTCTGCTAGCCAGTTTCTTCAGGGCCCAGATGTTTCCTGACCTCTGGAAATCACGGTCAGATTTCAACCTTCTAGTCGGTGCCGATTTTCCAGAGTATGCAGACCTGGGTGACTGTCCTCATGGAGTCATCAAGTGAGTGGTCCCAAGTCCATAGGTAGAAGGTGCACCCAAAGAGGCACGAAGAGTCCTCACAGTACTTGTATCTGCCATCTCACCTGGCCACAAGTAACAAATTGGAAATTAAGTGGTTTGTTGAACTGGGTTTTCCTGGTGGGAAAATTCAAAGGTGCAGCTGTAATTGTGAATTGTGTAATAGTTAGCCAAATTTCCACTCTGTAGCATCGGAGAAGTTTAAGCAAGTACCAGCATTAGGAGCAGTTTTAGCACCTTTATTTCAAGACGATGGGTTTTAATTCTCAAGCTGGAGCTGGCCTCACCACCAAGCAGGTCATGGCAACCTAAAGACAACTCTTATCTCTTACCTTACCTGTGTACTCTTCAAGGCAAATCTTTTATCTATGCCTTTTGCTATTTTGTGCTCATCTCAGTATAAATATTCATTATGGAGACAGTACCTGGCACTTAGCATATCTGAAGTAGGACATTTCGACCAAATGAGTCACACTGGTGTTCTTTTCTCATCTCATCTTTAAAGGACTCTTTGAGAGCTTCAAAGAGTGCTCCTCGTATGGAGGAAGGCCTTTGTCTTGCTACATTTTGATTCCATGATTCTCCTGAGAAAGCATCAGACTTCACTCTTCAATCTGTCCTCATTTTAAACGAGATGATGTAGTTCTTTATTAATAATGAAGGTTCTTCTTTGTACCTTATTCAGCTACATGGCCCCTCATAATTATTGCATGACCCTTTATCAGTGGTAACATCTGTAGTGTTTAAACATTGGCCTTTGGGTTGAGAGCACGCCAAATTTTCCAGGCTGTTCTAGGTTTAGGACAACTCCAGAAACAAGGAGTTGTTAAGCTTTCTAGCTATCGCTGGAAAGTTGTGTCCTTTCCCAAGGCAAAAAGCATTTAGGCATGTCTACATGGTGCAGCAGAGCGTACTGCAGAGATCCCCAAGTTACCGTCCCACATCTCTGCAGCCCAGTGCAGCACCATGCCATGGTGTTGGTAATCTCGGGGGTAATTAGCTCAAGTAACTCCCAGTATTATGTTGCAGCTTGTCTACCGTTTCCAGTTTCAGGGTTAGCTCAGCCCACATCTAACTTGAGGGTTTCTGCTCTTCGTTCCATCAACAGTCTGGGCCTTCAGCAGCTGTGATACCTCTGAATGCACAAAAGTGGTCAAGGTTCATCAGAAAGCCTAGCAGACTCCTTACCTCTAGGATTATCTGGAAAAGAAGAGGAGCTCAGTCTTACTTCAAACTCAGCCTGGTCTCCATGTGCTCCTTCAACTCAGTGTTTTTCTCTCATGCATCTCCTTGTTTAGGGTTCTGCTCTGTCGGAGCTGTGGATGCTTTCAGAACGAAGCTGAAGAATTTGCACAGCAGTGCGTTTTATTTCAAATACGTGGTGAGCACGCCATGCGCTAACGTGGGTTAGTGTTCTTTTATGATTGCATAAGCGGTTAACTTCTGCTGGTAGTATTTTTGTCTGTATTTTTCATTCTTTTTTAAGTGTCCTGACCTGTAAAGCTAAAGAAACTGAAGGAGCTTTACCCAGACCTCAGTGAGCACAACAGAGGTCCAAAGATTGCAAAAGGCCAGAGTTTTCCTAGAACACTTACGTAAAATTATTGAATGCTTTTTCAGTAGCATCCGAGCGTTTGGGAAAAAGTCAGTGCTCAGACTGTTTCATATTCAGTTTCTTGCCCACTGGTATCTATCTACAGAGTTTTCCTGCTGCATACAAGTTCTTTGATGGTGCTTATATGCTTAAAAAAAAAAACCCAACTTTTGTAGGACAGTGCAAAATATCTTCTTTTAAGCCAGGTCTTGTCCTCCAGGACAGAAAGGTGCACTATCCAGCAGTGGTGTTCAGGAAGACAGAATAGGAGATTGCTGGGTGTTGATCCCAGTGTGCATGTTTATTTCTTCCTACCGTGTGTTTGAAAACACTGAGACAGACAGATCTTTTTTTTTTCCCTGAAAGACTGAGATTACTGAAGAGGTAGGTTAAACCCTACGGGTTAAAAGGGCCATACACCTGCAAGGGGTCTGAGTTGCAGAGGTGCGTCCAGCACGTGGCTGTGCGTCCTCTTGAAGTGACACAAGGTTCCTTGAACTCCCGCTGTAAAGAAAACGATGGTGCATTTTGGAAAAAAGGATAAATCCTTCCTCAGGCCTCTTGGATACTCCTGGTCTGAAGCTGCCTGCCGCAGTTTCCAAGTGCACTAAGTTCTTGCATGTTGTATTAGAATCTGTACAACTTGCTGCACAAGAAGTCTTTGGGTACCAACTGTCTTTCACGCTTGACATTTCCACGTTACACAACAGTCCCTTCTAGAAAGGTTATTGGTGCAGCTGTGTTAGTTCTCACTATTCCACACTATCTGGTCAAATTTAGCTCTCACAATAGAATAAAAACTTAGTGACCGCTCTTCAAATTTGTGCCAGCATCATTCAGCCAGATTTTAATTTGTTTTTTGGTGGCCCTTGGCATAGAGAAGTCAGAAGAGCACTGGTGTATAGAGTGGTGACTGAGTGTAATGTTACGCATCTTGATTGTTTTGCTGAAGCCCGGTAGAGAAGACAAATGAAGTGGCCCAACCCTGCTTCCTCTTTATTGCTCTGATTGAGGTTTGGGTTTCTTAACAAATATCTTCTAAATAACAACTTAACCTTCCTCCTTACACTTGGTTTTCCTTCTTGTTAAAATACACCTGTCCCAACACTCCTGCCAGTGGATCTTGTGGAAAAGGCACATTTCATTCCTCAGCTGTGTTCCTTGCAACCTTTATGAGAAGGTTAGAGGCTTAGCTTGACCTAGAGCCTCACATCCTTAGAGGATGAAACTCAGAGGTCTACTTTAAAAGGCGAAAAAGTATCTATGTTCCTGAATCAGCAGAACTTACTCCATGCGGCAAGCTGGTACTTTAGCATCCATCGAGGAGACATCAATAAACCGTCTGGAGGCTTCTGAGGGCATGGAGGACTCTGATGCCAGTAAACTGTGGGCTGGTGACTTCAGGAATAGGGGTGTTGTCACACATATCTCCTGCCCTCATGGATATCATTGGTTTGGAAGCTTTACCAACTTTGACTTCAATGTTGTGAAGACAGCTGGGGCTGCAGAAAAAGTGTCTGCCACAGAGACCATCTGCAGCACAAGAATCTGGGACTGCGGTGAACGCGGCGTTAAGTTTTCTGTCTTTTGAAAAAGGCATTGAGAGCACGAACCACGTTTGTGGTGACTGTCAGTCTGTTCTCTAAATCTGCGTTTCCTCTGCGCAGTCATAGAGTTTTTCATTTCTGCAACGGGTGATGCCAAAAGATGACACTTAATTGTGAGAGCTGTTAAAAATGTAGAGTTTATTTCGGTTGCGCACCTTTGCTAAATTGGTGCCTGCTTCTGTTTCCCTTCCTCTGCATCTCCCGCTTGTTTGAGTCAGTAGTTAAGAGGTGAGTTTTGGCTCTTCCCTCTGGTGAGTATAATCATTCTCTCATTTCAGGCAAGTGGCAAAGCTGACGTCGAATGTGGTTGCTGTCCCTCAAATATTGTTAGTAGGAAATATTTAAGCTTCACATAGGATGTTCCCTTCTAATGATGGCCATTCTAATGATCAGCATTAACCCAGTAGAGTTCATACGGCTGGCCTTTTTATGGTAAATTTAGATTAAATACACTGTCAGAACAGTAGTAAGCAAAAATTTGAATGGGACTTGAGCTGCCAAATGCAAGGAAGGGGTTTCTTAAATCACTTGGATATTAAATTAGATAAATGTAAAAATGGTGAGAAATTTTGCTGCTCTTTGTACTAATAGCAAAGGAGCATGTTTAGGAAATTACTGTTTTAACTGAAAAGAATTTCATGTAATGCATTTAATAATATGTGTTGTGAAATGTACAGTCAGTATGATATATTTCTGGATATATATAAAAAAAAATACAGCGCTAGTTATTTCAAAGTTGAGGGAAGCTCTGAGTCAAAACAAGATTTCCTGCTGGCGCTGAAGAACATATTCTTTATGATATGCAATTGCTACTCAAGTGGAAGTTATATATTCTCTAAAATTCAGATGGATGCTCTGCTTGAAAAATTCCTTTGCCCCTTGATAGTTTCCTTCCGAATAACAGACAAGGAGGTTATTTAAAATCTTTTGTCTGCTGGGTTGCTGAGCCAGCTACCTCCAAGGCATGCTGATTAGCCTTGGGGAAGACTAAGCAGATCGCCAAAAGGTTCCTGAATTAACGTGGACGACTCCTCTTTAAGACTGATGACCTTCTAACCAAAAATTAGTAGGTTGTTTTAAGGGACGGCAATTTCTCTTGCGGAGGTTTCTCTTGGCCGCTTGTTCTTTGGCACACTAAGGTGCATGCTTTCCTAAGGATGCCTGTTCTGTGTGTAAATAATATTTATTTCAAATTCAAATAGAGCAGAATGTCTTCAGGACGTAATGGCAGCAGATGCCCAGCTTGTGCAGGCTGGTACCATTGGGAACCCTGAGAACTCTGATGAGTTGACGGGTCATGTCCACTGAAGACACTTTTGAAGATAAATGTGTTTTTCATTTGCTGCAAAACACTTCTATTCCCCATTCCTATTAATTTTAATTTGAAAGCAAGGTGCAAATAAGTGTGGACTAATCATCAAGATAGAAGATGGGTAGAGTAGGGTGGCAACCAATGATAGGAGAATGGGTATAAAGAGCGGCAAGAGGAGGACAGGTTTTGAACTGTAAGGCATCATGGTACTGAGGAGGAGAGATTGAAATGAGAGAAGGTGAATCTGATGATGGAGAAGAGAAGTCTGCTAGGAGAGTGGCTAAGAAGCTGGTGGTATGGACAGGTGATCACGGGGCCTTTTGAGGAACTTGTTGGCTGCAGGTGAGATCCAAAATTGCAAAAGAGAGGGATCCCTGAGCTCCAACAGAGTTAGCAGACTACTGCATTGGAGAGGAGCTGGAAGCCCCTTCTGGATGGAAACCTGAAAGTGAGAAAAATGACCAGGAGAGGACAGAGAAAAGAAATCTCCAAAGAAAACCAGATTAGTTAGTCAGTGCAACATTGTTTTGAGTGACATCATCTTTGTTATGCCAGCACTACCAGAGAAACACAGTCTGTTCTCCTTGGGTTGTTCCGCTTCACCCTGTGAAGATCTGATCCCATGAGCCAACCAGCCAGAGGCACAAAGCACAGCAGCTTCTTCTCTAACTCCATGTTCCCACTCTGTACCTACCCTCGTATACGTGACATGATTTAATAATCTAAACAGTGGATTCCAACCACACGAGTAGTTGTCCATATCCTCAAGTTATGTAGATTTAATGAAGTACATTGACTTCTGTAGCATGCTGCCAATTTATACCTGATCAGGTGTATTTATGGGCAGATTTTTTCATTTGCACATGCAAATGAGAACATGTGCGTAATTATTTATCCAAGAGATTAACTGAGGAAAATCACAGGGTGGCACTATGATAATTTATTCTTGATAAAATCTCTCCTATAGCTGAATTTGTCCTGGCTCGGCAGAATTGAAAAGGTGCCTTTTAAAAACTAACATCTCAAAAGGACATCTTAAAAAAGGAAAAAAAACCCAACACTCCTGCCAGGGTTTTTTTAGTGGTGTGTTTTGGGCTTGGGTTTTTTTTAGGAGTTTTATTGCCAACTTTTAAAGTCAGCTTGTTTCCAACAGAATGAAGTTGAGATGGATGCTGGCCGACATTTTTCTTTGTAAGTGCTTGGCCAGACTCTTATTTATGGGTGAAATTGGAATTCAGTCATCCTGGGATGGATGCGGTGAGAGCGGTAGTTGGCTTCGGGTCAACTTAATGTCTGAGTTCTGTAATACATCCCCAGAGATTTCATCCCATACCTTTGAAAGGCACCAGTGACTTAACTTGGTGTTGCAGAGGAGTTCTATATTTAGCTCTCCACTCTTAACAGGAGCTGTTTCTTCTTCAGGTGCCAAGCCCTCTACCTTCATTCCCTCTTTTATTTCTAGCAATCTTTCTGTATAACCTGTGTTTCATGAGTCATTCTGTTTCCCTCTGAACTCAATCTATTGTTGCTCTAAGAAGTCCATATTCTCTCTGTTTAGTCCTAGGGAAAGGATTCTGGCTGGGAGGCAGGAGGAGCTTGGGGAAGGAGCACCCAGTAAAATACTGTCAGCTTTTCAGTCTCCTGGAGTTGGTGTCTGTGATGACCACTTACTTTTAAGGACATGAATCTGTAGGAATGGTGGGTTTTGTTATAATCCGTAAGTCAAGGTTTATAAGGAAAAACTCGTAAATCTAAACTCACGCACCAGATTTCTCAAGAGACTTCTCTTGCTGTAGGTTGGGTAGAAAGGAAACTTTAGTTAAAAGGTTGAGTTGTGCTACTTTGATTTAGGATGGGACTCCAGGGAAGGATCAAACCAGATTGGTTCTTGCAGTTGGTAGTTTGAGCAAATTCACAAATGGTTTAGGACTTCTTTATGGTCTTTAAAATAGTGGCGACAATGTTGTAGAGTATGGGAGAGCTGCTGTCTGATTTCTTCATCACTGTAATAACAAGACTTGTTATTCCTTGTGTAATATAACTTGTTCAAATTGGCATTGCCCCATTTGAAGTCAATGGATCTTGAAGCTGCAAAGTGGAGGGATTGCAGGAGTGGAGTGAGTATTGGCTGAGAACCTGGCTCCTAATGCTTACTTCTAACTTCTTGAGAGACTAAATACTCAAGGTTGATTTTATATGCGGTGCTGCCAAATGTTCTAGGAATCCTCTGCCACTCCATTAAGCTTAGCTGCAATGAAGGTCCTGTAAAGAACAAGTGATAATGGCTCTGCCTGCTTCAGCTACTCCTAATAGCCCTTCTTCTCAGCAGTCTATTAAAAAACAAATGAGAGGGGAGGCGGGAGGAACAAGAAGAAATCCATATGCACAAAACAGAGATTTTGTCTGGAACTGTGTCTTCTGCAGCTTTTAAGAGTGTCTGTAACATGAACCCTGAAGACTTAGGAGGGAAGTACTTTCAGCACAGGTTTTTGTTAAAGAAGAAATATGGTCACCAAAAAAGGGGTGTGACTGTGCAAATGTGCTATATAGTTGCATGGCTCACGTTTCATTATCAACTTTGCATTGCATAAATTGATTGCTTCCATTTGGGGTCTAAATTAAGCCAAGAAAATACTTTCTACTTTTTTTCTCAAAGTGGGTTTTTTTTTTTTTCCCCTCTCTCTCTCTCTTGCTCTGTCCCTCGCTCTTTCCCTCCTGAGCAGTTGCAGGAGTGTTTACTGGAGTCTTCCCATGTGGACTTCCCCTTTCACGGTTTATAGAGGTTCCACATGATAAGCCATTTCATCCTTCATTTTCTGTAATAATAAGACTGGAGGCCAAGTTGGGAAATTATCCTGGTCTCCTTGCAAAATTGTTCTAAACCTTTCCCTCTCTCTTAAAGATTGCTCTGCAGACTTAAATTTCAACACATCTTCAGGATATCTGTCTTCTTCAACAAGACTGCTTGAACTAGTAGAAGATGTGAGAGTTTTTCCAACACGATAGAGAAAACTGTTGGAATATTAGGGCAAGGTGTAGTTTGGGCGTGAGTCAGGGCTTTGCATATTGGAAATATCGGAATCCATGGTTTGTCTGCCCATCTCAACAAATGAGCTAACAGCTCAGACTTTGTCTCAGTCCCTTGCCATGTCCTCTCAGGGTAACCCTGTGATGCCGTTTCATTCATTCGGTGGCAGGGCACGGAAGTGAAGTGTAATACATGCATTATATTCAGCGTAGGCTGAATCGGTCAGTCTGGTTTTGATGCTCCTTCTGCATAGGACAACTCCATCTGTGTTATTTCTAAAAGGCATTTACTATGTTAATAGTTGATACAAAGGTCTAATTTTTTTATTTCCCTCTACCCAAAGATGTATCTTTTCTTGGAATAAAAACTGTTTTCCCCTGGAGAAAAATTCCCATTTTTCTCTAAAAAAAATTTTTTCCCCTGAAGACCGAGAACAGGAAACCCAGTGAAATCTCTTGGTCTCTTTCACTGCTAACAAATAATCATCTCATAGGTAAAGGATGGCCAAATTTTATGTTTCCACATGCGTATCCAATCAGTAAGTTTAAGTTATATTACATATAAGCAAATGTAGGTAAAGGTCTTCTCTAAAGTCTCTTCTGCTCATACCTTTACAGAGTGTGTTCGCCTTGACAGCGTTTGGCAGGGAGAAGAGTATCAATGAAAAATACAGTTACTAAGCACAAACTATAAGCAAAGGAATGGATAGGAAATTAAAGCGTGTAGGAAAATGAGAGACAGTACTATCCAAAAATCAGTGTAATTCCTGTGTTTAGCAGTGATCGTATTTCCTCTTGATTGTTGGGTTCATGGACTAGAAGTTAAAGGATCAACAAGCAGAAACACAGGCAAACACCCTCTTTGTAGAGAAGAGAGCGTTGTGCTTGCTGACTCAACTGGCATGGCTTCAGGTTTAAAAGATTCAAGGTTTATTGACTGGGTAAGCTACCCTGTGACATTAATTGCTGTTGTCCCAGGACAGTGTATTTCCATTTATGGCTGTGATTTCATTAAAGTAATAGACTTGCTTCTTACTTGTACTAGGTCATTCACACATTTTGATGGTTGAAAGGAGCCTTGCAGTGACCTTAATTATTCTTTAAGAACGTTACATCACCTTTTAGTTCCCTTTGCACTAAGGGCAAATAAAAGTCAGGTGTAATTGGATTGTGTGCTTCCTTAATAATTAACAAATATGTGAAATGGCTTAAGACAGTCTTGAGATTTTTTCTGTAACCTCTATACTATAATTAAGTCTATTAGTGTTGAATAATGGGAGAGCCAAGAGCGTACTCTTCTTTCTCATAGTGAATGAAGGGAAATGTCAATGCAGAGACCAGATTAGATATTCTGCACAGTATGTCAAATTGCTCTTCATGGCAAAATCACTTGATTGGGACAATTAATGCAGAGGTGTTGTGCCTCAGAGGTGTTGTGCCTAGGTGTAGAAAGTGCTGAATAGTGTCAAGTTTCCAATAAGTGCTGTCTCCTATTAGGCAACGGGAAGCGGGAATTCAACAAGGAGAAAAGATCTTTCTGCGCATGAATTGTATATGAGCCGAGCAGCGTTCTGCACAGAAGAGTATTACAGCAGGAAGTGTGGAAATAACCTCACCCACAGAGTACAGTAGTAAGTTTTCTACTTGGTTTTCAAGCCTGAAAGGATTAGGTTTTTCTGAATTGCAAGTGGGCTGCCATGACTCGATGCAGAAGTGACGTTAGATCATCTGAATAATGGAGGCCACAGCATCGCTTCCAGACTAGGGTATTAAGCCCAGGGCTTCGTTTGATTCAAATGTATCTCTCTGAAAGTAATCTCATCTTCAAGATGCACCATCTTCTTGGTGGTCTGTTCTCCTCAAAAATTGCTCTGAAAAATGGTTGATGCAGTTCATCTTCACTTACTGTAAAATTTCCTTTGTCTTATCCGTATTTTAACTGTATTTTCTAGACAGACTGGGTATTGGTATATTTAAAGAAACGCGTGAAGATTTTCATTAAAGTATACATAGAATAGCATGGTGTGTTAAGGGAAAATTGGTTTGTGTGGAGTCCTGTAGAGGGGAAGTTCCCCGAGTGCGTTTGCTGCAGAGCATCTGTCCAAGGACAGGGTGTGCACCAGCGTTACTCGGGGAAGGGGACACTGGGGGGACACCTGTGGCTTCCCCACGCCCAGGGAAGATGTTCAGCCTTTGGGCCAGCTCTGTCAGTGCCCTTGGAGAGCTCCCCGGAGGAGTAGTCTAGGTTTGGGGTGGGTTTTCTAATGAAGTTTACTCCAAAAGCATTTGGGTCCCAGTAGGGAATTATTTCCAGCTAATTCGTGAACCTAAATTTGGAAGATTGTTGTCAGCGGATTTCAAACCCATTTGACTGCAGAGGTCTGTCGGCAGAAGGGATGCGCTAGAAGTGCTCAGGGGGTGGTGTGTTAGTGAGAATCCTCCCATGCCGAGGTATCGAGGGAGAGAGACGCAGACCTGCCCTTCAGTCTGGGCTGAAGTGCTTTTTGATAACCGAGGGATTGAATAAACCAAGGCCGTTCTTTTCTGGAACAAAGCCATTCTTAAATTAAATTTCAAGTATGTGTCATTTTTTATTTTTCCTCTTCCGTTCTCCTCTATTTTCAAAGGGGATAAATACAGTGGAGGGAATGGGAATCATGAGTATAAAATTAATGCGCTGAAAACGTTCCTGTAAGTTCTGGAGTCGGAGAGAGAAGGTGTCAGCAGGATTTCCCTAATGGCTTCTCAAATTTGGGTCTTATCTATCTTATAATTTGAGAATTATCCTGTCTCCAAGGTCATAATCATACTCTCTATGATTACAGACCACCGTATGTACAGAGAATGTTAGCAGAATACTGTGGCCCTCAAAATCTCCTGTAGGTTTGCCCACAAGAGGCATTTCTTATCTCCTCCCAGCCTGCTGTCTTGGCGCTCTCCTCTCTGGGCATCTCTGGCATGTGTAGAAGGCTTTTAGCCTTTGCATTACTCTTCTTGCCCCAAGAGAGATCTCCTAAGCAACCAAATTGCATTTAAATCAGGGTTATGTCGGATGAGGTGGTGGGGAGGGTCGGGGAAAGAGGCCACATGTGTTTCAGATTTAATGGTGTGGTGAATTAGGAGTAACTAATTGGAGTGGTGTAATTAAGGGCAGTTAATCAAAGCAAGAGAACATGCATATTTACTAAAGGGTTGTTACTGTCTTTGTTTTCAAATGGAATTCATTGGCAAATTGTAAGGTGATTCGCATTTCATTTTAAAATTACCCAGATTTGAAACCCCATACCCCCCAATCTGCAGCAAAATCAAGTTCAAGAAATTGGCATAAACGCACATATATCTACAAGGCTAGGGGAAGGCTGGTACAGCTAGAGAACAAGTAAGGAAATTGCCTTGTAAATCCATTTTAGAAAAGCAATAGGAAATTGTTTTATCAGGGCTCCAAGAGCAGCTGCACATGCTGTGATTGATCTGATCATGTAAAATATTGATCCCTGCGAACCTCTAGCTATAAGGAGGCAGTACAAGTTAGAGAAATATACATTAAATGCATTAATTTCACGTTTCAAAAGGCTGATTACAGGGCAGGAATTCAGGAGGAAGAGAAGAGAAAAACAGGGAAACGTTCAAGTTTGGCTAGCAGGAGAAATATTACTTGAACTGTTAGATCATTCAGATTGGGACACAATGGCTTTTTGTCACCAAAAAAATGTCTTGATTAATAATATGGAAAAGTAGGTTTTAGTTTTACAAATGGTACTGAATTGGGATTCAAGCAGATAATGAGAAACAATTTAATCTGATACATGAGGAGGATTAATTTTGAGTACCTGGGTTGTAATAGGGCAGCACAGCTCAATGCAGATAAATGGAAGATAATAAGCCTAGGAGTAAAGAACTCCGTAGTAAGTGACTGCTCAGATAGATGCTGCAGCAAGCTGACTCGGGGGAAAAAAATGAGAAGTTACTGGAGAAAAATTGCCTATTCAGCAGGAAAGCCAGGGAGAGGAAATGGGATATCGAACGGCTGCTGCTGAAGGGGAAGAGCAGAGGACTTAAAACTCCGTGGTTAGCGCTCACCAGTGCGCTGGGACACTGGCGGTGGAAGGCAGAGAGCAAGTTCCAGAGGGACAGAAATGACCCTTAAGGTTCAGAAATCTCTCCAGAAAACCCAAATCCTGGTTTTGAGAGAAGCAGGGCATTTGTAGTTTTGTGGCCCGTTGGCACAAGACGTGTAGAATTTTGATTCGTGTAATTCGAGGTTCATGTGTTCATGGAATTCAGAGCAAAAACTGGGGAAGCTGCCAAAGGAAACCTCCAGAGAGATCCCTGGGGGGCCAAAGGGGAAAGCCCACACTGTGGAGCAGAGCTCTCCTGAGAACTTGTCTCTTTGGCATCATGAGAGCGAATCATCTTTACAGCAATGTCCGACTGGGCCGAGGCGTAGAGCAGGATGGTGGAAGGAACCCAGGTACAAGGCTCAGAGAAGAGAGGAAAATATAGTCTATTCTATGGTGAACTTCTGGGAGCCTTGCTTTTGGAAAAAGTTCCTTTACCCTCTCTACTTAAATTTGTAACATTTTGGCCTTCGGTGTTTTTATTTTTTCTCTTCTTTTAGAATGTATTGCTGTGATGACTTGATCCAATTTACATTTTCTAATACATTCGTAGCATAATATTAGTGCTGTTGTAACCATAATGGAGAAGAAATCAGCATGGTTTGTAGGAAAATGCAGTATTTTTAACTCATACTAAAAGATGATGCTTCTTCGTAAAGTTGTTGCTCACTTCATACCTAAAGAATGCCATAAATGCCCCCTTTTTTCAGTATTTCCTTCCACCTGGCAAGACTTCTGTCTTCTTTCCGGACATCATTTGGTTCTGTGTTTACTTGTGGCAGAAATAAATAGCCTAGATCTCATGTTTACCCACTGCGTAACCATTCTTGAAAGGTTAGCAGAGGTGGCAGAGCCAGCTACGTAGCTGCGATCAGTAAAGGATATGTGCTTTTAGTTAAGATTGACTGTACTCTAAGCTAGACAGTAAAGCCAAAAGGGGGGGTGATGTCTGTTGTTACTGTAATTGGATTATGGTAATATCTATTCACGGTTTGGTGTTGTCTCGTATAACAAAAGCTGTTTCATTCCCACCCAAAAACATGACAATCTAAGTAGATACTCCCAGGTATTATTCCTCTGTCAAATAATAAATCTACACAAGGGTCAGTGAAAGCATATGGTTTTCCGTCCGTTCTCAGGCTGCTGGTAGGAGATCAATAGCCCTTGTTGCAATGTGCTAGAAAAAGACTTCTGAGCTGTGAGTGGGTTTGGTCCGCTAATTACCCACTGCATCTTCCTGCAGCATACACCCACCAAAATTTGGGGTTATATTCTGAAGTTTAACAAGTGTTCTAAAGATTGCCAACTTACCTTTGAGGAAGTCCAACAAGTGTTCTAAAGATGTCCAACTTACCTTTAAGGATAAAATATTAAAGGTAAAAGACACATAGGAACCAGGTACTAACCTCTACGGATGCTCCAGCATTCCAACTTCGCGGCGATTTAATTTAGAATGGCACGTAATTAAAGAATGAAGGTTAATTAAAAATCAATAGTTTCAGCAACTGTTCTCTTCCTCTGCTGCCAACATATATACTTTTTAAGGTCAAACTCTACAGAATGCTACTCTCATAATGTCTCAGATACGCCAACTGTCAACACTGAAACGTGGAAACTGGTTTAAATGTACGAGCTGGGACTGGGCTGTAAAGCAGCTCGCACACCCCTGTGGGGACAATGTGGCCTGGTGGCACTCTGACCACAGAGAGAGGGTGGCCTTTGTCCCTGCTTGCTCCTTGCTGCATGTGGCCCCAGGGGTGCCTAAAGCCAGGGCTGGGCCTGTTCCTCCTCTGACCCTTCAAGCTGAAAGAAGGGCCGTTACTGGCAGACTCATTTTCCATGGCCGGTTATGGCAACGCGATGGTTTACGGCACACGTGAAATGGGTGTAATGTAAGTGAGCTGCAAAATTGAGCTTGGGCATCCTTGAACGGTGCTCAGGCTGGGCATGGCATCTCCGTTGCTCTCATCAGTTTGAATACATGAATGCCCAAGCAGGTTTGCTTATACCCTCTTTTTCTGCTAATTATATTTTTATGGCTTCAGAATTCAAAAGCAAACTTTATTTTTATAAAGCCTTGTGCATGTCTAATGAGAGTCTTGACATGAAAGCTTTCTCCATCCACAGGTACCTTTGGAATCTGGAGAGTATAGGAGCCCTGCTGCTGTACTAGGGCACTTTTCAATTATATATTTTTTCGACATGATCTTCTAAATCAGAGTAACCCAGAATGAGTCTAACACGGTCCTGTAATTACTAAACCTTGTTCTGCCATTTCACCTCTTGAATATACAGCTGTGAAGGCGTTTTGATAGAAGACTATACGGTAATGGGTTTGATCTCATATGTTAAAGTCTCTTATTGAGGCTAAGCAATGCTCAGAGGGAACAGAGGAGGCCTGAACCTCCTCTGGAGGAGGTGATACCGTGGACTGGGGGATTTTGAGCTTTGGGAATTGGTCTGGTGATAAGACTGAAAGCGGCTCGGGAGCACCTATTCCCCTTGGGTGCCCAAACTCCAATCCACTGCCCAATGCTCTGCAAAACTGTCCTGCTGCCTGTTTCACCAGCATGAATATCCTTCCCAAACACTGTCCCATGCTTTCAGCAGCCTTGGTGATCTCTGACAGTTCACCAGGAGTGATACAGACCACAGAAGAGATGTTGAGCTGTGTGGCCTTAACAAGATTCGGTAATTCTTATTATTGATACAGTCTCATAAATCAGAATGCTGGAGTCTGCCATAAAAGCCCGTCAGTAACCCAAAGGCCAGTGATTAACCTGCGTACTGACTTTGCGGTGACACAGAGACACCCCTGATTTCCACAGTCCACGGAAGGTAATCACTGTGACTGGAAAGTAATGGGCAAGAACGGCGTGTCAGACCGTGCCATGCGGGTCAGACCATCCCCGATGTGTCTGCGGCAGCTCCCCTTCCTGCAAGCTCTTTTCCGAGCCTCATCCAGCACTTGTTCCCCGACATCAGCTCTTCTTTGGCCCTGCAGCGCCAAACATGTAGTAATTATTCCAACGCTGCCTTATGCGGAGTCAGGAAAATCATTATTGCCCAAGGCAATCTTATATACATTACAAATTTCCTTTACAGTTATCACTTTAAATTAGGACAAAGTGCTCTGTGATTCATGACTTGATCCAAGGCTCCAGCCAAAGAGACAGAAATGTGCACGAGGAGGGAGTTGATTTTCTTCCGCGTTGTGCTTTCCGCTTGCATGCAACTTTATGGTAGGTCCAAGAGATGTGAGTGAAAACAGAGATTTTCCAAAATGTAGGTAGAGTACTTCTCCGGTGTGTGATGTGGACAAGGGAGAAAAAAGTTGGGAAAACCTCGAAGAGACTTATCAAAGTTGGGTTTTCAGGGTCTAACCTCGGAGCTCCGGCCGTAGAGGCTTGGTGCTGTTATTACTCTGACACAACAGGCTGGGGATAAATGTCTCCACTCACCGAGCTCCAGTTCAAATTTCTTGTCATGAAGCATCCATCTCACAGGTCTTCTTGGAGCCTGCCTTCAGGCTGCAGACCCCGCCTCACCTTTTTTCTTCACCTCGTAGGTCTAACGTTTTTAAGAAAATTTTGTTTTGAAATTAATACAATCAAAAAGGCAGCTTAAATAACAGAATATTCAACAGTTACTAAAGCCTCCTTCAACAGATCTGAGTGCAAGACTGAAAATGAACTGTTATCTTTCCCGTTATACTTACAGAATGCAGATTTGAATTGCAAAAAGGCCATTAAAAATAGCTTGTGCAATTTAAAACAGACTGAGTCAAACTGACAAAGCAGAAAATAACATGAACTAGAGATGCACTTGTGTGCTATATCATGTTAATGATTCTGTTTTCTAAACCAGGAACAGCTCAATAATATATGCTGTTTCCAAACAAACGTATGTTTTATTAAAATAAATTAAGCTAGAGAAAAATACAGCAGTGTGGGAAGGGAAAGAAAACAATTATTCAGGAAAATTAAACTTGCTATACATCAGAGGCTGGTGGCGTGTCCCCACTGGGATTTTGTCTGCTGTTTGTTAAGATTTTATCTGCAAATTTTACGCCTGGACTCAGTCATTTTGTATGCAAGACCATGAGCATTACATGACAAAGATACAGCACAGGAGGAAAAGTTGTCCAAATATTGTCCATAGATAGTTGCTTAAAAGCTATTCTGGAGTTCCAGTCATCTAACCTTTGAGATTTGAGGTTGGAACTAGATGATCTTTAAGGTCCCTTCCAACCCGAACCATTCTCTGATTCTATGATTCAAGGGGACAGCAGCAATAGGATAGGAAAAAGTGGGGTCTTGTTCTTACATGGTTGGTCTAAAGGCCAAATCACTTGTATTTTGAATTAATCTGCTTCATGTAACTGCTTGGGTACAAAGGGTGTTTGACAAAAGAAGGAAGTTCAACCCCTGGTGGCAGCAGCTGTGTTACGCTGGTGTCCTGGGTTGAGCAACACAGGACTAATTTCTCTTCTAATGCTGGGGAAAACTCCACTTTTGGAAGACTCTATTGTCTGAATTTGTGGAAATATTTACTTGATAGCCAGCTAGGCTCTGTGGGATTCAAGGTCTCAGTGTTTTCAAGCCTTGCCAGGTGCAGGGATGAGAAGGAGCGAGGCCTGGGCATTTGACCCGGGCTGGCCAACGGGATTATTTCGTACCATGAACATCACATTCTATATAAATTAGAAAGTTTGCTGAGGAGTTTTTCTCTCCCTTGATGAGTCCAGAGAAACTCCTTGCCCCGGTGCCGGAAACCTGAGCCCTTCCCTTCCTCCCGAAGCCGCAGCGCTCTCAGTGTCCCACATTTACTGTCCCCTGCTGGGAGTGCACAGCTTCCTACTGATAGAATGGGCTGAGTATAATTCTTGTATATCGCATATTAGTATCGGGATTAATACTGGTTCTTTAGTAGTATTGTTAATTATTTAGTCTTATCCTACTAAATCTATCTATATTTCAACCCTCGTGTTTCCTTGCTTTCCCCGATTCCCCTTTCCGGGTGGGGAGGGGTCATCGGGTGAGAGAATAATTGTCTAAACTACAATAAATTGTTATGGGTTTTCCCAAACCATAACAACTGGCAACCAAAGGAATAGCACATGCCTGTTGTGTCCGGGGCTGGACCGGTGATGCCTCTTCTCTAGGGACCAGGCTGCGTTTGCCCTCTTCGGTGTGAGGCAACGTTTGGGTTTTGTCCTATTGCCTTCTGCAGCCAAAACAGGCTCCAGAGTTTCCCTCTGCCTACGATAACACCATAAAGGTTTATAATGCCATTTTTCTTATGCAGGCTGATATCCATATGTTATGGGCAGACACGATGCTGCCTGGCACTGTGATGTGATCGCTCCTTACATCTGTATTTTATTGTACATGATACGCCTGTGAGTGCTGGATGCCCAGAGATCCCCCCTCTGGCTAATCTGTCATGTTCCCTTGACAGCTATTAAACAAGGATTTATCAACATGACTCAAAGGTACCTTTCTGGCACTTTTAATATGTAGAAATTTCAATAAGGAAACTCTCTAGCTACTTGCTGATGCAGACCATGCAGCAAAGTCAAACCAGATGGCCTTAGGAGGGTTTTGATCCAGCGTCTATTGGAACAACAAAGCTGAGTCTTCAGATGAACTGAAGAGTGTGTCCAAAAATGGTTGAGTGCATTGGGCCCCATGGTTTCTTTCTGCCTGCCACGGTGGTTGCTAATCTGGCTGTAGCTCAAATCACCCAGGTTGTGGTTAGGAAGAGCTAAATGTGTAGTACCTGCTGTGTGGTGGGGCCGTATCCTGCTCAGGTCCAGCCGTGTTGACTGGTTCAGACTGCAGAGGTGGGACCTTAGTGGTCTCTCCAAATGCTGAGTGTGACCAGGTCTCCCAGGGGTGCAGGCAGAGGATGCCAGGAATGTTGCTGGTGCAAGTCTGGTCTGGAAGTTGGCTTTGAGCCTGAAGTTAACTCTGAGCTTAGACATTCCCTCGTAGTCCCTCAGCTGCAACTGGCTTTGGCTCTTGCAAACAATGGCTGCTTGGGGACTTCAGATGTGGGAGGGCGTTAATCTGGGTGACCGGGTGAGGTTTACTGTCACTACGTTTCTGGCCATTGGCAAATGAATATGCCTGTAGTTAAAGCTGATGACTGAGGTGTGAATTCAGTTTCCCTCAGACTCTTGGCTTTGATACTATGTTGGCCAAGGCTGTTTAAGACTGTTCACTTCGGAGGTAGGCGTTGGTTTTCTGAACCTTTGTGCAAAGTTCTGTTTTTTCCATAAATACATAGAGTTAAAAAAAAAAAAAGTAAATTGGAACTGGATCCTCCAGAAACTGGAGTTCGTGTGGGGATAGCTGGGAGGTGCTGTACTTGGGCTCCGTGGAAGTGCCAGTGATCAAAATATCTAGTTGCAGTTTAATTGCAACTAGGTTTTGGCAGGGTTTCATATTCAGGTGTTTTAGGATTTAAACCACTCCCATAGTATCAAATAGAGTTGGCAGGAGAGAGAAAAGGAGGTGTCATTACTGCACGGTGCATATACTTTTCTTTTTAGGATCTGGGGTAGGTGGATCTCTGTATCTACCTGGTATGGTAATTCCTGTATTTTCCTGTTATTCTTAATGGTGATAAGCCTTGCAGAAAATTTTCTGGTGCTCGGTTGTTAGATATTCTACACGTTGTCCCATTGTAGGTAAATAAGGCTGTGCTTGAAAAATTGAAGTCCTGGTTATTTTGAATGTGGTTAGGGTGTTGTATCACTGTCTTCAAGGGGCTACGGCCTATGGACTGAACTTGGTGTTTCTCTCCCGTTTACTAGCTCTTCCTCTGTCTGCAGAGCTTCCAAAGACTCTTCATCATAGAGTAGCTCTGAGCATCACCGCTCTCCCCTTGGGGGAGGCAGGGATAGCGATAGCAATCAGAGTCAGGCGACTTGGCCGTTTGGAGAGCTGTGCTCAGGTGTGGGATAAGAGATACCCTCCACATATAGCAATGCGGGCAAAAGCAGTTAAAAGGAATCTCAGTTAAAAGGAATCTTGCAAAGATAAGTATATCAAAGACCGGGAAGCACTTAGGTACCGCACGGATCAGAGCTAAGGGAAGAGCTCAGGCAGGTTGTGCCGTTCAGCATTTGAAACGAGGAATGAATCTGTGCTTCAGTTGTTAGGAGCCAGCTAAGAACCGTCACTTAAAACACAGATAGCACTCACATAGCTCTTTAGGTAATATTCAGGTTCTTAAATGTGTCTCTGAGCTGTTGTTCTACTAAATTATCCCATCCTTAACAATATTTGTAGGCAGAGCCATCTATTTTGCTCTACTGGAGTTAATTCTGTACCCCGTGATAAGTATTGTGATAAGCCTGCTATATAATACAACATAAATAAGAGCTGAACCAAGAAAATAAGAGTAAATATACATCATAGATTCTTGTATAAATTATATTGAAGTAGAGGAAATTTTAAGTACAAAGATGCCATCCAATTTGTTCAAATTTAACGGAAACAGAATAAATTAACTGCATTGTTACTTATTTTCTAGGAACAAAGACCAAGAGCAGAGAGGAACCTTGGATCCATGAGCTTATGGAAACCTGTTACCTTGCTATGATTTGTTTGTAAATTCAGCTACAAGTTTTTCACTTGACTGTCGCGGACATTGTGGTGGAGCTGAAGTTCTTTTGGCTCTAAACCTAAATCTGTAGCACGGAAGCCTGTTGCTGTGGGCGGTTCTAGACTTGCAGATACGAAACATGGCAGCCTTCAAACCTCTCCCCTTGCCGGTTCCCTTGGTGGTAAGAGTGGGTTTGGCTGAAGAGCAAAACATCGTTTGGTTTTGTTGTAAAGATATACGGCAGGGCTGGCAATTAAATTCAGCGCTTGGGTTAGCGGAAATAAAAGTAGTACAAAGCAGAACATCAATATTAAATGGAATGTGTAGTATGTGCTGCCTGGTAAATTCTGACAGGGATTGGAGATGAGGAAATCTGAAATGAATGTAATAGCGGTTTAGAAGTCATTCAGAAGTAGTTTTCTCTGAAATGTGATTGCTGAACTCCGTGTTATGTGAGTTGTCTGTGTGTTCTACTGATTGAGAGAACACAAGCGCCAAGGTAGTACCTTGGCGGAGTACGAAGTGTCGGAGCAACGTGTTGGTGAGGGCAACAGCAGACATTACATTGCCCCAGGCAGCAGTTAGTTTATGAGTCAGCTTTGAAAAAAGGAAAAACAGAACATGTTTCTGAAAACAGGAACTTGCTGTAGGACCCGGTAAATCAAAGGTGGTTGTTAATCAGAGACGTGGCGAATAAGCGTAACTTTTTTCCCCCGTGCGTGAGAATTCGGAGCGTCGGTGGTGCAACTGATTCCCTTTCTCGTGGTGGCGGTTCCTACTCAGTGTGCCAAAAGATGGGCATTTCTGTTGGGGTTTGGCGAGATGGGGACAGGGGGGGCTTTTTTCTTTCTCTGTTTCTTTTTGTTGCTTAGCAGCTGAGCTGCTGATTGTACACTGAGTGCGGCAGGCGCGGTGCGCAGTAGGAATGAAAGCTCTATTTGTCATCTTGATAAATCTTATTTGTAACACTTCTGTAAAAGGATGTGACAGATTAGCTGAAGGAGAGATCTGGGGACATAGGGTAGCACACAAAATTTAATTCTGACTGATTGGACGTCACAATGCAAATGAAGCACGGTCCCGTGTGAAGTAGTAATTGCAGCTGCATTGTCCGTTGCTTTGCATATTCTTTGCATTCTCCCTATTGATTAAGAAGATGTTGCTATAGTAGCTGGAACGTAAGTTTTCTCAGTGTCTCTTCTCCTGTTTTATTGATTGTTCCTGCTTAATAAAAATGACAGTCCTTCCTTATTTCTGAAAGGAGCCAGTTGTTTATAGCCTGTACGTACGTATCGGCAGCTTTTGTAACAGCTTAAATTTCACAGCTATGTAGGTCTTGTTGACAACGACAGAAATAAGACACATAATTCGCTCATCATGTCTGAGGTGGGTTTTCCCTCAGTCCCCACTGCTACCACCACGTGGAGATGACAGTGTGCTCCTTCTGTGCCATCGTATCTACAAGCTTTTCCTACCTACAGGTGGCACTCAGTCTTGCCTCAGCCCCATCGCTTACTATGGACGTATATTAAGGGTAGAAAAGCTCTTCATTTGTTTTCACCGTGTCATCTTTTAGGCTGAAGGCTTGGTGAAACTGAGACATTTCAGGAGTTCTTCCTGATTTTGGTAAAATATTAATTAAAAAAAAAATCTCGGGAAAAAAATATCTGTAAGTGGAAATCTTTCATTTAGATATATCCATTGAATACCACACCAGGTGCTGGAAATGGAAAATAAAAAATTAACCTTTGCAAAGAGCTGAATTTCACCCAAAATTAAATTAGCAGATACTCTAATTTGCCAAAAAAAAAAAAAAAGAAGGTGGAATTTTTTTTTTAATCAAATTCTTCTAGTCTGTCCATGTTTTGAAATGGTTTGTGAACTGGCACATCACACCTTTGTCACTCTGTGTGCTCCAAAGAGGCTTAGGAGAGACAAGTTGTAATATAGGGAAAGGCTGTATGAAACTACAAAATCCCACTCCCTTCAGCTGAGAGTAGATATGCATTTCTTCCAGTTGAGTGGATTCATTAATTGTAAAACTCTGGCATGCACAGCCAAAACGGTGCAAAAAGATCCAGGGCTTTGCCTCTAGTTATTTGTGTCTCCATCCACAATTTAAGTCAAGTTATTGATGGTAGAAACAATGATTAGTCAGTTTGCAATGCTAATTATCTGTTCAGAGAAGGATCTGTGTCTCGATCCCTTTGCAGGTTCCGTTTATGAACCTGAGCGTGGCTTCTAGATCTTACCATATTACAAATATTGCATTATTAGATGATGAAGTTGGTAATTTCATCCCTTCCGAGCCTTAATGTGCAATCTGAAAACAAATGACTTTGTTTTAGCTGAGTGCCTAGAAGCTGTCGACAGATGTAGGAGTATTTATTTTGCAAAACTTCCACTGCTTGCCTTCCATGCTGTCAGCCGTTTGGTGAAATGAGCAGATGACACTGGAAATGATGAGGTGTGAGCCTTGGAGTTCTCTCCTCTAACCCGTCTCTTGGGCCACACAGCTCATATTTTTTAACAGTGTATGTTTGGTAGCTGAGAGCGTTCTGGGTGTTTTTTTGAATGTATCAAGCTGGAGGTGACTTGTTTTGTCCGCGATAGGCATTGCCACTATGGTGAGTGGCTTTGGAATTTGCCGTGGGCCACCACTCATGCAGGTTAAGAGTATCAGCTTTTGGAAAAGTAGCGGTGCAGCAGGGAAAGCATGTCACCTAATTGAGAGCATGTTAACTGCAGTCCAGGATATACTGGGATTTTAGTGCTGGCTTTGCCCCTCCTTGGCTGGATCCCCTTGGACAAGCCTGTTGGAGCGGGGCCAGAGGAGGCCACGAAGATGCTGGGAGGGCTGGAGCCCCTTTCCTATGAAGACAGGCTGAGAGAGTTGGGGGGGTTCAGACTGGAGAAGAGAAGGCTCCGGGGAGACCTTAGAGCCCCTTCCAGTCCCTGAACGGGGCCTACAGGAAAGCTGGGGAGGGGCTGTTGGCAAGGGCAGGTAGCCATAGGACGAGGGGCAATGGTTTAAACTAGAGCAGGGTGGGTTTAGATGAGACATTAGGAAGAAGTTCTTGACACTGAGGGGGATGAGACCCTGGCAGAGGTTGCCCAGAGAGGTGGTGGAGGCCCCATCCCTGGAGACATTCAAGGCCAGGCTGGATGAGGCTCTGAGCAACCTGATCTAGCTGAAGATGTCCCTGCTCACTGCAGGGGGGTTGGGCCAGATGGCCCTTAGAGGTCCCACCAAGTCAACACATTCTATGATTCTAAGCCAGAGGACTCGCACCTAGGTGGACTTGGGTTTCTTCCCTCCATGGAGGAGCTGGTTTCCTTTGATTAATAACATGGGGTTCCTTGCAAACTAGCCTTATAGCTTAAACTTTATTGAAGTGCTTAAAATTTTCATGAGGAAAAGGAGTCTCCTGGCTGATTAACCATAACGTTAGGAAGAAAATGGTACAAAGCCATTTTTCATGCAGGGCTGCAGTTTGGAGATGAATGAGTGATGTTCATTAAGTAGTTTCAGCCTGGTTAAAAGAAAAAAGTGCTGCAGTTCTTTAAAACAGGACGTTTTGGCTTTTTAGTTCAAAATTAGATACTGTTCTGAAGTGCTGCAGATTGTGCGAAAACATTGAAAAACCACATTAAAACAAAACTTCTCATATTAAGGAGAAAGGAAATGTTTTATTGGATGTCAAACAGGAAAAAAAATCAATTACCTGGGAAAGATGAATGGGTTGAGTTGTGCATGGTAGTATGTGGGAACAGAATAGAGGAAAAAGGAAAGTATTGCACGTTCTTCATGGTTTTTATACTCACTCAGGGCCAGCCATAATTTGGCTCTCAGCATAGCTGTCATTGATTTGTAATCTCATCTTGCTGAGAGCACTTGGAGGTAAATCTGCAAGTCTGACGACAAGTTTCTGCTTCATATTTTGTATCTGTGAGATTCATAACTGGACTTCATAAAGATAAGGGGCTAATTTTTATAGTTACTGTGCAACCAGGTTAATTTAACATCCCATTGTAGAAACCTAAATAAGGTGTTGACTTTTTTTTTTTATTTTGCTTTTTTGGTTTTAGTTTTGGGACATATAGACCGGGAAAACTAGGGCTTGAGGAGTCCTGCTTGTTTACCGTTCAGCTATTTGATCTGGTAAATGAATTGTGGGTATGCTGATGTGCGAGAGCCGACCTAATATCCAGAAAATTACAGCGACCTTTTTTGGGTTTTGGATGAAAACGGTAATAAAGTCAGGATATTTTCCCAAGGAATAATTGTGGGAGCTGTGAGCCAGGATTGATTTTGATTAGCAACCGATTGCAAAGTTAGCTGTAAAAATAATGAAACTGCGGTAATTAAAGAACGCATGCATATTTCAACAAGCAGTTCAGGTAGATGAGCTGAAGTATATGTTGCAACGTAGCAACAAGGCATTATTTAAGCATGAGATAAAGTAGAAAGACTTGTGTAAGGCGGTGATAGGTGACAGGTTGCCCTGCATGGTGCCGGTGGGTGGGAAATGGTCATTTCCCTATGCACTTGCGCTGGTGAATGACAGCCAGTCTCATTTTTATAATAAAGGAATATTTAATATTCACATGTGCCCTTGACTCGTGGAATAGTTTTGTGACTTTCTGTAGCTGTTTTGAAATGACTGGTCAGCAGGACATGTTTATCCAAGTAACCAATGCTTAATTGGCCCTGACTAATAAACCTAATTCAAAGGATGCTGGTAAAACTTCGTGTGATATGCAGGCCAAGAGGTTAAGAGAATCTTATCTGTGGAGGCAGTGCCTTTAAGCTCCAGCCAAAATTACATGGTTATTTTGCTAAAGGTGGATGTGAAATGATGAAGAAGAAGGGCTATGGTTATAGATTTGTTTGGTTGAAGAGTTGTCACGGCTGTCGCTGTAAAACAGGTTGGAGGTGACTCCAACCCATGGAACAGTTGGGCCTTTGTGCTTTTTCCTGGCTTTTGACAAACTGCAGATGAGCTCAGAGAGGTTTTGCCATTTCAGCTGCTTCTGTGCTTAGGTTTTATTGTGCTGATGTGGCTGAGATTAAGCAAATCTGCTCTAAGAGGCACCTGGATCCTGCAAACAACTGCTCACAACTCCTGAAGGACACACATCCGCGCTAAACCCAGCCTGGGTGGGCTCAACAGCATTCAGTCAAACAGACGTTGGATATTCAGGTATGTTTTAGTCTCATGTGAAGATCCCTCATTGTTTTTTGACATTAAAATACTCTTGGTCACATCTAAAAATCATATGCAATCTGATGGGATAAACGATTGCTTTGGAAAATGACTGCTAATTGTTACACTCATCTGATTGTCCGGTTTTGCCAAGTTTATTTAAAAAAAAAAAAATAGCATATAATGTCAAACATCCCACAGATAAAGGATTGTCAGCTGTAGAGCAAAGGAGGAATCTGTTCTCTTGTCACAGTGCACTGGCTCCAGTGCTTATGTCCTACGGTAGAGCTGCAAAAGTGCTGATGACTAAAGAGTGAGTCTTTTAATTGCATTTAGCTATTTAAGCATTACAGATCTTAGCATCCCTCACTGAATTCTCTGGGTGTTTTTCTCCTCATTTTATCCACCGAGTGTAATTAACATTATTACTGTGAGATGTTCATCTTAGTCTTGCTTTGTGAAAAATTGATGCTGGTGTCATTTAGGTGTTTTATCTAGTGGTTAGTCAGTGGCTTGCAGAGTAATATTCCCCGTGGGAAGGTTACGTTTACCACATGTTTCCTGTAGGTTTAATTGCAGCCAAAGATAAAAACAAACACGGGATGCTTCATAGATTGATTGGAAGAGCACAGCAAAACATGGAGTGGAGCATAGAAAAGAATGTTGCTTTAATCTTGCCTCTCAAATTATATTGAGGAACTGCAGCCTGGTTGTTAAAATACCGTCTTAGCAGCAGCAGAGGTAGGAAAACAGATGGGTTGCGTTCATGGAGCAGCATCGGCACAGGAGATCATCCTTGTATGGTGCTGCAGAAGGTCACCCCACAGCTGATGAAGGGGTGCAGAGGGGGTCCTGTTTGGTGTGGGTGCCCCGGTCCCCACCTCCTGCCCCAGCAGCTGTGGTAGCCACACGCAGTGCGCGGCATCGGGGAGCTCTGTGGCTCACACTGGCCACCTTGTGTAGTCGTCAGGAGTGAACCAGCTCTTCCCCCTCTGTTCCAGAGTATTTCTCCCTCTGTTGAATTAAACAAAAGCGCCTGGCTTACTTGTAGGCACAACCCGCTGCTTAAACTACAGGAAAGTTGGTAATAAGTATTTTCTTGACATTAGTTTATTAGCAGACTGTTAAGCGTGACATAACAAGGGCTAAATAGTAATCTGCCTTTCACCTTTGTTTTCATCAGTTCCCTGGCTTAAAGTTGAAAAGAGTTGGGAAAACTTGTCAGCACCGGGTGTTGAGTCAAATATATACGATATTCCTGGGTAAAAGAATATTAGACACAGTCTCATCAGTGCCTGGTTTCTCCATACCAGCCACTTTTCTTCCTCACAGTGGGGTGAAATATTTGTGCGTGTCTCTGGTGGCACTTAGCCATTTTTAGTGCTTTAAGTAGGTACACAAATTCCCCATTGACTCCTTTGGCTGGGTTGCCAAAAAAGGAGTTACTATTACTGTACATCAGTCGTATGTTCAAGTGGGCACCTTTGTGAGTGAGAGCTGCATTGATGCACGGAATATGCTCTCATATATTTTAAATTAAGGAAATAGATTATAAAGATCAGCATCCCACACAATTTCCTCATACGACCTGTTCTGTTTGGTGTTACCTTGTTTTATCCAGCTCGGGTAGTGTTGTTTATCCCATCTTTTGGTTTGCGGGAGCCTAAAAATAGCAGAAAGTGCATCCCCCCATCAGTCTGAGTGATGTGTCATCAGCGTTGAGAGAACATGCGCAAAAGAGTAAGACTGCACCATCCCCTGCCCTCTATCTAGGGCAGTTAAAGCTTGAGGTAACAGAATGGTCTTGGAAGTGTTCCCACTGTTAAGAAAATCCTGCACTCTCAAACCTTGGAAGGCAGCAAATTCCCCCGGAATTTTGTATGCCATCGCTGTCCTGAACACGCCAGGTTGAGGGTTGAACGAGGGCAGAATATGGTGTCTCCTTCTCCATTTCCCATCAGATAGTTGTGCTTAGCCTGGCCTAAGCTGTTTGGCAACGGAGAATCAGTTCCTACCCATTTCAGAGTTATCCGGGGCCCAAACCAGAAAGAATTCTTTGAAGTCAGATATATCCCTTAAATTTTCCTTAGAATACTGGTTTATGGAGGAGAAGGTGGATCTGGGCTGGGTCTGGAGTTGTGTGAAGAGCAGATCAGCAGCATTGCTCTGTTTGAATGTTCCTCCCAGAAATTAAGCCCCGATGGCCACCCCAGAGGGGTTGTGTCCCAGCCGTATCAAAGCTGAAGGTACAGGGAAGGAGTTGTCGCTGTGGGCAAACTGGAAGCCTTGGCTCCAAAATACAATTAAATCCCCTGTTAGACACCAGCTGGAGAGGACGGACCTTTCATCCCAAGAAGAGTGATTGACATGCAAGACGGTATAAGAAGTTGCAGAAAAACTGATTTAGAAATACAGTGGGCATGTTTAATAGTCCTTAACTGCCACTGACAGTCAATTAACATTTACCCCATTCACTGCTTTCTTCTAGATACAGAGAAAACTTCCAAATGTCACCTGAATTAACACTTTTCCTCTAAAACCTGACAAAGCGGTAAATCCTCTTCTCTATGAAAGTGTAAAAACTCTGATAACAGCGTAACAAGCCTTTTAAAGTTATTTGTTGCTGACCAAAGGCACCCCAAATCGAGAGATCTTTTAAACACATGAAGAAGTAAAAAAAAAAAAAAAAAAAAAAAAAAAAACCAAATTTGCAGAAGCTTTTCATTCCCTGGCTTACATGACAATTTCTAAGCNTCTAGACCATAACTCTATCCTGAGTTATCCACTTTTAAAATGAAGAAAATGCTAGAAATCTGTGCATTTCTGAAATGCTTATTTTGGGGTATGTAGCATATTGTTTTCTCTCTAAAGTAATTGTAGGACAGCGTGGCCCTAGAGACATCCCGAAACAGCCACATGTGCTGGACAGTAATTTAGTGTAGCACAACCTGCAGTTTGTTTAAGATCCTGACAGTAGGGATGATATGTACTTGTCATTGTGCTCTTAAAAAATAATGCTTGCTCATCTGTGCTTAGAATTTCTAGATGGAAAATTTTCACGGAAAAAGTTAACCTCCTTCCTGCATTTTACCAACATTTCTGATATTTGTGATTATTTCAACGCTCAGTTGAGTCTGTGTGCCCACGTTGAGAAATGCAGGTGAGACTTGACGTTTCCGAAAACCAGACACATTTAAGTCCTAGAAAGTCCCATACCTAAGAAGATCTCTCAGCTGTTGCACCAACTCCCGGAGCCTTCCTGTTTGAAAATGGGGCTGAGTTTCCACGCTGGAGTCCTCTAAGTTGGCGGTGGTCCTGGCGACAGCTGTCTGGGTGGCCTGTCCCCACGAGGGCAGGTTTGCGTCGCTCTGTCAGCCTGTGGCTTTTGTGAGCTGAGACCATCTCCTGGTGAGCTGGGAAGCTGCTGTGGCATGAGGCTCACCTTGCTCCGAGTTGGATACGCAAGCGTAGATTTAGGTGCCTGACTTTAAGCACTTTGTTTTTCAACAGGGCCACCGCTTTTCGAAAAGCCTCTGTGGGATGACAGCTTTTAGGCACCGATGCTCATGACTGTGTTTAAACAGGAGCTAGGGAAAGGAAGCTCCATTTCCCATTTCAAATCCCCTAAATCATTTCTCACAGATGCTCATGCTTTCATAAGCAGCCCGTTCTCAGAGAACCTCTCAGAGCCCCTCTGCTGTGAGGACAGGCTGAGAGAGTTGGGGGGGTTCAGCCTGGAGAAGAGAAGGCTCCGGGGAGACCTTAGAGCCCCTTCCAGTCCCTGAAGGGGGCCTACAGGAAGGATGGGGAGGGTTTTTTTTAATCAGGGAGTATAATGATAGGACACGGAGTAACGGTTTCAAACTGAAGGAGGGTAGATTTAGACTGGATCTCAGGAAGAAATTCTTGGCTGTGAGGGCGGTGAGCCCCTGGCCCAGGTTGCCCAGAGAAGCTGTGGCTGCCCCATCCCTGGAGGGGTTCAAGGCCAGGCTGGACGGGGCTTGGAGCAACCTGGGCTGGTGGGAGGTGTCCCTGCCCAGGGCAGGGGGGTGGCACTGGGTGATCTTCAAGGTCCCTTCCAACCCGAACCATTCTGTGATTCTGTGAACAGGAAAGCTCAGGCTCCTGTACTGCACTGAGAGCATCTTCCTACTCCTGCTCTTTCAGTGCCCCTCTTGGTCTGAGTGGATTTTCCCAATGTCCCAAACAGAAGATGAAATTAGCTGCTCTTTTTATTCTCCCTCAGCTTAACTTTGTCCTGTTTTCTGTTAGCTCAACAGAAGCCGGCTGGTGCTCAGATGAGCTGCTCAGTTGCTGGGAGCTCAAGAGCTTGGGGACTCACTTCTTTAGAGGAATTCAGAGCTCTCATGTGAATGGGCTTGTAGTGTCCTTATCAGAGGCATTTTGTTGTTGTTGCGCCTGCTGTTGTTTTAAAATTGGTTTTAAGAAACTGTTCTTGCCTAGCTATTGATTGCAGAGCCACTTGTATGATAGCGGGGTCCAGAATAATACTTTGGAAACACGTTCGTAGCTGGCTCCCATTACCTTCTCTTACTGGGTATGGAGCCCTGCAAAATGTAAGTCCGGTTCCACGGTATGTAAAGGTAAAAGACAAAGGAACAATACACAGGGTCAGATGGGTAAATAAGGCTGAAAGGAATATTTCCAAGGATCTATGAGCCTGTGCTGTTCAATCCAAGCCCCGAAGTCAAGATCTGGTCCAGATTCTTGAGTATGCAGCAGTCTTTATGGCCCGGTGATGTTTGCGCAGACAAGGCACTGGCAGATACTTCCCTAGGCTGAATTTGCGCACACCTCCAGCAGCTCTCCAGGTACGCCCCTCAATACCTATATTGAAAAAGGTAGCATGACTCACGCCGTAACCCGCAGATAGGGCATGACTGGATCGTCTCCTGTCTGCCTGTCTACTTTCCTTGCCTCTGTTGCTGGAGTACTTGAGAACATGATGTCACTGGAGTCATCTGCCCATTTATTTGTGGGTGTCTGTATTCGTCAGTCATTACCATAATACCCAAAAACCAGAGATGGGTGACTCCTAGCTGTCTGCCCATGTCTGACAGATTTCTCCAAGCCTGTCGACATAAAAGCTAACTACTTGAAAGGCTGATGCGTCCTTTTGGATCTCCAAGGTCGCTGAACCTGAATATCTGCGTGAATCGTCTTCCGAGCGCTGCAGCCTGGAGCAGGGTTGCTTAGAGCAGGGATGCTAATGCTTGACATGAGGAGAGGGACCAGATTTTTATGCTGCTGTGTGCTGTGGGCCCACTGCAGAGCATGAAATATGCTCTCGGGTTTTTTCCTTGTTCATTTTTCTAGTGCTGCTGACTGACTGCTGGGATGCTGCTCCCTAAAGCCACGCTTCCAACTTTTCCGCCTTGTCTCTGCAAAGAGAATGAAGCGGGAGCAGGACTCCCTCTAATGCTGAGATGCGGAGTTAGAACTCTCACCACTGCAGTTGAGCACTTAGTTACATAGTTGCTTAATTAAAAAATTGTAATTAAATTAAATTACTTTGTTTCACAGCTGCTTCTTTGCAAAGGAAACGGAGGTGGGAATGTTTAATGATGCAGAGTCAGATTTGGAGTTTATGAGTTGGAAGCCAGAGGAGCAGCACAGAAGATGTCACTAAGTAGCCGGCTTCCAGGCTTTGTCCCCAAAAATCATCCTGGGTGCTTCCTACTGAGGCGCTGGGGCTCCGAAGTGCTGCCGTGGGAGGCGTGGGTTTTAGTGTCTTGGAGCCCCAGATGCATGATGTGAGTTGTGGCGCCCACATCGTTTAAGCCCTATGCGATATTATTTCCAGCCTCTGAACTACCCTTCCCAGTCTCTGAGGCACTTCCTAGCCTGGCCTGTGGCAGAGGATAACAGTAGGGGTTTTTGGGTTGTTTCTAAAGGAGGGCTGCCACCTGGGAACCTGCAGAGTTAGGTTGATGGTTGGACTCGGTGATCTTAAAGGTCCCTTCCAACCTAGACGATTCTCTGATTCTATCTGTGTGAGCTCCCTTGGGAGCTAGCAAAGGTCAAGGTGAGCTCTGGAAGCATGGCTGAAATTTCCAGTTGTCACCCTCTGTCAAAGGCCTCTCTGACCACAAGCCATTGCCTGATTATGGGGCATTGTGGCCAAAACCGTGGCCAAAACCCATGTCTGAGCCTCTGTTGCTGAAGTTAAAGAAGAGGCACGAAGGAGTCTCTAGAGATACCATGGGGTATAACAGCCTATGATGCATGCACCAAAAGATGGGATTGTTGGCCCTATCTTCTCCCATAGTTGTGCTGATCTCTGGGATGTGCTTGTTCTGTCGGTGGAGAAAGGACATCTATTTCTGGGACCATCAGCCAGAGATGTTTTATGAGTGCGAGATTTGTCCAGCAGAATTACACGGCCCATTTCCCTTAATATCTGTTTATACCTAGACCAGACTGGAAAGGGCAAATCTGTTTCATGCAAAATTGGAATATTTTAAAATTTGGTTCTATTCGGATCTGGAACAAAATGCAAGGCAACACAGTTCTCCAAGGGAAGTTTTGGGGCCTGGAGTCTGATGGTCTGAGCTGAGGATATCTGGGATATTAGTCTGGGGCCAGATGCTTGAAAGACTTAAAGTAAAAAAAAAAAAAANAAAAAAAGATGGGGAATAGTGAAGAAAACTGATGCACTTGCTGATGGTAGGGCTTGATCGGTAATTCATCCAGCTGAAGCTTCTCTCTTGAGGATTATTATGTTTACAGATCAGTGGAGTCGTTGAAATCCCCTGACTTCTTCACCAACACCTTCTCTTTGGCAGCTCTATAGGTGGTGAAATGTACCATCATACTAATGTGGACAGAAATTATCCAAGTTATGAACTCTGTGGGTTTTGTGGATTTATTTTTCCTTTGGCTCAAGATTAAGTATGAATACAGTTATTGAGAAATTTTCTGATTTCAGAGTGAGTCATAATAGGACTAGATGGGAGACAGTTTGCAGTTTTGCAGAAACTCTCCACTGAAATTTTCCTGCTACGGGTATGTCACTGGAAAAAAAATTATGAAATAGCCTCCTCTAGTGGCAAATGTTTTATTGACTTTTTTTTTGGAGTGCTTGACTCATGCTTTTTTCCCTAATGAGGAAAGTAGGGCAGAATGATGTCTGCAAAATAAGTGGTGAGAGGGTTTTTTTTGTGTCTGATAGAGGTTTATGCTTGTACTTCTGGTAAAGACACCCAGCATCTTTTATTAACAAACCTTTTCCTGTGTGATCAGCTCCCTGTCTGGATATAAGCATAATGCCGGGACAGTGTATTTAATAATGAGAATGAAGGCCTGATGGATGATAACAGCACATAAGAACCCATTTAATCTATTCATGTTTTTCACTCACACTTTTCTAGTAGGATTTGGTTCAGTATCTTCTCTGTGGAATGGAAATTTGGGAGACAAATATTGAATTCTGTGCTTTGATCAAACTTCTTCAAGGCATTAACTTACATGGTAAGGATGGAGGCTTCCGTCTCATTTATACCCGTGCAAATACACTACAACTTCTGTGTCTTCGCGTCAGGAATTCCCAGGTATAAACATGATCTGAATCCACTTGCAGAGTGTTTTATTTCTTTATTGACATGCATACAGGGAACTTGAGGCTAACTTTCCAAACGGTGCATCCAACTCTCATTCAGGGATGTCTGCACATCCTTTTCCCTCCAGGGCTTAGGTCAGTATTTTCAGTAGTTTATTTTTGTATGTTACCACAGGAAAATAAAATAACGATGGTTTGCACTGTTATGAAATATGAGCGGAAATGAAGAATAAAATCTAAAGGATTAGACCCAACCCCAAGTTTGTGTCAAATTAAATGAGTTTCAACCCATTCTTTTGCTCTGGTAAATAGTGAAATCATTATTTTATTGGAGCAAATTTATTTAATTATCATAAATGAAATTACTTTTACGAGCACTGATGTGTGTATTGATTTTGGCTGGAAATGCTTGCAGGCTGCTGAGGGAACAGGTTTCCGTGTGAGTTGTGTTTGCACAGAGCGTTTGGAAATGGCCTGGGGGTGATGCAGAACCAGGGGAGTCAGACCGGGTCCGACTTGGCAAGAGGCTCCGTCATTCCCAAAGGATCTGCTCGTTACTGAACGCTGCAGCCGCTGTGGTTGGGCTGCCAGCCATTTGGCCAGGACAGGGCTTTGGGTACTTCACGCTCGGCTCTGACCTGGACCAGGGTCTTTGGGGTTTCCTCAGCCACCTTTCCTGGTAGCCACCACCAGACTCAATCCATCTGGGCTGTTGGTGGCTCGTCTCAGGCGGATGGGGATGGAGTCTCTGCCCATCTCCTCATCCCCAGCATCTGCCCGGTATTTCCTTGCAATTGTCTCAATGTAATTTTCGGTGGGTAGTTTCAAGAGCACTTTAGGCAGTTTGATACACGCATGTCAGGGAAATATAATCAGTTTTACGCTCCCAAATCTCCTTAGGTGTTTTTGCAAACCCCATCACAAACATACATGGAGCATCCAGGAAGGACGAGGAGGGACTCTTGATCAGGGAGTGTAATGATAGGACACGGGGTAACGGTTTCAAACTGGAAGAGGGGAGATTTAGATGAGATGTGAGGAAGAAATTCTTGGCTGTGAGGGTGGTGAGCCCCTGGCCCAGGTTGCCCAGAGAAGCTGTGGCTCCCCCATCCCTGGAGGGGTTCAAGGCCAGGCTGGACGGGGCTTGGAGCAACCTGGGCTGGTGGGAGGTGTCCCTGCCCAGGGCAGGGGGTGGCACTGCGTGGGCTTTAAGGTCTCTTCCAACCCAAACCATTCTATGATTCTATGATCCATCTTCCCTCAACAGGCAAGTGAAGGGTTAGTCTTAGTTTTGGTCTGTAATGGAAAATAAGGAAAATGCTCCTTTTAGCTTTAAGAATTTCTCTGCAGCACCTGTAGTACCACATATGAGTAGGACCGTGCTGTCTTGAGGGCTTGGATTAGACATTTGCTGTGTTTTCTTTCCCATGCTTGGGGAGTAAGTAAAAACTGGGTTTGAGTTAGAAGTTTGCCAGTGTGATCGAAATTTACTGTCCAGGTATCAGAAGGATTTCATCCCACAGGGCTTGCGTAAATACACAGGTGGCTATCAGAATACTTGTAGCTCTTTTTTTTTTAAAAGTGTTTGCTGAGTGTTCATCGGCATTTATGCATGTGTCTGTCCTTGGGGTATGATAAGAGGCAAGGCAGGAGCGGGGGCTTCACTGTGAGCTGCTGTAGAGTCATCCTGCCAAAAGCCTCTGCAAATGCAGAGGGTGCACGGCGGTGGCACGGCTGTAAGGCAGCGTGGGCCAGTAGCCTGATGTATAGTCGCCTCATTTTCCCCGTATTTCAGAGATGGAAATGATTCGAGATACCCATCCTTGAGCATGGCAGTGCAAAGGTACTGTGCTCTCTTCAGTATCTCGGGAATGCTGGATAAAGCATTCTGTCCGCTAATTAATATTAATGCTGCTAGACCCAGGACAGCCTGAATGTCCCTCTCACTACCACACTGTGCCAAGCAGACTTGGCCTTTAGGTTTTGGCCAAGGGGCCACCTCCTGGTAGTAAATACTTACTTTCCCACCCACAGCTGCAAAGTGAAGCGACGCGGATACCGGGTCGCCCCAGCCGGGGGCGGCTTCAGTGTCACCCTGTCCCTGTGCCACATGTGCGACAACACAAACAAGGGCAAAGAATAAGAAAACAGGAGTTACTTTTGATTATACTTCATTTTGCCACTTTACTGAAGTGTTCTGAATAGAATATACAATAAACACTGTACTCCAAATAGAATGCAATAGCTTAAAAAGTTTAGGTTATTCCCTCTTCTGGTCCTTCCTGCTTTATTGTCATGGTGTAACTGCGGGGCATCGCAAGCTCTTTGCAGGCAGGTCACAAAGTGGCTCTCACACTTTGCCATTTTCAATCCTACGTCTGGCTGTGAGTCCTGCTTTTATAATTGAGCTTCCGTTGGGCTTGGGAACTTGTCCTAAGTGTTACAAATTTTTGGGACAATTTCTGACACTTGGGAGTTTGCAGCTGTTTAGCTTCATACGCGGAAAAATCTGTATTTAAAACTTGCCCTTCTTGTTAAAACTTTTTTTTTTTTTAAATTGCAGAATGCCTTTTAAACGCGTTGCGTTGTGTGTGGACATGAGCTTTTTGCAGCTCAGGAAGTTGTGGAAACAGCTTCATTCCAGGGGCCTGTTGGAACAGGCAGGGTCCTTCCAGAAAAACGCTGCTTTCTGCTCCCCGGGATTGTACCACCAGGTGGCAGATGAAGCCAAGGAAAGCAAGTGCTAGTGCTGCCCTGAATTCCCTTTAGGAAGTAGAAACGGAAACATTCCCTGCATCAGAATATTAGTTTCACTCTTTAAGGGGTTTCTTCCTTATTTTGGTTTGTACAGGGTAGTACAATCGGGTCAAAAAGAGAGAGAAAAAAATAATTGGATGGAATCACAGATTCTGCCGTGCAAATATACAAATACGTGGTATTTTTACTAATCTGAAATACACATAAAATAGGATGAATTGAGAGACTTTGTTTTGGCGCTGAAATTTAAACAGCTGAATGACTCTATGAAAATATAATGATCACTAATATGAAAATAGTCTGTGCAGAGCGAGAGGCTCTAGAACCCCAAATGGGGGATTTGTCTGGCTGGGCGGCAGGTCAGAGCACTCTCTTCTCCTTATTCCCCCCTTCTCCAAGGAGGCAGGAACCTTCTTCTACTCATCATCCATATTTCCCTGGAAGGTTTCTGTTGCAGCTGCTGTTCAATGTTGCACGATGCTGCTGCGGGACTGCGGAGGCAGCGGTGCTGCGCTTGCTTGTGTTGCTTGTGTTGCATTTGAGTTTCTTTGGTCAGAACAGCAGCAGCAAAACTGGACCCTCAGCTCTTGGCCTCCTCCTGCCAGTTGGGGATTTTCTTGTTGGATTCCAGGGAATAAGGTCAAGCTTGGTTGTTTGGGGTTTTTTTCTGGAGGAGATCAGTTCAAAACTGCAACATAGGATTAATTGAACTAGGAGTGCCTAATAGTTTGTTAGATTATCAATCTGATCCCACGTTGCATTCATGGAAATGGGCTATTTTTCTGCCACAGCAGACCAACAATGTGTGTCGTTTCCCTTGTACTCATACTAGCTTATCATAGAATCGTAGGATGGTTTGGGTTGGAAGGGGCCTTAAAGATCATCTCATTCCCACCCCCCTGCCCTGGGCAGGGACACCTCCCACCAGCCCAGGTTGCTCCAAGCCCCGTCCAGCCTGGCCTTGAACCCCTCCAGGGATGGGGCAGCCACAGCTTCTCTGGGCAGCCTGGGCCAGGGGCTTACCACCTTCACAGCGAAAAATTTCTCATCTAAATCTCCCCTCTTTCAGTTTAAAACCCTTCCCCCTTGTCCCATGCCTCCCCTCCCTGCTCCAGAGTCCCTCCCCAGCTTTCCTGGAGCCCCTTTAGGGACTGGAAGGGGCTCTAAGGTCTCCCTGGAGCCTTCTCTTCTCCCGGCTGAACCCCCCCAGCTCTCTCAGCCTGTCCTCACAGCAGAGGGGCTCCAGCCCTTGGAGCACCTTTGTGACCCTTCTATGGACCCGTTCCAATAGGTCCATGTCCCTCCTGTGCTGGGGACTCCAAAGCTGGATGCAGTACTCCAGGTACTCCAGAGCGGAGCAGAGGGGCAGAATCGCCTCCCTTGACCTGCTGGCCGTGGCTTCTTTGGGCCTTTATTTCAGCATGCATCGTTGCTTAGATGCCAACTAGCCAAAGTGTATCTGTCGTGGGGAACATGCAGAAGGTAGAACACCGTGCTGGTAGTGTGGCCATGTTTTCTGGATGCTTCATAGTCCTCGCTGCACTATCCCCATACCAGCCAGCAAGGGAACACAGGGCCACAAATCCTACTGACACCTCCGAAGCCATCTCTTCCAGTCACTTGGAAAGCCAATAGGTGGGACACATAATACCGTGGGTAATCTGATCAAATTATGCCTTAAAGGGGCTGGGTTTGACTCACTAGTGTCTCTTTTGGAGGGCTAATTTGAGTTTTCCTCTTTGGATGGTTAGGAATGTAAATGCCCTCTTCAGACCGTCTTTTCTCCTTTCTCTTAGTTGTTTACTCATCCGTCATCTGCAGTTTTTATAAGGTGGCAATCTCCAGTGAGCACTTCTTAGCAAACGGCAGCTTGATTTTTATTGGTACGTAAGGAAAAAAATATAAAATGACTGTTTTATTACAAATTCTACTTTTAGTGCTTTTGCCGCAGGTCCTACACTATGCTATAAGTTGCTTTTTTAAACTGACACCCCACAGAGGTAACTGATACTCCACAGAGGTAAGGTCTTTGCTGGTCTAAATGGAAGGGATCTCAGAGGAGCTGTGTTCCTTTATGCCAGGTGTTCCAGTCATGGGCACACAGTAGACATAAAGTGATCAAAACAAAGTGGAGATTAGACACGAGCTATTTTCTCTCTTCTTTTTTTTTTTAAAATAAAAACAATAAAACCAGTTAATATGCAATGAATAACTAGATGGTAATACGGATTAGCTGGACACAGGTTATGTTTTCAATATATGACTCTAATGTTATTGTAAAGCCGTAAGAATTACTCTGAATCGCTTAAACCAGTCTTGAGGTAGCCAAAGAGTACAGAATAATGAAATTTTAATAAGAACCGTGTAAATTTTAGGGCGTTGTCATTACAAATTCATGTAGGCTTTGGGAGTTAAATGCACTGGGGTTTGTGGAAAAAAAAAAAAAAAAAGAACTACATTTACAAGCAGATTAACCTTGTTTATAATTGCAAGGCAGTAAGCAATGCCACTGCCGGCTTTTGACTGCCTGTCAATAATTGACATGGGTGACACAAAACCTATGGACTCAAGGTCAGTTGTTGGAAATCTACAGAACTCAGCAGGCGATTAGAGGTGGGCTTGAGTACGTTCTTCTTCCCCGTGGGTTTTTGACTTCTTTTTGTGGAAATGGTGCCGTTTCCAAGTGGGTAGGTCTCAGAATTAACTTTATTTTTTGCCCCACTGCAGTTTTCTTAGTGTGGTACTGTTTGTTTCTGGCAGCAATAATTCTGGATGTTTTAAATAGTTCAGTGTATTTGGATATCAGCAATATTCACAGCTTGATTATGAGCCACCGTGACGCAATAAACAGTGAATATTCTAAAATTGTGCAATTCACAGCATGATTTGTGTCTGCATCCTTGTTGTGAATTCCAAGTACATAAGTGTTAGTGCGTATTAGTGAACACTGAAATATTATTTTGGTATTATTATTGGTAGTAAATTGGCGTGCTTCACCTTTCAGGTCTAGATTCAGCAAAACATAAATGCTAAAACATGTTAAAATGCTTCAGTGACTTGAGCTGGTAGATCTCATTTTAGTACCTAAAGGCCGGCATCTGGAAGACGTTTACTTGTCTATGACTTTAAGGGTCAGATCCTCAACACGTCTCAGGCATTTGCAAGAGATTGTGTTAGTGGAATTAAGAAGTTACTGCTCCTCAGCTGGAGTTCGGTGATTTTCCTTCTGATACGCAAATTGGTATACGCTCATCGCGGGTCTGTTGCACTGCAAAATTAACCAAGCTCATGCACACGTGACTTGTAATCGTGTCTTGGAGGGTGTGGTAACTCCTGGTGAAGAGGCAGAGCCTATTTAAATAGCTTTTCTCTACTACTTGTAATTATCTGCCTCCACAATGACCAAATCACACTTCGAGACAGTATTTGATTTTGAAATCTGACTCTGCTTCTAAATTGCCTAAATCTCATTACTTGCATAATATGTGAGCATGGGCTTAACTTGCTGTGCCAAAGAAGGATGAGTTAAACAAGGTCTCGGTGAAGTTCAGCAACAGAAAATTCAAATCCAGCCCTTGATTAACACAATTGAAGTGTAACTGTAGCCACATTTTGGACCACAGTGTTTGCAGTACTGTACATCTTCAACACCAAACCTCAGTGTTTTCTTCACTTGTCAAAATTGCATTAGGAGTAACTGATTTGGTTGACCCCAACAAGAATATTTTCAATATTTTTCACTAAATCCAAATGCCAAACAGTGAGCTTTTTTGAAATGCAGAGGTAAATCTTAAACATTTCAAAAGTTAATTATTTCAGAATTGTTAGGAAATATAATTCTTCTAAGTGCTTTTTATACTTGTAACATTTCCGGTACATCAATAACGCAGCTTATTTAAAGAAGGAAGTGGTACATAAAGAATATGTGGTACATATTCTGCCTCATGACTGTTGTTGAGCTATTCATATTGCAAAATGCCTTAGAATAAAGGGTATCAACTAAACCAAGCACCAGGCTCCTGTGGCTGGCGTAATGTACTACGGTATCCTGTTACAGGCATTCTTTGTAATTCTAGGAGGCAGAAAATAAAATTTGACACTCAAAAATAATAAGTTTAGGTAAATCATGTAGGAGAAACGTACATTTATGTCCAAGAAATGGTCAGATGTTGCCAGAACAATACAGCTACATTATGAATCATTAATGATCTCTGAAAGTCATAATGGTCTGTCACTAATGCCCATTAATGATCTCTCTATACCGCGAGTATGGGCTTGATGTTTCTGGCCAGTACCTTAGAGAATACTTTAAATATGCCTTAAACTTTCTCTGATCTACTCCCTGTGTGTCTCCTCCAAATGTAGACTGCAATTGTCTGGATAGGAGCAGCTTGTAAGGCAGCATGGCTTTGGGGTTAAGAAAGTCTTATTCAGGTAAGATGTATTTAAGCAATATTTTTACAGGAAAAAAATGAGAAGGTATTTCCTGGCGACTAATCCTCTGTAGAGGTGATAAACTATATAAACAAATTAAACCTTAATATTTATTAATATTAAGAATGTGGTTGTTCTTGGACTTCATGAATTTTCTTTGATAATTCTAAAAATACACTATTTAAGAAGGAAAAGGGAAGTGTTATTGCTAATTCCTAGTGATTAGAACTGTAAATATACTGACTATGCTGCTGAACTGGCAAATTTGTCCTGTTTGAATATGTATTTCAAATGTCACACGGGTTGATTTTATGGCTTTTTAAACATCCGTGCCACATACTTGGTTAATTTTGTACCCAGGCTTTTTCTTGGTGATAAAGCTTGCTTTAAAGAAAAAAAGAACAATGATTCCTGTCCTGTTCTAATTGTCTTTCATGAGGGTACTGTGCCTAACATTAACTGAAGACAATCTTGTTATGTTGTTACTAACTTGAAAACATTTTTAATACAAAACCAAGAGCATTTCTCTATTCTTTTGCAAATGTTTTAGCTAAAGGCTTGTGACGGTGCAATTTATTTTTCTTTAATAATTAAAAAGTATGTTCTCTGCATTTGGTACGTGAAATTATCAGATTACTGTAAGAACCAACGCCCTGCGGCTAGAAGGGAAAAACAAATCCAAGGACTCTTGGAAAATGCCCCAATATCAAACAATAATCTGATCGGCAGTCTGTACAGAGAGTTAGATATTAACTGTCTGGATCATGTATCATTCTTTATTAGAAATGACTCAACATGATTAGTAAACAACTTTTATGACATTGCATGCGGCATCCATGGGTGTTTTTCTCTTCAAAATTAATATAGTAAATCTAAGTATAGTAAAGTGTAGAAATGCAGTTTTTTGGCAGGTTAAAAATGCATTTATGAAATATAATCACTTAATATGTAATCCAGATTATTAACTACTAAATGTCTTGCTCATTTGCAAAAGCGGCAAGTTTTTATAGCGTGATAGCTGTAAAGAAGAAGTGTGTCTGAAACCGTCAGAAGACTTTGCAGTAGGTTAGCTTTTGGGGAGCACATTGCCTGGCCAGAAGATGCGAAAGAAATGATGGTGGTTGGTGACGGACCTTTGGTTGTAAATCTGGTGTCAAGGCCCGGGGACACGCTGACGGAGCTGGGAGGAGCGGGGCAGGGTGCGGATCAGCACCGCGGACAGCAGCCGCTGCCCCCGGGTGACACCGTCCCGGGTGACATTGTCTCGGGGTCCCACCGAGAGGGAGGGAGGGAAGGAGGGAGGCTCCACCGAGCTCCGGGTAAATATAACAGCACAGCATTAAACGCCGAATCGCAGCGGCTCTCCCTGCTTGCCCCAACCCTGCGCTTTCAAGTTCGCTGTTAATTAACAGCCGGAGGCACCAAGGGCGTTGGTTGTAATTAAATATCGCCAGTGACCGAACCAAAACTGGAAAAGAAAGTGAATGACCTTGCTGTGGCAGTTAGAAGAACTAACCCTAGGTGTCCCTCTTGTTTCTGGTTTTAGCAGTAATTTTACACGTTTGGTGTTTCGACTGAAAGTACTGGCAATCTGTCCCCTTTGTTTGGTTTGTAACTGTTTACAAATTACTGTTCTACAGCATGCTTCCTGTGCAGGAAACTATATTTTGCCAAAAGCCTCCCGAAAAGACTTTGCATCAGAACTTTTTAAGTAGGCTAAAATTTATGGCAATAATGGTTTAAAAACACAGACACTGAGTAAGACATTTCATATGTTACGGAGCTGGGAAAAATAAAAAGGGCTGAGAAAGGTAGAAGTTTCTCCCAGCATTAACAGCTCTGCTCTGATTGCCTGGTGTTTGTGCATCTCAGCAGCGTTGCAACATCTTGGGTTTGCTTGTATTTGCAAGTCGGCAACAAGAAAGGCAGAAAAAAAATGCCTGTGTTTAAATGTCCGTATTATGAATGTAGAATCCATATTTGCAGAGGTTTGAGCCATCCAATCGCAGTTACAGTCCAGAGGAAATACAGAGCCGGATCTCTTGCTCCAGTCATACGAGGGGAACTGCCTGGGAATCCCTGCAGGCCTCGCAGAGTGCTGCAAAATTTAATGAATTCTGCGTGGCTACGTGTTTTACCCGTGTACGTATAGGTGCTGTTCTACAATTAGACTCTTTACCTTTTCATAACTGCCCCGTATAGGATACAAGAAAATGCAAGGAGGTCTTCATTCCTTGTGGTTACGTGGAATGGGCGGAGTGGAGTTGGTCAAATGATAGCATTGGAAGATCAGCCAAGATAACATCTTACAAACCAGCAGGCTTAGTTCTGTGCCTCGGGATCTCATTCTGCTCTTCGTCCTTTCTTTCCCAGCAAAAGCTCCCGGGCCTTGGAATGTTGTATTGTAGATGAAGCTAAACTAAGCTGAATTGTTTGTAAACAGGATTAAGTTGACCTCAACTGAAGGATAGGGATGTCGAGATACTGGTGGGTTTTGTGGTTACCGCTCATTAGAAGCATGCCGTAATTTCTAATGAAACAAGGAAAGAAGATCCTGGCAGGAAGAGATGGGAAATGAGAATGATAAACAAAGGGAAGAGGGTTGAAGGGAGAGGACAGAAATCCTGATGATGTATCATCATCTGCTAAATATGGTGTCTCTCTGCTGTGAGTTTAGCTCAGCATGATTTAGCAGTATGTCTTGGGAGTTGCAAAGGCCATACGTATGGACTGGGAATTTAATTAAAATCACGGTATTTTATTTGTATCTACTTTTGCAGCTTAACATACTAGTTTTATGGTGGTTTCAGGTAGAAATGCAGCTACAAGTTGGATGGTTATCCAGTCTCTGTACAAGCAAATGTGTCCCTATTGTAGTTCAGCTGGACTTAGGCGAGGAATAACAGTGCTCAGCTGGGGCAGCTTCGTATCTGTTTCTCTGACTTCTGAGCATTGTTTCTCTGCATAGCAACAAAACCTTTCTGTGCTTTCTGATGACGCCTGAGTCCCCAGAAATGTACCCAGCCGCCAAATGCGAATATTGGGAGCAGCAGCAGATGTTCTGCTGTTAGCCTCCTTCTCTGAATTGACTTCTCTGAATTTCTTCTAATTTGCTTATGTAGAATTTTCACACACAATTTTTCTGCTCTCCAGACCTATTTAAATCCAATACAGCAAATTCCAGCTGATAGTTCTCGTTCCTGTTTCACTAGCTGATGTTCTTTGTAAGTGTTGCTTGCAAAAAGAGTGCATCTAACTTACGCTGATGATTTTTTCTCTGTTTACTTATGATATGTTGTATTTTTCACCTCAAAATCCCTGTGTGAGTATAGATGTCACCTTTGCTCTGTGCTTGCCAGCAGCAGCTCCTGCTAAGCCTGGAGCTGCCACGAGGCCACTTGCTGGAAGGTATGTGTGGGGCGGGGGGGAAGTGCCACTGTGTGACTACTTGGGCTGGTTTTATATCCGTGCATATTACTGAGCACTGCCAGAAGCAAGACACTGAGCTACATGGACTTCTATTAAGTGATTACTTAGTTTCGATGGTGGTAAATATTATTTATTATAAAGATGCATTACGTAGATTACAGTCTGAATCACACCACAATGATAATTCAGGAAGGCAGAGGTAGTGTTTTCCTTCATGCAGCTGTAAAAATAATGCTGATTTTTTGGATGGGAATGAATTGCCATCTGGAGGTGCCTTTTTCTCTCCTTTCTTGGTTATACAGCCCAGATATTTGGTTAGATGAGCGTAGATAAACCTCACTTACATCACTGAACTTAGGTCAGATGTGTCTTACGTCACTATTGCCATCATGATTATTACATGGTGAACTGGGACAGAATGCCGACGTTTGGGCTCATGGTCCTTTTCCTAATACTCAAGGATATACCTTCCTTCTGGTTACTGAAACTGAGACCAGCATTTTTGCTCAGGTAAACAGGTTCCAGTTCCATGACAGTGAGTGGAGGAAGGCCCCCCTTGCACATGTGCAGAAGCAGCAACCCAGTGCAGGTTCTAACTCCAGCTCCTGGAGAGCCCTTCCTCCATCCAAGACATGGCAATTCTTCCTCAAAGTCCCTTTCATTCATGGCCAGCGTGTTCACATTCTCATTTGTCCTGCGTGAACTTGATGCCATGATGTCACCAGTCAAGTCAGTCACAGAAAACCTTGACCAGGCTCTTCTGCTCCCAGCCCAGGTAATTTGGTTTCATTGTTAGAAAACAGATGGGTCTTACATCGTTAACAGAGCAACGGGAAGCAGCGAGTTTGGCATTCATCACATGATTGCGGCGAACTGGGCTCTGTAGTTACATGAAGTCAAGCAATGGGGCAGAACTTCGCTTTGGAAGGGCCATGGCTGTGAGAAACCAGTAGGAGTGTTTGGGTGCAGGCGGGAGGAGGAAAACTCTCAGAGGCTCCAACTCGGTGGAGACCCAGGGAGTCTGTTTTTGTTAAGCTCTTGACAGAGGATGAACCATCAGATCTATGAAAAGGTGGAGGATGATCCATTTGAGCAGTGTGACAATCTCTAGGGAACTTTCTTTGGGTCTGCGAAGGACTATTTATGTGTTTTGTCATGTGTGAAGTGGCCTTATGTTAAGTTTGACAGTGGCATATAGCCCACGCTTCTCGTGTGTCCCATGCTGAGATGTAAATATTTCAGGGATGATATGCTGTCATTTACATTGATGTTTCTGAGAGTCATCACGCAGAGAGGTGAATGAACAGATACTTCTGTGCATACTGATGTGGGAGGCTCCGCAGTATTTTTTGCTCTGGCTTTGCGGTGGGCAGAGAGAAGTCTGTCGGTCACTTGCTGCAAGTTCCTGGCTCAGGTTGGGCCCCCGGAGACACCGGAATAACGTGTTCCCAATTTGGGAGCCCGCAGAGCTGTGGGAGCTGATCTCTTCTGTTTGTTCTCTGACCTTTCCCAGCTGATTGGCACTGATCTTTTATGCACCGGATAGACGATCTTTTGTGGTTGACATTTTGGGTTGACTGAATATGGATTAACCTAGGCAAAAATATTTCCATTTTTGTACCTTCAAACAATGCCCTCCTTTTCCAAAAATGCCTGCACCACCAGGTCAGATCAAATCCAGTTTTGACTTGAGACGGTGCTGTAAAGGGATCGGAATTCACAGCTGGGAAGGGGCAAAACTGGGATTTCTCTCATTAATATTTTCTCTGAGAACCTGAGAGGAAACTGGTGTTCTTGATGTGAGATCTCATGCCTGTCCTGAGCATTTAGCAGGCACGTCAGGCACGAAGGAGAGACCCAAATTCTTGCCAGAATCAGTGAACATTATCGTAGCAAACTTGCGCAGCTCTGATAAGGGAACAGGATTAGGATATGAGATTCTTTTGTAATGCATCAGGCGCATAATTATTTTTTAAATATCTTAGTGAGATGACTCCGATGTTGAAGACAGAGACGTCGTTTCTCTGCTTTGCTGGATGGGGGCCAGTTTCGGCACATCCAGTCCCGTGCACCAGTTGTACTGGAGACTCTTCTGGTGTTGGGATTCGTGATTCTCTACTCAGAGAAGACAAAAATCAACCAGCCGCCTAATCTCTTGAACAATGAGTGAGGTCTTAGATAAATTGGGTCCAGGTGACGTGGCTACACTGGTGTCAAAGGAATTTATTTTGATTGTTTTTCCTGTTACTGAGCAGGGCTGCCCAGTGCACCTTGGCAAAGAACCATGGCACAGACACACAGAGGAACGTCCGTGTCACTATTTACAATTGCTCTTACAGTTTCAGCATAAAAATACCTCTGTTTATAGCAATACAGCTTGTATAAAGGTCTGGGGCTGGTTATTGAAGCTAATATTTACCAGTAAGGTTAATTTTAAGGTGGGTCTGTTGACTAAAATAGCCTCAAATTTGAGCTCTTGGTCTGGAGCTGCCTGAAGGCCCAGCTCTTCCCCTGATACCGTTTTCCACCTTGCGCTCAGAAATAAACCTTGAGCGGGCTCTTCATTTGGCTCATATCTAGGGTAAAAGTAGGCTTTGGGGGGTAGTGAACTGGCACCCAGAGACTGGCCGTTCTGCAGCGCCCGTCTCCGGCCGCGGAGCTGGCTGCAGAGGAAAGGCTGAGTCATTTCCATGGGATGTTTCACGGAGGAGCGAAGTGATGCGGGGCTCGGGTCGGAGCAGCTCTGTTTCCTGGTGAATAGTAATTCTGTTTACTTAGAAGAGGGAAAAAATCACTGGGGGCCTCGGTGCTGCTGTGTCATACCCGACTGGATGAAGTCTTGTTTATCTCAGCCTGAAAAGAGAGAGAAGGGATTCTGGTGGCACTTTTCAGAAAATAATTCTCTACTTTTGGGGAGTATAGGCATTGGAAATTGTCCATAGATTTGAGTACTGAAGCTTTTTTTTTCTGCTTGTTCTGTAACACCAGAGGGAGGGGCTCCTGGCATCCCATGCCCGCCTGGGATTTTATTGTCACACCAAAAGCAGCTTGAGTCTTGTAAATGCAGAGGGTTGGCTTGGGGTTTGTGCTGGGCCGAGTGAGGTGTGGATCTGGCTTGTGATTTTTGTTCTGGTCTTGATTTTCCTGCAGCATTGGTTGTGCCCAGGTTTTTTTACCCATTTTTTACCAGTTTTACCTGTTTATGTAGGACCTACTATAAATCTTTTGGTACTTGTTTATAGGGGAAGCGGAAATAACTGACTGTGCTGTTTAGTCTGAGGATATGGGATATTTTGACCCAAGGTGCTGGCAGTAAGTTCCTGCTTTATGGCAGCGTGTCATGAGAATTGTTGATGCTTGTTATGAAGATGATGAAGGCACTGGAGCACCTCTCTGCGGAGGAAAGGCTGGGAGCCCTGGGGCTGTCCAGCCGGGAGAAGAGCAGACTGAGAGGGGATCTCGTCAATGCTCAGCAATATTTAAACGGTGGGTGGCAAGAGGATGGGGTCAGACAGAAGAGTCTGAGTCTTCTCAGTGGTGCCCAGTGACAGGACGAGGGGCAACGGGCACAAACTTGAGCACAGGAAGCTCCACCTAAACATGAGGAGGAACTTCTTTGCTGTGAGGGTGGCAGAGCCCTGGCCCAGGCTGCCCAGAGAGGTGGTGGAGTCTCCGTCTCTGGAGACATCCCAACCCCGCCTGGACGCGTTCCTGTGCCCCCTGCTCTGGGTGACCCTGCTCTGGCAGGGGGTGGGACTGGGTGATCTCCAGAGGTCCCTGCCAACCCCGGGCAGTCTGTGATTCTACAGGACACAGAGGACCCTGGGTTCCTCCACGAGTCACACGTTGGGCTCATGTGCCAACCACCGGTGCACTTGAAGAGGCAGCCAGAAAGTGCTGTCTCTCCTCCACCAGTTCCCTTCTCTGACAGCAACGCTGCGTCAATACGCCGCTCCGCGCTCGGTCACATCTGGTGACATCCACGTGCTGAAATAACGTGGGAGGTCAGCCGTGGGGGGGGAAGGAGTTCCCCTGCTCACAGGTAGCAGCTGGCACCATCTTTGCTGCAAAGCTGCAGACGCTTGTCAAAACTTGCAGCTTCTTTCATGACAGTGAGGTCTGGAGCTGGCTTCTGATTTTTCTTCTGGTCTCGATTTTTGTGCAGCATTCATTTTGCCCAACATCCATTTGTTTATATAGGACCTACTATAAATCTTTTGCGCTCAGGGTAGATTCCAACACATGGAAGACAGCAGTGGGACCTGCTATGGTGCAAATGGTTCAAGGAGGATGGAGCAAAAACCAGAGTTTTTGCGCTTTCCTCTAATTTGGTGAAACAGCCACCGTTGCTGGCAGTTTGGACCAACGATGGAGGTTTGATGCCGTTTCTTGCAGGAGCCAGGCAGCGAGGGCAGCACGCCTTTTGTTGGTAAAACCCCATGTCCTGTGTTGGTCAAAGAGCCAGTCCTGGTTTGGGGGGGCATGGTACCAAATTGCAGGCTTTGCTTTTGCCCAATTCAGGCAACTTCTGGAGGTTCAAGTGTGTTTTAATTATCAGAATTGTGGAAATAATCATCAGCATAAACTCAACAGATGACTGGGATGAAAAAATATAAATCAAAAGTGGGTGAGATCTTGGTCTGCTTCAAAAGAGTGGAATGGCTGCTGGGTCAGATCCCAGTTCCAGGTAGCTCATGGCTCTGTCCCTGATGGTAACTCTACAGGTCTGTCCCATGCTGATTTCTGAAGAGGTACTTAATTCTGGGTCCGGTTTGGGCCCCTCACTGTAAGAAAGACATTGAGGTGCTGGAGCGTGTCCAGAGAAGGGAAATGAAGCTGTTGAGGGATCCGGAGCGCAAGTCTCATGAGGAGCGGTTGAGGGAGCTGGGATCGTTAAGCCTGGAGAAAAGGAGGCTGAGGGGAGACCTTCTCGCTCTCTACAATTCCCTGAAATGAGGTTGTAGAGAGGTGGAGGTCAGTCTCTTCTCCCAAGGAACGGGTGATAAGACAAGAGGAGACAGCCTCAAGTTGCGCCAGGGGAGGTTTAGACTGGATATTAGGAAAAATTTTTACACTGAAAGGGTTATCAAGCATTGGAACAGGCTGCCCAGGGAAGTGGTGGAGTCGCCATCCCTGGAGGTATTTAAGAGATGGGTAGACGTGGTGCTGAGGGACATGGTTCAGTGGTGGATTTTGTCAGAGTTAGGCTGATGGTTGGACTAGATGATCTGAAAGGTCCCTTCCAACCTAGACAGTGCTATGATTCTATGAAACGGGGCTGGCAATTTGCTCTATAGCTTTAAGTCTATCCCCCTACAGTAATCCCACACAAAGAAAGAGGATGTACGTTCAAGGAGTATCTGTTCGCCTTCTACATTCAAAAACTCACTTGGAATGCTATTTTATTTTATTTTATCTTTTTAGCATGGTGGGGAGTGAACAGCTCTTGCTGTTCAAAGAAAATAAAGCTGTTCCTTGAGATTTTTATGTCTGTAACACTGAAGTAGTCCAAAGACTGGTCTCGTACCAAAGGCATTTTCCCAAGATGATCTTCATTTTCGTGTGCCATTTATAGTAAATGAAGACATGTTTGTAGGAGTACCGATAGATGGAGGGGTTGATCATGTAAAAAAACTGGAGGACTGTTTTTCTGAAACTTAAATCTGATTATGCATATATGCTATTTTTATTCCTGTCTTTAGTTATCTGTCAAGGAACATTTGTGCAAATGAATTTTCTTTATGGATTTTAAGCATGCAAGCTGGAATGCTGGCAGAAAGATATCCTAAATGCTGCTTTTATATACTGCTTTTCCCCAGGATGTTCAAGGTTAGCCGAATTCTCAGTTGTGGTTAGTCATTGTGAAAATGAAATGTCATCTGACCTATAGGACAGATCACAATGAGGCACCTTCACTTTGATCTGAAGATCAAACGCTGCTTTCCAAACCGGGGAAGTAATGGGTGATTCTCAGGAAAAACAAGTCTCACTTGTGTGACTGTATTGGAAGTGGAAAGATGGCAAAATTCATAGTACGTTACCGGTGAGTTGAGTAGGATGAGTTATTACTAATAATATCCAACTGGCTGTCTCTTGGGTTGGATTTCACATGTCTTATGTGGACTGGCAGATGAGGGTAGTGGTGGGACTTGTGAATTACAGTTATTTTTACCCTACCGTTTAACCCAAATAAGAAATTAGTATTTATTTAATATGAATATGTGGATGCCGTAAATTGCCTCATAAATAAAGGTGAGTGAGTGTGTATTCACCCATGCATATATACACACAGACTTCTTGCAGAAAAGAGGTATTGTGGATGGGTTTGTGGGCCTGCCAAATTCAATATACCGTGCCAGCTGTTGCGGCCTCGGGCTGTAATGGCACATGTTGTACTTTGTCAGGTATTCTCTTAAAACTTGTGCATTATGGGCATTTCTCTTATTAAGGCCTGTCCATGCAGCATCTTTTATTGGGGCAGGAGTTCCCAGTTGGAGGAAAGAGGTTTGGACCTGTTGTGAGCTGTTTCTAGTCCAGGCAAGGACTGGAATGTTTGCAGAGGTAGAACGAACAGCTTGAGCTCTTTGAAGTGAAGATATTGGGTGACATGGTTTGTACTGTGCTTGCCGGGAACCACAGTGTGCAACCCCGGGGAGGGAGGGGAGGACGGCGTGGCTTTGCCAAGGCTGTGTGGAAGGGAGGAAGAAGGGTCAGGCGTCCTGCGAAGCCTGGCGGAGTCTGAAATCCCATCAGAAATGTGGTGCAGTGGCACCAACCCACCTGCATCGGTTCTGTCTCGATAGCCCCAGGGGAGACCTCGGGCTGGCCCAGGGCACACAGGACGCAGCTCCCGGACTTGGGTGACTGAAGTTGCCAGCGTGGTCCCTGGGTGAGTTCAGCTCCTGCAAGGAACCAGCCCTCAGCCTCCCCCTCCACCCTCCCCCAAGACATCCCACCCTGTGTCAGTGCCTGCAAGCGACTGCGAATCCCCTCTGCCGCGGCGATAAATTCTTTCAATAGCTGTTTGCCTTCAGGGTTGCAAATCTCGGTTTTGTTTCTAGCCTGAGTTGGCTTTATTTTAGGCTCCAGCTGCTGAAAGCATGCTGAAGAGCAGGGAGTGGGTGGCAAAGGGACCCCCCAGGACCTCCTGCTGCCTATGCCCTGTGTGCAGGGTTGGGTGCCCGCTGTGCAGGGCATTACCCACAGCGCAGTGCCAGGCTCTGACACCAGGCTCCGCTCCCCGCATCGTGGCACCACTGCATCTTCTCCCTGCCCTGGTACCCCCACTTAGCCAGGGGTGGATAAGCCCAGAGCCTGGCCTCGGGGGACACAGAGGCACCGTGGGGAGGCTGGGGTGGGGTGGGGACAAAGGGAAGAGGGAGGATATGGCAATGACAAGGGAATTGCTCTCTCTGAGGATTTTCTAGTCTCTGGTAGAAAAGTGGAGCTGAGAGCAGGTGTGGGGTGGGGGGGGAGGGAAGGAAAGGCAAGAGAGGCAAAAAGCCTCCAATAAATCGGT
>VYZM01008944.1:203932-233651 GCA_013398915.1 Dromas ardeola
GGGGGGACGCGAGTGCCATCGGCTGCCTGAGCGCGGCGGCTGCTGCAGCGCGGCGCGGAGCTGCCGGGCGTCGGGGGAGCCCGGGCTGTTTACCGCCTGGCGACAAAGGTGGCCACGCACAAGCCCAAGGCGGCCGCGGAGGGGAGGGAAAGGCTGCGCTGGCAACGGCAACCTGTAAGGATTGAAGGGGAAAAGCCATCCCCAGGCGTTCGGCAGCAGGCAGCCCCGGCATCCAGGCATCGGCACCTCCTCCTTGTGTCTCCATCACCGCTTGCTTCGGATCTCCTGAAGGGAGAAGAGGAAAAAAGGCTCCGGAAAACCCCTGCAACAGGACAGACCCCCAGCTGGAGTCTAACAGGTGTTTGCTGGGATTTGAATGGGGAAGGGACGGGTGGGGAGAAAAGTTAACTGGCGAAATCGGGGCTAGGAGAGATGCGATGATCTTGCGCCAAGTGGATGTGCCATGTCTGCGTGTGAATAGCGCGTCTGGAGAAGCTCGGAGGGATGTCTTGCAAGTGATCTGCTCCATCTCCGTAGAAACGCTCACCGCTGCCTGCAAACTTTCCCCCGCCAGAAGTTGGGAGGAATAAAAAAAGCACCAGAAAATCGAAAGGGGAAGATCTCGGCGGACAAAAACGCTTGAGCTAAACTGTTGCATCCCGACCCGGGGCTCCGGTGCGAGCATCCCGCCGCTACCTCTGCTTGGGCTCCCAAGCAGATTGGCAGTGGGTGGCATTGGCCAAGGCGCCCGGCGACGTCCCCAGCATTGGGGACGGGCCGAGCAGCATGCTGGCTGCGGCGCCCGCGGCCGGCGAGCAAACCCCGCGTGCCTGACCCGCCGGTGGTGCCGGGGCGGTGGCGGCCATGGCTGCAGCCATCGCCAGCTCCCTGATCCGCCAGAAGAGACAAGCCAGGGAGCGGGAGAAGTCCAATGCCTGTAAGTGTGTCAACAGCCCCAGCAAGAGCAAGGGAAGCTGCGACAAGAACAAGTTGAATGTGTTTTCCAGGGTCAAACTCTTTGGCTCCAAGAAAAGGCGAAGGCGGCGACCAGGTTGGCAAGGGTTATGTCTTTGGGGGAGGGTTGGTTTGTTTAATTTCATGCGAACTGGGGTGTGCGTCAGGCGTGGGGAAAGGAGGACCGGTGCCTCTGGGCTGGTAAAATGAACGTGCAGGTGTTGCCCCATCCTGGCTTGTATGATCTGACAGATGTGGGTACCCCATGCCAGTCATATTAATCTGGTTTATTTGAATAAACCATTGCTTTCTGCCCTGCTTGCACACCCGTCTACCGGTAATTCGGTAGCCAGTCTTACACATACACAAACACACGTGATTTATTTGTGGGGGAGATGTTTGCAGGGGAAGTTCCCACACGTATATCTCTTTCAGTTGTTTGTTAAATAACTTGGCAGTCTAGAGAGCTGGTTTTTTGTCTTCCTGCTTTGCAGAACGCCTGTGCCGGGCTTTATTTACCGATTGCAGACGTGGCTTTTTGCTTTCGCTGGCACCTTCCAGAGTTTTGCTTCAGCACCCTGTTCCTTTCTAGGAATCTCCTCCGTGCAGCTGCCCTGCAGACGCGATGCTCTCTGTGCCAGAGGTGCAAAAGATCAGGCATGAAGACTCAGTCCCTGATCTGAGGGGGAGTTTTTTTGTATGTGGGAGGAGCAAAACCCTCTGGTACTGTTGCTGTCGCTTTGCTGAGCTGAAACCTGGATGCCGTTAGCCACTTAACCCACCTCCCCTTCTCAGCTGGCTGCAGGAGAGATGCCCGGCCCCCAGTTCGCAAACAGCTTTGGGATGTGTTATGGCTAAAAAGCCAAAGTGGGGGTTGGATTAATTTCTTGTCAGAAAAGTTGGTAGATAAGAATTGTGCATCCATCAGTACCCTTATTAAAGGTTGCTAATAGGAGCTAATAAGCAAACTATTGCAGGCTTTGCCTTCAGCTCCTTCTAAAATGAAGTGCAGTAGCAGAGCTCCCTGATGCCTTTGATTCTAAACACAAGGCATCTTACCCAGATACTGGCTGCTGGAAGCGACACGTCGTATCTTCGCAGTGTGTTTGTCTCTGAATTCAGTAAGTTGTTGTGGAGCGAGCTGCAGAGATGCATCGCCTCCTGACAGGCATAATTGTGTGAAATGAGTACAATGCAGATGTCATTGGGATGCAGGGGAAGTAGACCTTTTTTTTTTTTTTTGGCAATTACTCCTGGTGCATTACCTAGATATCTTAAATGACAGACTTGACAGCAGATCCCGTTGCTGTTTACTTTTTGGTCTAGAATGATCTGAAACCGTATGAGACACCTGACTTTCTAACTGTGAATCTGAGAGTGGTTATGGGGGGAAAAAAGAAAAAAAAAAAAAAGAAATCTATCCAAACTATGCGTTGTTTTGATCTTTCTTCTTCTAGCTGACGAGGTAATTACCTCAACCCTTATGGTAATATTTATTTTGCAGTTCCACACATTGCTGGATTTCAGGGTTTCCCCCCTCCATTTTCCATATGTTCATTGAGTGGTTTAGCACTTGGGATGCTCCGTACTCCTCGGAGCAGCGAGGGATGGGGGTTTGTTTATTAGAGCTGCAGCAGTTCCTGTGCTAAACGTTTGCTGCTATATATTTAGGCTCTCAACTGTCACTATGGCTCTTATTAGCGCTATCGTAGTAGTCCTCTTTTTCCTCTCCATTTAAGAGCTCACACCTTTTTAAACGGCGGAATACGCTCTTTGCCAGCTCATTTCTAATCTTAAACGAGATAGGGCTGAGCTGCTGAGGCCGAGCAGCACGCTGTTGGAATTCGGATTCACTGGAGGCCGCTTGCACCGTGCTACCTACATTACAACCCAGGGTGGCATTTAATCATTTTGCTAATTGATTTCAGAGCCGTAAATCTGATCTCAACCTAAACGAAAAGTGTTGCCAAGCCGGTTGCCCTGCTTTTGGTTTGGGTCTTTTTTTTTTTTTTTTATTATTTTATTTTTTTTTATTGTCTTTCATATCTCAGCCTTGAGAAGAGACCCGCAGATTTGGTTTTAGCATCCCGCTCGCTCGGAACGGCACCTCAGGATTTCCCACATTAATCTCCCTGTTGTTTTTTTACAGAGCCTCAGCTTAAAGGTATAGTAACAAAGCTATACAGCAGGCAAGGATACCACTTGCAGTTGCAAGCAGATGGAACAATTGATGGAACAAAAGAGGAGGACAGTAGTTATAGTAAGTGACACGAGAATAAATGGCGTGTTTGTGAATTGTGGTGTCTCCTCCTTCCCCGTGTAGATCCCTTCCCGATTGTTGTCCTGGGATGACTGGGTGAGTGGAAGCGGCACGAACACTGCGCTCCCAGCGCAGAAGCCTTTCAGACTTACTGGGTCTGAGAGAAATGCGAATAAAAATCACTTACAGAAATAATGAACCAGAGGAGGTAATGATGACACATACGACAAACAAAGCAAATGTTATCTCCATGGTAATCTAGAGAAGTTCATTGCTGTCCTTTAGGATTTTATTACATTTCCCCCCACCCCGCCCCCCGACAGGGAAAATTTGCTCGCCTACTCAGAGCGCCTGAAATAGAATAACGCTATCTCCACTCTTAAACAGGGGCTCATTCAAACAGAGCCGTGTTATTTCACACAATGAGAGTTCATCATCATTTTAAAGTTCACATTTCCCTATTATTATTTATTTATTTTTACCCCTTCTGAACTTAATTATACCTTCAGCTTCCAACCAGATTTCTTTCCCTCAGCTTTTCTGTGAAAAAGCTCTACAGGTTTTTGATTATTATTTTTTTTTTTACAACTTTGAGAATTAGTAGAAAACAGGAAAAGATGACTAGAGCACAGCTTTGGTGCGTGTGAATAAGACATTTAAGCGTTTCCCATGGTCGTGCTGTTTAGCTTAAACTACGTTTTTGTTCTGAAAAGAGGAGCCAGGAGGAGCAAGGAGTTTGAGAAGGTATTTCAGGCCACTTAGAGAACAAAGCGGGAAATCAACAGGCAGAGCTTTCATTTTAATTATTGAAAAGCACTGACTTAAATCCCATCCTTTTCATAGGAAGAGCATTTGCAGGTGAAAGATCATTTCATTTTACAGGGCACCTGAATACAAGTAAGATGTAAGAGTAAGATGTATCCGATCTTATTCCTCCGATCACTTGCTCCCACACCTTCTTCAGTCCTTTTTGCATCCCAGTATTAACTTGGGAGCGACGGGAGGGGACGGGTTACGCTGCTGAAGGAGGTCTCCTCAGCATCCTCTGAAGGTGCTGGCCTTAGGGTAATCAAGCGTGGGGTCCATGGGGACACCTGAGATCTGGCTCCAGGTCCCATCCTCGCCCATGGAGAAGGTGGCCCAAGGACCAGATCAGTGCGATGCTGGGTGGCCGCTGCCAACTCACTGAGTTCTCCTCAGTGCAGCCACGAAATCTGCTCTAAGAACGATGCTTGTAGGCCTTAAACATCGCTTTTCTTTCGAGTGAATGGTCTAATATTTATGATATAAAAAGTCAGTACAGATCGTTCAGGATTTCAGGGTGATTCTGTTAATTACCTTCAAAAAGAAAAAGAAATAGGCAAACCTTACTTTTTACATCAAAGCACGGTATTATTATAAACTTCTAATGCACCAGAGCAAATAGCTGAAATTCCATCTTTTCTTTTTTTTTTTTTAAGCGATAATTTCACTCAAATACTTTGCTTGCAGTTTCTCTAATAGGGATTCTGAGATTCAAATGAAGATAAAATTTATGGGAGTCTGTCCTTTTTGACATTCATGCAGAAGTGTCTGTTTCTAAGATATCTTTGTTTTCACGGCGTCCTTAAATTTCCCATAACCTGACAGATTACAAAGCCAATCATAAAATCTCCTTGTTGCTGGATACCAGCCTCCCAGAACACCGAATACTTAAATATAATGGAAGTATCCCAGAAATGGTTGCAGCTGAGCTGCAGTATCTTAAGTGTTCAGAGGAGGGTTTTATCAGAAAAAAACATGTGCTTTTGTATGTATTCCTCTTTTACATAAGGTAGGTGTATAGACCTGAACGTTCTGCAGTCCTGAATTCATTTTAATTGCCATATTTTTAATGGAATTAGTAAGAGAGACTGATTCGTGCTGTGGATCTGAGTCCACATGAGGGGCTTCTCCCAAAGCCTTGCCCACATGAATATTAAGCGGATCAGGCCCTTTAAAATCCTTTATTCCAATATCTGCTGGGACATCTCTCATTTAGCCCATGTTAATGCACTGCCGGGAAACCGCAGGGCTCGTAGCCCCCTCTGAATGGAGGAGGGTCCGTTGGCTTCTCCCCTGCACCCCCAAGGGTTATCACTGCTGTTCCCTGTCCTCAGCCTTCACTGAACATCTGCTCTAAGACCATTCGCTTTATGTTGCAGGACGATAAATAAAACTCCCCTTAAGAATAAGGGGAACGTCCTCAAAGTCAGCTGTGGCCAGCAGAGCGGTTGCACAGCGCTAGGACTCTAAAACTGCAGATTTTTAGAGCAAACCGTAGCTGTAGTCCACCTGGTCTCCAGACAGAGCCTCGCTCAGCCTTGTTTAAATTTCAGAATTCTCCTTCCCTGTTTATGGTAGGGATGGGGAGAAATTGCCGCCCCCAATAGCCAGCTGTTGGTTTGCGCTCCTGACAGCATCTTGGGGCCAGGATTCCACCTTCTCCATCGTTTTTTCTTCCCTAGAGCTGGGTGAGAAGCTTGCCTGAAGATCCCCTTGGGCTCCTGACCTGGGAGCAATTATTTCAAGCTCTGCAGACCCACTGCTGTACCAGGCTTCACGCAACCAAGGTTGCATCCACAATTGCAGGGAGTTTAAAAGCAAGCTGAGATTTTTGGAGCACAGTTTAGGCAGGAAGAAACAGAGATCTGAGGAGCCATAGCACTCACCAGACCCCAGGTTTAGCCAAAAGTCCATGTAATTTGAGGAAGATGCTCGTGGAAGGGATTTCCTGGCTGAGAAAGCAATTTCGCCTCATTAAATGTGTTAAATAGAGCAAGGTTTTAAATCAAGGCAAAATTTATTCCCCGATTTTGGCAAGACAAAGAGATTTCAAGACTGACAAAATAAGGAAATAGAGGAAACAATTTCCTGCAGGTCCAGGTGGCCGGGCCAAGGATGGCACAGAGCTCACAGTAATGTGTACGTTCATAAATCCAGCTGTGGCCCAATGCCTTTTATTTTGCAGCTCTAATTCTCTGTCGGCTTGTATTGCACCAGGGCCGTAGCAAGGATCATCTCTCCCTTGGGCATCACCAAGTTTTTCATTACGCTGGATATTATACCCTTATTTTAAGCAACGCAAATGTAAAAGGGAAAGGCTAGGACGCAAATCTCTTTGCATTATTTTGTGCTAACACAAACTGATTGTTGTTGCAAACAAATTATTTTCCTCTGTCTTTTTGCCACCCCTTCTGCCACATCTGCCCACGTGAGGGTCAACCCCTAGAAAGGCGATAGCATCCCAAACCCGGTGTCTGTGGCACTGGGGGCTTGTGGAGAAGGGGGGCTGCATGGCCCTGCTGTTGGCCCCATCACGTTCGCTGGTCATAGGGGCACTCACTCGTGGAACCACAGAATCATGGGATGGTTTGGGTTGGAAAGGACCTTAGAGATCTAGTTCCATGCCATGGGCAGGGACACCTCCCACTCGACCAGGTTGCTCAAAAGAAGATGGACTTGGACTTGGAGGCTCTTGGAGGCAGCAGCTGGGGCAGCCTGGCTGTGTCTGGCTGTGCCCCCCTCTACCAGCCGGTCCCTGTCCCCTTCGGCAGAGCCATCGGTGGCAGAGCCGTTGGCAGCAGAACCATCCTCACTCCCCCACAGCCCTTTTCCAACTTCTGAGAGCCTGTGCCACCTCAGCTGCTAATCCCGCTGATGTCTACACCAGCTCCTGAGGGTGTCCCAACCCTCGTCTTGCCTCAAAATAGAGCGTGGACGTTTACGGCAGGAAAACACCGTCCATCTGCCGGGGGAAGCAGCTGAGCACCCATGGCAGGGTCCCCCATCTCCCCTCGCTTTGCCAAGCCCAGCCCAGCCAGAAACTGCTCATGAAAACCCATCTCTGAGGCTGTGAGCTGCATCTTCTTATCTTCTCAATCCACTGTCCTCAACCGATCCACTGACAGGTTCCTACCACTATTTACGGCGGAGCCCAGGCTCGTCCCCTTGTGCTGAAAACACCCAACCGCTTGCCCTAATCATAAATCTGCCATTAAGAAAGCGCCTTTCGAGAGGGACCTCCAGGTTCTGCCCGGATCCTGAGCTTTAAATCGCGCTCTCCCACCTACACGCGGATCAGATGCTGCTTTTTGGGGCTGAATTGCAAAAAAGAGGGTGCTCCAAGGGAATATTTACCGAGTCAGACAGGGACTATTTTCTCCCCCAAAGAAATTCAAGCATTTGATAGAACGAATGAGAAAAATCCACTGCCCTTACTGAAAAATCTACGTTTTCTTTGCCAAAAATTACCCAGAACTAGAGGATTTTGTTTTGGGGAAGAGAAAGCCATTTCTATTGATTTTATGCTTGCAAAAAGCGAGTGTGAGGGGGGGCTGCATCTGTGTGTTTGTGGCTGCCTGGACCCTCGTGTCTATGAGAGGGAAAGAAAAACACAGGTATGATTTCATGATTTCCTGCATTCATTTATTAGTTCTGGATATTTCCACCTGTATTCAATGCCCAAAGGTGCCCCGACCTCGGAGCAAAGCACCCGGGGGCTGCCAGCCCCATTTTTGGATACACTTTTGACAACTCCACACCCAGAATTTAGGCTCTGTATTAAACACTGACAGGCTGCAAATTTTCTTTTAATTAAATACGACCGTTTTGGGGGTTGCCAGGCTGAAAAGAAAAAAGGAATTTATAATGGGTCATCATTCTTAGCTTATACTTTTGGAAATAATAAAAATCTATCAAATTCGTAATTCAGTTTGAAATTGGCTTCAGACAGTGACCATAAATACCAAACTTCAGCCTGAAGCAGACCGGAGTTTTCCAGCCAAATAATAAATTATTGGAAATAAGAGCCAGTTTGGCATTACTTCATCCTATCTCTGCATTTATACAGCAGCCTGAAAGGAGATGCTTTGGGTTAGGATAACAGTTCTTCAAAATTTTCTTGACTCCCCTTTGTTTTTAATCCTACGTATTGAACACAGAGTACCGTATTCGACTCCTTCTTGCTTGTGTTCAATTTTAACGTATACATGAATCTAAGTTATGGCAGAGCTTTGCTTGGTTTTCGGTTGTTTTGTTGTTTTGTTGTCTGTTTTTTTTAATTAGCCACTTTACAAACCGGAACCTTCATTTTTTGAAGAGAAGTTTCTCTGCTTATAAATACTGCCACTATTAGCGTGCGTTCAGGCACAAATGCAAGCAGAACATTCGAAGAAACTCAATTTTGAAAGCCCAGATTTAGGGCTTGATCTAAAGAATATGCAATCATTTCGTTTCATTTTGAAGTTATTTAACTCTGTTTTTTTCAAGCCTATTCTCCTCTCAAAAATAGAGAAAAAAAACCACCGAAACCCCGATGAATTTTGAGTGGAAACATTTTGAGATGTTAATGAAGGTTTTTAATTTTTCTGAATGTCATCTTGCTCCTCCCTTTGGGTGAAAAATGGTTACTGGATTTGATCTGAAATTGCACAAAAAAAAAAAAAAATGGTCGTGTTTGTTTTTGGATTACCTTTTTTGGGTTTTTTTTGCACTTGCTGTCAAAAAAAAAGATAAAACCAAAACCAAATTAAGTATGTTCAACTCGGCAGACCCTGGATTCCGCTCACGAGGCAGGTAAGTCCTTTTGGCTCTCAGTACCTCCAATTCACCATCTTCAGACTGGGGGAGGTACGCTGATACCCTCTGGATAACTTTTGAGCTGTTGGTGGAAATTGCTATAGGAGAACAGGATAGCCACAGTATTGGTCTATAGCACCCACAGAAATTAATATATGCACGAATGGGCTTCTTTTATTTGGTTCTGGTAATTATGGTTTAATTCTCTATCCAGTCTGCATACTCTAAAGGATTAATTTTGCTCTCCATCTCCTTTCTCTCCTAGCTTTGTTTAACCTCATACCTGTGGGTTTACGAGTGGTGGCGATTCAGGGGGTTCAAACAAAATTGTATCTGGCAATGAACAGTGAAGGATACCTATATACATCAGTAAGTAAACATTTTTCATTTTGTTCTCACTGAAATTATGGTAAGAACTTAGTAAATGAATAATTTGCTCTTCCAAGGAATCTGTTTATGGACGTGAGATTTGACAGCAAATTCAGTATCGCGATAGTGAATGTGGCGAGAGTCTGTTTTTAGCTTATTACTCTGTTTCCATTATGAATACATATGGATGTAACGGAATCGAACTGCGGTGCCTTTGATACAAACGAATGATCCCAAAGTGTGGAATAATGAAAAACCCACAAGCAAAACCCCAAACAGAAAGGACGCTCTCTCTTGGTCGCTGGGGACTGCTCGGGCTAATCAGTGCCGGGGACAGAGGGAAAGGGACAACCTTGTGAATCACACGCATGCCTGAACACGTTTTATATCTTCCTATGTAATCTCTATTACTGTTCTTAAAAGGGATTAGAGAAACTAATTTTTTGTTTGTTTGTTTGGCCAGGATTTTCAAATAGAAATGGAGCTAGGTGCCAAAATCTTACGGCTTCGAGTTGCCGAGTGAGTAAAGCAATGTTTTATTAGCAGTTTTGATGAAGAAGGATAGTTAATAATTTTCAGTGGCATTCCTCAAGAGAGCAAACAGTGTTTTTTATGAAAAAAAAAGAAAAAAAGGACATTTTTCAAAATAGACCATTTTTCAATTAAAAACATTTAGTTGAACTACGTTCAGGAGTTTTAATTATAAAGTCTTAATAGACTTTTCCCAAGGAGGAGAATAGAGGAAAATGTGATTTATTATCTACTACAAATTATTCTCTTCTAGGAATGATTCCCTTAAGGTGCCTTTAATACTGATAACAATTAAGTAAACTTATTCAAATCTCTCGTTTTGTTTTGCAATGCTGACAGCTGGGACGAGGGGCGGCTTTGCATATTTTTCCTCTTGCCAGAGCAAAAGCGAATTAGAACTGTGTGTGCTGTGGGGCAAAGTAAAACTGTAAAATTTCAGTGAACGGCATCGATCTCTGCTTTTCTTTTGACTCTGGCTATTTGGTCAGGGCGGTTAATCCACAGATGTGTTTGCAGGGCTTGTAGCCGCACAGCCAGGTCGTGCAAAGTCCCCTTCATCCCGTGTAGTCACGGGTCATTTACATTTGCCCTGCAAACGTACCTTGGGCTGCACCGTGGGTTTTCATTGACTTTAGCATCCTCAGCCGCGCTCCTCCCCGGCTGCCCGCTCGCCGAGACAGCACTTCTGCGGGCTGCGTTCCCCCTCGGGGAACATCCCCTCGAGCCGCGGCTCAGGGTGGGATAGAGAGATTTGGACAGAAAGGGGAATTCCATCACCGCGTGCAGCGAAGGTGCTGGGTTTGAGCGGGTCGGGTCTTTTCAGCGTGTACATTCTGGAAGAACCAGAGCTATTTTTGCGAAGATGCAGAAAATGGGACAGATTCTGCCACTGAAGCGGTAACTTCTCCTTGTGAAACGTAACCCTGAAGTCAAAGGGACCACTGAGAGGAAGAAGTTTCATTTCTAGTATCCCTCAATGTGAGGAGGAGGGACTGAATATAACACTTACTTAGATTAAGTCCAACTTTTAGTTTGATAGGTGTCTTAGGCAGAGCTCAGAGATTCACTTTGGTATTTGCATTGACCAGGGGTAGTTCTTCATGTGGTCTCGTATGTTACCATGAATAGCGTCTTCCTTGAATACTTTAGTATCTGTGAATTTAATAGTTTATGTTATTGCTAAATTAGCTGGTGACACCCCTCTCTTTTCCCCTTAGTAACAATGGTCATTTTTGTTTCTTTATTAGGCAGCTATATTTTCTCATATTTATTCTTTTATTCTTCTTGAACCTGACGGGCTTGGCAAGGCCTTAGACTTTTGTCGTGTTGTCGTGTCCCAAATTCATATTTTTAAATTCTCTTCCCAAAGACGGGTGTCCATTTCATGTTGATCTCCTTTTCCAAAGAGAGTTCCCACCCAAGCTCTCAATGATCTTGGGTTTATTACCTGGTGCTTTCTTGTTTGGTTGTTTTGTCCTTTACAATAATTGCAAGAAACTGTCTTTGGGGGACAAAACCTGGCTCACATCTCTGTCAATGGGCCCAGGGAATGGACAAGGGTTGGTGAGGAGCATCTGCCCCTACTTCACCTGCTAGGCAAAAAGATTACCAGAATTGCAGTTCCAGCACCATTTTTTAAGCGTTTCTGGCAATTCTTTTGCTGATAATGGCCCTTTCAGCAAGGGATACAGTCTGACAGCCTGATGCATGGGAAATTAGCTCTATATTTTGGGCTGGATTCTTGGTTGATGTGCATGAGTCCCAAGAGAGCTCAGCTGATTTATACCAGCTGAACACTCACCTGTTCAAGGGATGCCAACAGGGAGCCTGGGGACCGGCTCAGCTCAAGTAAATGACATCCATCTACACATCCTGAGGGTTTCCAGGCCCTTACAGAGATGTGTTCCTGATTGGGATTTGTCAGGAGCGGACAGACGGCAACATGGGACTGATCAGGAGTGAAAGCCCCACAAAACACTGTCAAATTCCTGAAGCAAGAATAAGGGGAAATACAGAAAAGTACTTAAATCGTAGATAACTGTAACAGTTGCACCGTTTCCAGAGAGAACTGATGATGCAATGTAACAGGGAGAGAGAATATTGTGGTCTGTGTCGTGATCTTTTGGTTTTATTGCGACTCTTGCACTTCAGTCGTGCGTGTGTCTGTGCGGAATCGTTTCCTTCAGATTGCGTTGCCGAAGGTTCATTATGTAAATGGTTTGAAAAACACCCTGCTACCGCGGCGTCCCTGTTCCTCACCCCGTGCTCCTTTCTGTGCCTTGCACCTGATAGCACCTTTTAGCCTGAAACATTTCCAAAACACCGCGCCTGATAAAGAGGCCATTAAGTCCTTCGCAATTACCCCACTGGTAAATAGGTAAATAAGACATCTGGCTTATGGGAGGATGAACGGAGGCTCAGCTAAGTGCCTTCCCACACTCGCACAGGAGAGCACATTAGGGCTAACACACCAGGTGTCCCATTTCCATGTACCTTGCGCTAAATTGCAATATTAAATCGCAGTTCCTTTTAACGGCTGTGGTGAATTCTTGTATGTTGTTCCTTACGGCATGTCTTTTAGGTTTGGGCTATGCAGCAACAGAATGGACTTAGTTGATTCTGAGTGTCCTGCATGTGTAGGGAATGCGTCTCAGCCACAGTCCATTACGGTGGTTGGCAGATGGAGAATATCTGTGGATGCAGTTTGCTAGTTTGTTGAGTTTTGGGCTTTGGCCATGCCTCTTCCTCCCTAGCAGTCGGCCAGGATGGGGACTCAGGTCTCTGACCTCAAAGGTAGTCTGGTTTGCCTTCTGATCCAGTGACTGTACTCAGGAACGAGGTGGATTTGCTCTACGAGGGGATCAGTGGTGTCCAATAAATCTGCAGAGAACAGATACCTGTAGTTGGCAGCCAGAGTTTATAGATAGTTTGCGGCGTCTGTCAGGGCAAAAATAAGATCTTTAATGTAATGATAAAAGCTCCTCGGGGACAAGGCAGCAACTTAGCTAAGCAGAAGAAAAAGGTATTATATTAAAATAAATATATAATTATCTACATTTGTTGTAGAAGTGCATTAGAAGTTCTGGATGGCAGGGAAGGCAAGCGACTGCTCACCCCGCTCTGTGGAGTGCCTCCTCTCCACGCCGGGTGGGAAACGCATCTTCCTATCATGGAAGAGGACACCACATTTGAAATGGTTTTTTATTTGTAGCCAGTTTCCTCCCAGAGTTGAAGGGAGTTGTGTGACTACATCTCCCAAGCCGAACTCACCCTCGCAATTGTATTTGGAGGGACCCTTGTCAGGAGCCGTTTGAAGCCGTGGCTCTCCTGCTGTTTGACGCTTGAGCACCCTTTTAAAATGAAAACACGGGGTTTGATTCATCCTTTCTTAAACCACCGTCGTGCTGCTGCAAGATGACTTAAACAGTGTTATGGCACTGCTGTCTTACGTAACCACACAATGAATCATGCCCTTTTATAATTTAGGATGGCTTTTAATTTACCTTATTTTTCTTTCTATGAACAACCACATCTTTCAGATGACCACTGATACTATGCTTGAGTTTTTTTAGGTTTCATACCCTCTGAATTCCTTGTGTTCTTTCGTTGTCTTGGAACAAAAGAGTGAAAAATATTTCAAGGATCTGCTTGTCAGACATGTAGTCCTAGAGCTATTGCTTTCTCATTAAAGTGACTGTGATGTGACGGAGGAGGCTCACGGTGATACAGAGCGGCAGCCGGGTGAAGTTCATTAAAGGGAAGGCGGCTATGTAGGTGAAGAGAATTGGATGTACTGCTTGAATTCTACATTGGCTGAAACATAAGCCAAAATACAGCAAATATTAAAAGAACGACCTGGGACCATCTAGCCGTGTATTTTCCGTGCACCATCATGTCAGAATTTTTAAAATCATTTAATGATTGTCGGTGAAATGCGTATTTCTCCTATAGGACGTTTCAGCCCATGTTAATTGTGTGCTTGTTTAGCTTGGATGCATTGTCAGAAATTAAATGTGTGCTGCTCATTGCGTCCTTCCGGCCGGTCTCAGGAGCCGTGCAGCTCAGCTTGGAAAGAGTGTTTTCCGTCTCGTCTTGCTCTGGGTTCCTGTGATTTGCCAAAGCGTTTGATTTAACAGTGTCATATGCGAGTGAGATTACAGCTTCTCCCAGCTTGGATAGAGCCCTTGTCTAAGAGCAGTCCTGACCATGGGTGGTAGGACCCAGTCTGTCCCTCCCTCCTGCAGCCTTTCAACTCGTTTATTGGAAGTTCAGGGCATTCAGCCTCTTGTAGGATGGGTATTAGGAAGAATGCTGCACGGCAGAGTTGTTTATGCTTGCTTTGTTAGCTATTCTAGGATGTCCAATATATTTGAGTTAATAGAGCTGCTGTACATGGCTTAATTTCGCCATTTCTTGTCTGATGCACTCGGTACAGAGTTAGCATGGGTTTAAGGAGCACCTTGATATAATACCCTGTGCAGAATTTTATATATAATTTACCCTAAGAGAGCATTCAGCTAACGTTGTCCTCTGTATGTAAAATAGATGGTCATATATAAGTTTGGTACCTGCACAGAAAGTAAATATTGTATGAAGCATGCCATGTTGATTATAGCCAAGAGAAGGGAAATGTGATTAAATTCTCAGAGTGATTCAAAAATTGGTTTTGGTGGGTTGGAGAGAAGTTTGTGCATATTTTAATACTGAGCAGCGCAGGAGAGACCTGCTGTAGCTAATGGGAATGGCTGGGGCATTTATAATGAATTACTGGCAAAGAGCATTTTCCCACCTCAGGGAAATAGCACAAACCAGGAGATAGGGGGAATAATCAAAAGCTTCATCTAGTTAAATTTGCATGTCAGTATAAATCATTTTTTACCATGAATGCTCAAGCGCAGACTATACCTTAACATAGTTCATTCTCTTCAGTGATAGGGTCTTAGAGCTGCAGCACTTTTTTCTTGCTCTATGCTGGATAAACACACGACATGCTCACAGTGAGGAGGGATGCTCTGGTCCTGCCACGACCTGGCATCGTGCTGACATCCCAGACTGCTCCCGCTGCCCCACCGCAACGGTGGGAGAGGTCTGAGATCAGCGCTGGGACAGGAGCATGTTCTAAGGAGGTTCCTGGGCATTGTAGGACCAGCCCAAACTGATAAATATTTTCTGACACCTTCACCCATGGACTCTGCTCTAAATTATGCTGGCAGCTAAGCTTCCGCAGATGCAAGAAATTGTCCTTCGGTTCAGTTTTACACCAGTGATGCAGCGCAGAGGTGGGTTCTGGTGGTGCCTGGTGGGGTGGAAGCCTGGTGGGTCTCCGTGCAGCATCACAGGCTCCGTGATGGTTTGGGGGTTGGTTGTGGGCTGTGCTGTGCCCGGCAGCGTAGCTGCAGAACCCGCCGCTCACAGACTTGTCTCCCACTTGCCAAAGGACCCAGCAGCCTGTCGCTGAGCTGGCTGTGGCAGGCTGGCCCCTCTCTGTGGTGTGGGACGCTCCTGGGGGTCGGGTCCCTGGGGAGGTGGAGGGGTTTCCTGCAGCAGGTCTTCCTTAATGAGATATGTGCTGGTCTTTCTTGACGATATGTGCTGTTGCTGAGTGGTGGGGCGGAGAGATGGGTGCTGTTTCGTTCAGGTGCTTGTCTCTGCTGGGATGAGAGTGATTACAGATGTCAGGAGACAGACTGCCTGCTGTCTCCAGCAGGGAAGGGGGAAAGGCATCGCCCTCGCATGGGAGAATTATTATGAGACTCAGCAAGCTGAAAGTCTTGGAGCTATTACACTGCATTTCTCTACACGTCATCCCCCAGGCATCTGAAATCCACAGAGGTGCATCCATCCCTCACCACAGGTGGTGGGAGCTGGGGATACTCGGCACCTTCTAAGATGAGGCTTCCTGAGAGGACCCCAAGCAGGAGAAAGTGATGCTTCAGGATTGTGCGCTGCTCGGATCCTGCCAGACCCGTGCAATGGTTTTCTGACAGAGCGGTTGTTAAAAATCCGCACTGAAATTTTGCTGTTTGTGCAAGAACAGTTTCAATGTCCGATGAGATAAAAAATATACATGTGAAGCAGATAAAAGACTAAAAGTGCATCCACTCTCCTTGTTAGTCATTTGCTAATCAATGCCAAAGTCCTTGGGTGAAAAGTCAGAAAGCCTTTATAAGCTCAGGTGTTGCTCAGAGCAGAAGTTTGGGACTCGGCAAGCTCAGAAATGGGGCTGAAATGGCAAAGTAGTTCATAAAGCCCGGTTTTCCAGTCCGTTGCGCTGCTCGCTGGGGTCACAGTGACACAAAACCAGCCTGATGCCAAAAAAAAAACCCCGCCTTGGCAGAATCTGGAGCTGGACCCGAGTTTGATAGTTTGGCACCTGGATCACACACCGCTCGCTTCCAGCATCGCGTCTCGGCCCCGCGCCAGCAAACAAGGAATACCGAGTTCCAGGACTTCCAGGCTACTCTCAACTCTTCACCATCATGTCGCGAAGGGTCTTTGGCAAGCCAGGGTTGCAGGCAGATAAGGACTGGAGCAGACGGCGTTGAGTCGCAAAGTGCGAGAATTGAGAGCACTGCCAGGTTCTTGGCATGTTCGGTTGGGATTGCGTATTCAGATCGCCTCGGAATATTCCGATTTCTCTCCTAAATGTGGTGTGGGTGCTACACGTTGTGACCGGTGGCGTAGGTGCCTGTTGGGTGATATGTGTGCCTGCTCCCTGCAGGGCTGGGCTCTTCTTTCCCAGTTTGCTGGGAAAATACGTATATTAGTATTTCTGTGGGTTTCTGAGTTGTTGCATTGTTTTTCCAAGCTACGTACGAAATATCTTCAAGATCAGAAGCAGGATAACTTTCCAAACTTAACCTGGTTTTTTTTTTCAGAATGTGGCTTTAATTAAAAGCAAATACCATTATGAAACCTCATCTTCTTTCCTACGCTTGCCTTTCCTTGTGGAAAGCTGTCTGCCTTCCCATCCTCTGCCCAGAAGGGCTTCCCCTCCCTCTCGTGCTGCAGGTTGAGCTAATGAGCAGCTCTTGTCACAGTGACTCAGCAGCGCTTCTGCCTCGTTAGGCTCGCTCTGTAACCTGCCGACGAGATGCCTCAACCCCGACGGCGCTCGCAGCCCGCTGCTCGCTGTAAATGCCCATGCGAGGATGAACATCCAAACAAGGATGCCGGAGCAATTAAAGGCAGTCTTCAAGGACTCCCCCAACCAACGGGAGTCAGTTGGGGCTGGAAAACAAACTCAGAACTTGAGTGGAAACTCACCCGGGATGACACCGAAGCACAAGGATTCGTCACGTTTATTGAATCTGCAGAAAGTGTTTTCCCCTCAGCTGGGGAACTCGCTGCAACGGGATGCTGAGGATGCCATCATTTTTGTGGGCTCCAATATCTTTTAGGCAAATTCTTGAAAGAAAAATGCTGCAAAATACAATGATGTCATGTTTGGCTTAGGAATGTCCTGAAATCACGGCTCACCAGAGGCTGGGGAAGTGGGCTGGGAAAATATTGGGATAAAATTCCCTTTATCTTTTTATACTCTGCCATAGGCACCTGCAGTTAGCCAATGACAGGCCAAAGGCTTGAGAAAGACGTGCCCTCACCGGTCTGTTGCTGCGCCCCATTGATGTTTTTGTTATGGGTTAGTTTTCCGGAGGCTGTTGGTGCTTTGATAAGAAATACCCAAAAGTGTTAGTTAACCCTGATTAAGGATAACCCAGCTCCAGAGGAGGCCACGAGGATGATGAGAGGGCTGGAGCCCCTCTGCTGTGAGGACAGGCTGAGAGAGCTGGGGGGGTTCAGCCTGGAGAAGGGAAGGCTCCGGAGAGACCTTGGAGCCCCTTCCAGTCCCTCAAGGGGGCCTACAGGAGAGATGGGGAGGAACTCTTCATCAGGGATTGGAGTGATAGGACAAGGGGGAATGGTTTTAAACTGGGAAGAGGGGAGATTGAGATGAGATGTGAGGAAGAAATTCTTGGCTGTGAGGGCGGTGAGCCCCTGGCCCAGGTTGCCCAGAGAAGCTGTGGCTGCCCCATCCCTGGAGGGTTTCAAGGCCAGGCTGGACGGGGCTTGGAGCAACCTGGGCTGGTGGGAGGTGTCCCTGCCCAGGGCAGGGGGTGGCACTGGGTGGGCTTTAGGGGCCCTTCCAACCCGAACCATTCTATGATTCTATATGCAAGAAAAAATAGTGGTTGTAGTGAGAGTATGGGACTGGGGTGAGAATGAGCTGCAGAAAAGCTGACCAAGGAGATGGAATTGTGCCTGTTCCTGCGCCTGTTCTTGTGTGTGCCTGTTGCTGCAGGGCAGGACCCGGAGCTCTGGCTCTTGCAGCAGTGCCAGGACAAACAAAATTTGGCAGCTCCTGTGCTAAAAGTAAGTAAAGGGCAGTTCTTTTCCCCAAAATGACTATCCATCAATCCAGGCTGGCATCAGCAACAGATCTGTCATGTGGGGGTATTCAGAGTGACTTTATTAAACACATTTTTGTGTCTTTTTATCTTCATGTACCACGCAGTTGCGACAGTGCTAAGAGGAAGCGAATTCAGTTCTGTTCCTACTTGGCAGCCCAAAGAGAATGTTTACTGCTTTCTGGCCATTTACATCCTTGCAAACCCACTGAGGGCATCCTTTTCCTGGCAGAACTTTTATTGCAAGTGATGAGGTGCGAAAAGTGAGAATCCAGCTTGACTGTAAAAGTTCAAATTGCATTTGCAGTGTTGTCAGTCAAAAGGCATAGAATCACAGAATGGTTCGGATTGGAAGGGACCTTAAAGCCCACCCAGGGCCACCCCCTGCCCTGGGCAGGGACACCTCCCACCAGCCCAGGTTGCTCCAAGCCCCGTCCAGCCTGGCCTTGAACCCCTCCAGGGATGGGGCAGCCACAGATTCTCTGGGCAACCTGGGCCAGGGGCTCACCGCCCTCACAGCCAAGAATTTCTTCCTCAGATCTCATCTAAATGTCCCTTCTTCCATTTTAAATCCATTAGCCCTCATCCTATCGCTACACTCCTTGATAAAGAGTCCCTCTCCACCTTCTCTGTAGGCATTTTTTGAAAAGTCTACTAAGCAAAACTGATGAGGAGTCATTGGGCAAGAAAAAGGAGTCATTATCCCCAGGATTCTGAGGTTTATGATTGCTTTTGGGACCTGCAGCACAACTGAAGGGAGGTTCCAAAGGAAACTCCTCTACTTCAGTCGCAGAGAGCCTGAATGCCATCCTCGTGGCATGACTTTTCAGTGCTGAAACCAGAGACACCTGTATGAGTCCTAGAAAGCAGGATAAATATGGTGATAACAGAAGCAAGGACAAAGGAAACAGAGAGTTGTCACATGTAGATCATGTCCTTGAGGCCTTGGTTTCAGAAACTAACTTGTCCATATATAAGCTTGGAGGTAGGCCTGCTGAATTCCTGGATGGAAAAATCTAAAAAGGGTCTGGGAAAGAAAGCGAGTCAGTTGGATAAAAATTGTATCAAGAAACTTGCATTTCCAGACTGAACTGCTTTTATTAGGCAGTGTAGGATTAACAAAGGAATCCAAAATTTAGAATGGATTAGGGAGTCTTTAGATATAATGCCAATATAATAGCTTTTACCAGCAGATTGGATGGTTTAAATAATTGAACAGATAAGACCTTTCATATTTTACGTTCTGTGGTTGCTACAGGTGCTATCACATTGTTTTTCATTTTTGTAATTTTACCCAAACAGCACTGAATATTGAGTGGTACGGTTCTTCTAAAATTAAATCCGCTGGGGAGCTAAGCAAAACAGGCATGATAATTGGCGAAGTACAGTTCTGTTTATTTAAAGCCTCGGGAGGTATCTAAAAATCAGAGAGCTGGTTTCAGAAGCACAGCACACGAGGCTGTCTGCTTCATGAAGGCTGTTCCCTTTCCTTATTCTCATGACTTCGAATGCAGATTAATGAGGGAGTCGATTTAGACCCTCCATCCTCATCCCCAGGGCATTTTCAGGTGGTAAAAAAAATCCTGTTACGAGATAGCAGCGTTCCTCTTGAACCCGAGTGTTGGTGGGGCCTTGCATTTGAGCTGACTGGGAATGGGCAAACCTCGAAGGACTTGTGAGGGCACGTCTCCTCAAACAACAACTCCAGAACCTAATGTTTTAACAAAATGGGTCTAGCAAACTGAAAAGTGTGGGCGTTTCCTCACCCTGCCAGTACTCGCAGCCTCCAGCTAAACTGGAAGACCTGCTGTATTTTTAAAACGAAGATATCTCGTGGAGCTGGTACACAAATTAGAAGCAGAGTTTCGTAAATGTGAAGGTTTCAGTTCAGGTTTTAGGCAAAAGTTCACATCAATTCTTATTCCGTTCTCGTTATTTCACACCAGTGTGCTCAGGTCTAGAGGAGCATCTGCTGCCAGCTGAGCCATATTGACACTGACAGAAGGCACAATAAGCTCAGAGTAAATAAGTGAATGATCTGAAACAGAACAAAAAGCCAAAGAAATTCTAATAAGTGGAACAGACACAGTTCAAAGTGCAGATCTGTTCCCTTCACCTGATGAACTAAGAGTTTAATGGGCTTGGTATTGCAAACCCTTTCTCGTGTAAGTAATCCTTACTCAAGCGAGCAGTTTCATTGACTGCCTGCCAGAGGAAGAATTAATTTATCTAAGATTTTCGGGATCTGGACAAGGCAGCCATTGATTTGCAATATGAAATTTCTGTCTGATTAAAAAACGAACAGAGCGTTTGGGAGGCCGGTGAAGCTTAATGACTAAAATAAGTCCCCTCTTGCCTGGAGGCAGGTCCCAAGGCCTGGAACGGTTATCAGGTGGAGGGAGAGGAGCAGACGCCAGTCCTGGATGCCCAGGGGGTTTGTTCGGTGTCATGGGCGAGACTTGAGCTCTTGGCTTGCAGCCTTCTCTGGAACTGAATGCCCATTTTGAGCCCTGCCGTAGCTGGACCGCTAATGCTTTCCTACAGAAGAGTTCAGCGAGTGCAGAACCAGGTGTTGTGTCGTTCACAAACAATCCCTCTCTTCGAGCGCCTTGCACTTTTTGGACGTTTGCTTTTAGGGCTTAAAATTTTCTGGCAGACCACATGGAAATCTGGAGTTCTGCAGGCGCGGGGGAAGGTTAGCAGCGGGCTCTTTCTGCAGTGCTGTCACGGCACCAGCAGCCTGGCGATCAGGTTCACCAGTGAGCACAGCCTACTGTGCCTTCTGACGCCTGGTGTCACGGATGAGCGAGGCTGACTGCGTTCGCGTTGCCACCATTGGGCGTCGTGAAACCGGAGCCAGCTTCACTCACCTATTTTTGAAAAATCTTGACTCTAATTTATGCTTTAGCTGCCTCTGCGTGAAACAAAGATGCAATGTGTATTCTAGACTGAGAGACTGGGAGCTAGCTCCATGGGCAGTGGAGTTGGGCGCAGGCTTCCGCAGGCTTTTTCTTGGGGAAATGATTGCAGCTGTGATAGAAAAGACCTGAAAAGAGCTTTATGCAAATTGTTGATTTCTACTACATTAGTTAATTGTTTTCCAAATTTGCATTTCTAATCAGTGAGATGCCAAAAACCACCTGTACTCTCTAAGTGCTGCACTAACGGTTTATATTTCCTTTAATTATGCTTGTAGGAACAATACCAGAATGGCAAGCATTTATTAGAACTTGTAGCTCTTACAACTAAACTATAAATAATATTTTTCTTCACAAAATTCTGCCCAGCAGCAGTGGCAGAGAGAGGGTATTCCCTGCTCATCAGCCAGTAGCCATTGCCCTCATGATGCGTCTTCCCGAACAGCGTTGATTTGACAGCACTAAAAGTACGTGTTTATGCACCACCTCTATCACAGACCCCAGGCAGTGCGACGTTCGGAGGCCGTGCAGTAATTTCCCCATGGTGAATCCCTGAAGATCTTGACATTTTCAGCTGAGAAGGAGGCAGTTTTGATCTGCAAGCGGCTTGGGAATATCTGTACTAAGGAAACCAACCTCCTTTTGTGCTGTTAACTGAGAAGATGAGCACAGTCACCCTGGCTTGGCTGTGAATCATCTGATGAAGCTTCATTTGCTACCCAACGGCAAACCCTCTGCACTTGCAGCCCTTCATTTTATTATCACAGGAATGACAGTAAAAGAAGACAAGTGATTTTTTTTCCCCTCTCATTTAATACCAGGCTTTCTGTTGTTGAGCTGTTTTGTTTCCCTCTGGCTCTGACAGTCTTCTAAACAGCAGTTGCCTCTCTTAGGAAACAATTGGAGTTATTGTGGGTAATTGTGATAGTTATGGCCTTTACTTTTTGATATAGCAATTATCTAATGTGTACTTTTTTACTGAGTCAAGCAATGTTGGTAAAATTAAGTTGTCATTAGAGTGATCCCTCTGGAGACTGTTTGCTACAGTAAGGCCGAATCCAAACATCTCTACTCTTTCTCAAAACAAACGTTGAGTAACGTAGAATTGAGTTTCCTGTGCCTTAGACCCACTCAGGTTGTACCGTCCACGTACCCACATCACTGTGTCAGCTGCAGCAAGGTCACACACGTGACAAAGAGAAGAGTTTGGTCCTTTGACGGCTGTTTTGGCATTTTTAAAGCTCTGTGGGTAGAGAGTCTTGTGAGGTTTTACAGGTCATGTAGTTCTTAAACCCAAATCGAAGCACTTCAAGATGGAGGTAGAAGTTTCCATTTCTGTAGGACAGCAGTAAATACAGGGGATATGTAAACAGCCCAAATTACTCTTAGAAACAGAGAGTTTTGTGAGTTTATATTGATTACTTCAAAAATGGATAAATTCCTGAAAAGTGGGTTAACAAAGCTACGGAAAATTTCATTTCACTCTTCTCTTCAAGGCCCTGAAAGCCTGATAAAGTTTTATTTCCTTGGGAAAGGTCTTCTGAAATAATATTTTTGCATCGCTACCAACCTGATACCATTTAGTTTCTTAATGTAATGATAAGGAACATATCTGTTGTACAGAAGATATGACATACAAACCCATGTAGAGAGAATAAATAGAGATGGACAACACCCAAGACTTTAAACTGGGTTGTGGTGCTCTGTGTAGTTATAAACTGGAGCCTGGAATAAAACTTCAGCTGAGATTTGGGGCGGGGGGCAGGGAAGCTTCCAACAAACAAACAACGGAAATAGAGATGTGCCAGAACTCAGGGCTTTTCTCCAAGCGGCAGTCTCTCCAAATGTAAAATTTTTTGGCTCAGGCACAACCTGGCTTTAAGACAGCTTACTTGTTTGGGTTTTTTTTTTTCCTATTCCTCTTTCAAGAAAAGGAAAGCTTTAACTTCATAGCATGAATTTAATTTCAATTCAAGATTTATTTGTTCTTCTTGACTCATTTGACACTTTCTACTGATGCGGAGATATTAGTCTGTTGCTCACATTGGTGTATAAGATTTAGGAGGAGGCAATTGTCCCCCTAAGGCTAATTGCATCATCTCTGGAAGACTGCGTGTGAATAGCGCTTTGCTATGGCTGGTTAGAAGTGGAGCGTTCTGTTTGAAAAGTTATGTGCATGCAGGCCGGCAGTGACCTGATAATACCAGTACCTCCTTGAAAGCTTCTTCCAGTCTATCACATATGAGAAGCCACCATACCCGTTCAGTAGATATTCTTATGAGAAAGCTGGTCTTATGATCGGGCTGTATTTTTTGACTTAATTGGGATATTAAGAGTAAAGAGTTGTACTTCTGCTTAGAAAACGCAAGGTTTTTGTGATTTGCAGTCACAGGGAGGATTCACGCCCACATCCAGACTCCATCAACCTCATTCCAAGGCTGTAACCTTGCCTGCCAAGTCCCACCGAGGGTTTGCTTTTATGGTCAAGTGATAAATTATAGGGGTTTGCAGTTGAAATAGCGACGGTCAGGCACTCAGCAGTGACTACGGCCCTTTTCTGATACCAGCAGCTCTGGGGAGGCCCCCTGATTAGAGCGGTGTCCTTGGGCACTGCTTCAGAGCGTGCTGCTGATGCAGGAAGGGTTGCACTGGGATGTGCAAATAGCAAACTGGAACCATCCGAGGGAGCGTGTGGAATGGCACGTTTCACCCAGTCCCAGCACCCACCTCTCCAAGCATTTATTTTGCACGTCTTGCTTTCTCTCACTGTTCATGTCACTCACGACGTGCTTTATCAGTACACGGTATTGTGTGACACCGTGTATTACAGCAAGCACAATACAAAGAGCGCTGCACCGAGCGGCGGTTCAGCTCGAAAGAGCTCATTTCGTTTCTTAGTGTGATTGATAAGCCGCCATCAGTTTGGATGTTGGGTACCTGCTCTCAAGCATGAGGGAAGGGCCCCTTGCAGAGTGTTTGGCCGCCCTCGCAGAGCCTCCTCGACCCCTGGTGTTGAGTGCTACGCTGCACGGGATGCTGCGTCGGCTGGAAACGACGCGGTATAAGTGTGAGCCAGGCTCCTGCAATTCCTACACAGACATTGTCGCAGAGGAGGGCGAGGTGGGATATAACCGAAATACAGGGTCATTGTGGTCAAAGGTTCTCTCTGAGTGCTGGTGGCCTGGCCTCTTCTCGCAGAGGCTCCTGATGAAGGCAACATCAGTATCTTCAGCCTCTTCTCCAAACTGATGAAATAGCCATGTACAGGTTTACGTTACGCCTAACATGCAAACAGCTCAGGAATTGGCTTGCATCAAAATCTGACATCTCAACAGCTCGAGTGTTATTGAAAAAGGAGGTGGGGAAAGATCTGAGGTTAGATTGGGAGCTAAATGCTGCAGCTAGGCAATATTTTCCGTGCTGAGCCAAAGCAAGCCCCAAATGTCCGTGGGCCAAGTCTGTTCTCGTGCACTTAAGCCCACATAGGTCTTGTAGGAGAGAGAGAGAAACAGGTTAAAAATAGCTGAACTCTTCCTGTTCGGTTTGGTTGCAACCTGGGGAAAGAGTAAGAGCAGTAGTAATACTTTCATGTCTGCTGCTCTTTAAATCTCTGAACATGAATCACTGAGACTGCAGCGCGCAGAAGGATGAAATGCTAGTGCTTGGCCAAGCTGTGGCCCGCCAGTGTCAAAGCCATTGCTAACTCCGGCGAGGTCAGGTTTTCACGCTGATATTTTCATTTGCAGGGCCGTGTTTGTAAGCATTTGGAAAGAGATGAGGCATGCCCTTCTCCACCAGCTCCTTTCCTCTACTCCTTGATTTCCTTTTCTTTTTATGAGTCTCTGTGAGCGTGTGACACAGGCCAGGGAAGCAACCACTCAAAAATCCTATTACTCTTCAGGCTGACCTTTTGCTGGATGATATTATGATCCTTTTGTCCTTAGCAAGCTCCTGGTATCCCACTTAGCAAACACCTTGACATGCAAACGTGCGGACAGTTCAAAGTACAACCATTTAAGCCTGGAAAAAAAAAAAGAAAATACCTCTTTAGGGCCCAGTAATCAATGCACAGTAGAGCTGTTATCACCGTGGGGTGGAACAAGAAACCTTTCCCAAGATCTTGGCTTTTCTGTAGTGGTTTTTCCCCCCTGCCTGTGTGCATTACAGTAGATGAAAGCAAATGAAGGGTCTGAGTCCAGCCCTCTGCCCGCATCTGTGTACCTGGCGTGGTCAGGAAGATGGCTGAGATCAGGCACGTAGGGATGAGGGAGCGCTGGAGATCCACATCCAGTGCAAAGAGGACGGGTATTAGTTGAAAACCTACTGCTATTTTTGTGCCTTATTAAACTTGTTGTTGCTTGGTTTGGATATTAAAGCTTCTCTGTTACGTCAACTGACTCTCCTCCAAATTCTGTATAATAATTCCGGGAAGATTTGACTGGCAGCAAGCACTGGCTATTTACATTTCAGAAATCATTGCTTTTATTTTATCAGTGGGGTTGGTGATAGGCCCTCAAGGACATCTGGTGGGATGTAAATTTAGATTCACCTGTTTGTGTACTTTTCTCCTCTTAAATAAGGCACTTTTCCTATGAAGGGCTTTGTAAGAAAAATGTTTGAGACATTATCTGGCCGGCACAACATTTCAGTTGTAATGGATCCTGTTACAAACAGATGATGTATTATGATTTTTTTTTACAGCAGCACAACAGCAAAGTGTATTTTGTAGGGCCTTGGAGAGTGTATGTATTTAATAATGGGTATAGAAGGAAGTTGCAGATGATTTAGAAACCATGGTGACTCAAAAGTTGTGGTTTTATTTAAGCATAGATAATAGCCAGGTAAAAAACTTTCACATCCTCTTTTAATCTTTTATTTTCTTTAATTCCTATTTCTTTGTCCCTGAAAATTAATATAGCTACTGCAACATGGCACCAGACTGTTGAAAAGCGAATAAGGTGTTTGAGAGAATTTTATTTAAATTTATTTCTTTACAAAATTTATCAGAGCAAAGGACATCAGAACAATGTTGCCTTGTTTCCTTCAGTGTACATACCGTGTTTGTGTGCCTGCTTGGTCATCTGATGATATATCTGACTCTACTCCTAATAACGATAAAATCCAGTTCTGACAACATATAGCAGACTGAGTGCAGTTTTCAGAGTGATTACAGTCCTGCAATTTTCATGAAATAAGGCAGCTGGGTAAGGAAGAGAGAGCTGACCTGCTCGTGGCCATAAGGAAAGGAACGTTGCGGCATGGCTCCGCTCTTAGCAAACCCAGGGGAAGCCCCTGGGGAAGCAGGAATGCCCTCAGGTTGGGAACCCCCAACACTTACGCTTTACTAGACGCTAGAGAACCCAACTGCTTGGGAAACCCTGGGAAACAAGGCTCCCTTCAAGTGACTGCTTGTGAAACTGCCCATTTTTAAGGCCCAGCCCTGTAATTTTTAGCTCTATTGGTTATCTCCGGTGTATGGGATGCCGCTGAGGATATAACCAAGAGCAGCGTCCGTAGTGCAGCCACGGTGTTGCAGGTTCTCGTGGGAAGACGGGTCAGAGTCAGAGAAGTCTCGTTGAAATATTGAGTTTGTCCGGAGGCCAGGAGCGCAGTCAATCGGTGTTCTTGGCTATGTTACCTACTGTACAACAGTATTTAATAAGCAATCTGCGTCCAGCAAGCTGATACATGTGGAAGTTATTCGCTCCTTGGGCTGCGTGGCATGCCAGAGCTCTACTTATCTGTATTGTTGCTTGTAATGGGTAAAGGTGGCAAAAAATCAGGGTTAGGGCAATGTCTGTAATCAAAGCCTGTAGGAACACGTTAGTAATATTCACCAGTACTGCAAAGGCTAAATGCCAGTCATAAGCAAAGATTTTTTGGAAGGCAGGTGAGGATTTTAATCATAAAAGCATTCCTGGGTCAATTTGTGTGCTTTATCTTCCTAGCTGTGGCCCTGGTCCTACAAGCAGAGAGCCCATAGGACAGCATCGACCTGCAGCATTCCTGTTTCCAGGACTGGAAACGGGGAAAACACGTATTTGTGTGCGTGCGTGTGTGTATTTTAAAAGCTTAGCTTTTCCTTTAAACCCAGCAGATCAATCAAAGTACCGTAATTCTTTGTAAAAGGAAAGACATCCTCATTAATTTTCATCCCCCACATGTAGCTTATTGCATTATACTGAAAAATCTCATCTGAGAAATCCTTTCATAATGCAATATGGTGCAGAATAAAAAATGGAACCATTTACCCCATGTATATTTTGTCTTTCAGGGATTTGGACGATACCATCAGCCTGTTGGTTGTAGCAAGTGTTTCTTTGCTGACCCAGGTGCGCTAATGCAATTCATCAAGGGGCACAAACACAATTTGTTGAGCGCCGGCTTTGGGTGCTGGGGGGGTTCTAAAAATCCTCCAGCTGAAATTTGGTATCTTCTTCTGCCCTCTCCAGCATCCTTGCTGGGATGCCTCATTTGGAACAGGCCTGCAAGTTTAGGTGCTCAGACAGAACATCTGGAGGTTGAGTAAATGCCGCCTCTATCAAAGTAGTAGGTTCCATTTAAATGTTGGGGGTGTCTGTTCAAGACCTTCAGTCCTTGGTGCTTTATCTCCGCCCCACTGCTCTTTTCCATTTAGATCCAAGCAGGTAAGAGTTTTGGCAGCTCAGGGAGCCTCGGCTACCACAGAGCATCATGGCAACGTGGTGGTGGTGGTGGTGCCTGGCATCCGACCTGTCCCAGGGGCACTAGCAAATGTTCTTCTGAGCTGGTGGGCAGGTGTGTCCCCCTCCCCGTGACCAGGCATCAGAGTTCATGCTGAAATGCAGTCTGGGGGTGACCAAGGTGCAGAACGCAGAAGGTTTCCCATCAGATGGGGTAAGTTTTCATCCTTCTTGGCTAGTGCAGGCTAGGATAAGGAACGTATTTGCTTGAAGAGCAGCAATGCATATTCCTAACAGTTTTGCATTATGAAAGGTAACGGGCACAAACTTGACCATGGGAAGTTCCACCTAAACATGAGGAGGAACTTCTTTGCTGTGAGGGTGGCAGAGCCCTGGCCCAGGCTGCCCAGAGAGGTGGTGGAGTCTCCGTCTCTGGAGACATCCCAAACCCGCCTGGACGCGTTCCTGTGCCCCCTGCTCTGGGTGACCCTGCTCTGGCAGGGGGTGGGACTGGGTGATCTCCAGAGGTCCCTGCCAACCCCGGCCAGGCTGGGATTCTGTGAAGGCTGGTGCAGGCACTGAGTGTCCAAGACACCTGTGTGTGTCCTTGTTCCTGCGCATGCCTTCAGTAGACCAGTAAACATGACTCTCCCAGTTGTTTGGGCATCTCTTTGGGTCCCTCCCCAGGGACCTGTCAGACCTCAAGGTGGAGTCCATGCATCCTCCTCCACTGTGAACCCCCAGACAGCCCACAATCCCCCCTCAGGTGCTTTTGAAGCCAGTGCACTTCTGGGTTGGGCATGAGTAATTCTCCGCACGGCTTTTATCTGGGTAAGAGACTGAAAAATCCATCTGCTATCTGCTGTTCATTACTGTCGTTGACCAGTCAGCAACACCGGCGTGTCTGTCTGCTGACGGTGCCCTTCCCCGGGATGATAAAAGACAATCTCTAATGCAAGGTAGGGCAGGGTTTATTAACAGAAATAATTATTGATGAAAAAGAAAAGATTAGGTGAGAGAGAATTCTAACCTGCGCAGCCTCATCTATCTTTTAGTCTCTTTTTTCCTTGATATTTTCTGCTCCAAGAGTAAAAACTTTAATGTAAGCCCTACATTTTTGCATGCATGCATATTCAGGGTTGTAAATGAAAGGAGAGTGACAGTTTTGCATTTAGTAACTTCACACCCACACACCTCTTTTCTTTCTAATGCTGACACTTCAGCCTTTGAAACGGCTCCCAGGAGCAGTCCTTGGATGCGGAGAAGTGAGATCTAAAGAGGGAACCTGGATCTGCTACTGTTTGCACATGGCACCTGGCAAGGGCTTTGAAGAAGGGCACTTTTCTAGATGAGTAGTTCAGAAATTGTTTCTCATTAAGTCGGGAGAAAGCCCAGAGCCAGTTTTAAAGAAGAGACTGAGCGTGTGAAGTTGTCTAAGGGCTTGCTAAGACTGGGGAGAGCAGCTCAGATCCTGCAGCAGCGCCGTTAAAGGGGAGCTGGGCTCTTCTCCTGCCCACAGGACGGGGCGCAGGCTTTGGTGGGACTCCAGGCGGGTTTTCAGATGACAGGGGCTCCTGCCGGCTTTTGCCTGCTGGTTTCCATGGGCGGGAGGTGGCTGTGTGGGTCCAGGCTGCCCAGCATCACCCTGCACCCTCAGCAGAAAGCTGGTGTGGCTGTTGGTTACATCCAGCACCTTCCCTGGCGTGGTCCTCACCTTGCAAGGGGAGCACAGGGGGAGTGACCGCCTCCCGAGCACGGGCTGCTTCCTCTGCCAGCTTGGTGCCAGAGACTGTCCTTGATTTTCCCCAACTACAGTTGTTCCTTCTTCTCCTTTTCTTGCATCCTTTCTTATAAACAGCTTGTTAATTTTTACTACAGCTGATTTCTCTTTCCCTTTCTCCCTGTCACTTCCCCTCTTCTCACGTCCATTTTTCTCAATATTTTATTTATCATTTATTTTATATTTTATTTTATTTCATTTCTCCCTTACCCCTCCCCCCCCCCACCCTTCTTCCCCCC
>VYZM01008944.1:240795-286622 GCA_013398915.1 Dromas ardeola
GCATCATCTGGTGGGCATCGTTATCATCTCGTGTGCGCAGGCATCATCTCGTGTGCATGGGCATCTCATGTGCAGGCATCGTCTTGTGTGCGCAGGTATCACCTCGTGTGCAGGCATCTCGTGTGCACAGGCATCACCTCATGTGTGCAGGTATCTTGCGTGTGCAGGCATCATCTCGTGTGTGCGAGCATCTCGTATGCACAAGCATGTACACAGGCATCACCTCGTGTGTGGAGGCATCTCATGTGCGCAGGCACCGTCTCGTGTGCACAGGCATCTTGTGTGCCCACTGGGTGTGCGCGGTCCTTCGAACAGTCTGAGGATAGCTTTCACCATCACAAGCCACAGCCCCGTCAATGTGAGTCTTGGGACCTCCGAAAGGCAGAAATTATTCTTTAATGGCCCCTTTGTGCTAGAAAACCACCAGCAGGGTGGCTGGGCACGCTGGGAATAGGTGAGTTATGAAATGTCAGGCTCTGCTAAGATCCTAGCAGCTATCGCTGAACACACCGATGACAGATGATTGTCAATATAGTTCATCCTCCTTGATTTTTATTTTTTTTCCTAGCTAAATGAAGGTGTTCCCTGAAGTTTCAAACCTCACTTTGGCTGTAGAAGGAATGGCAGATATTTTTGGGGGGTGGTTTTATGTGGGGAAATGCACACTTTTCAGATTTTCCTCAGCTTGAAGTTGATTTGAAGGTACATGTTGAGATTTTCTAGAAATTTTTACATGGAGCTTGACACCAGGGAGAAAAGTATCAGCACAAGTGGAAAACATTTAAGATTGTCAAAGTGGTGTGAAATGCGAGAGTAGAGGGTTAGTAGAGAGGCTGTTTCCTCCAGCCTAAATTAGGTACGCAATCAAGCCTTCTCCTTGAACCAAGTTGCACTTGATGGTAAGGATCCATTTATAAGTGGTTTACAAAGGGTTAGTCCATGATAGCTGAAGATCAGAACTTTGTCAGTAGTCTGGAGCCTGTGGAAAAAAAAAAAAAGTTTGAAAACCTTCAGGAAAATGGCTGTTATTTTTTTACCAGGCGGGAAGGGGACAACCACAGAGCCAGGTGCAGGGATGCTGCTGTCAGCTCGCGGTGCCCCAGACCACCCAAGATCTGGTTCTCCTTGGCTAAATCTTGCAGTGAAGGCAGGCACTGTGTCTCCAAACCTGACTTCCAGAGCTCTGTACACCCAGACCCTCTGGTCCCACCATGGGGAAGACAAGATGCGGCAGAAGCGGACAAGTCCTGGGGCTTGTCTCTATGGGAGCCATCAAACACATAGGTTGTCCCCAGCACGTCCCAGCCACCACATATGCCGTACCACTGGTGCCGGCAAGGTTAACCCCTCTGCAGCATTGCTGCTAGCGAGGGTGACATTCCCTTCACTCCTTGGCACGGCCAACACAAAGGATGATCCAGCAGCTTGTAGAAGCGATGCTACTTTCAGAGCCCAAAGTGCTACTGTCTGACCTATGGTCTGACCTATTGAGCTGTAGGAGTCTAGCCCTTGAATCAAGGAAGACAAAAGATGTAGCTAGATTCAATACGAGTTTGTAAGTGCTTTTTGTTCTGTCCGATTGCTTTTATGAGACTTTAAAATACTTTTCATCTCCCAAATAGAATTACTTTCCCATATCAACCGATGAGTTTACCTGGATCTGTGCTTTTGTACCCAGAGATGCATTTTCTGAGTCACCGCTGCCCGGGATTGGAGTTGTCCAAGCTCTATCCTTATCTCCCTTTCAGGAAATGGCATGGAACCTGCAACATCTTATCAGAGACTTGGTTTTGTATAAGCAGCGTTTGCTTTTGCGCCTTCTCAAAAGTGGGGTCCAAGTACCAGGGTTAAGCAAATACATTGCATTAGCATTTCTCAGTGGGATGCGAGTGCTCAGAGACACCCAGCGTTCATCCCAGCCCTATATTCATTCTTGCTACCTTAGCAGTGCATATTTTGGCAGAGGGTAAATCAGCTCAGCGCCAAATAAAGAAGGTGATAATTTAATAATGGTGATTTGCTTGTTTAAATAAGGCGGCATATTTTTTCTCTGTAAATTCTGCCTTATTCTTGTTTATGGCTGTTTGTGTTCTGCTGTTTGTTGTGCCCATTCGCTCCGTAGTAACAATCGCTCTGGAGCCAGATTCCCATTCCCATACAAACTTTTACCCAAGCTTTACATTTCTTATAAGCATCCCCAATAAGGAAGAAATTAGATTTCTCTTGCAGGGAAACACATAAAGAGTTTGTTGGTGGTTGAATCAGCACAAGGAGCATCTTCATGGCTTGGTGGTTCCTGGAGTGGTGGTGTTGACTCAGGTCTCTTTGAGATCTCACTTGCCATGAGGACTGATTTTGACGCTAGATGTTGCATGCTGCATATAGTTTGGACCTAACAGTAACCTCACCTACCTATTTGAGGCTAAAGATCAAAAGGCAGCTGGAGGAAGGTCTTATATCATGACCATGCATCCTGGGGGTGACCAGGGCTGCCCGCTGATTTAATGTCTCTGTGCTGAGATGTGGTGCCATGGGTAGGGTCTACCCAGGGTTTGCTGTAGGAGGAAGGGTGATTTTTCTTGTTTCAGCTGCCGTCTGTAAACAAGGTATTTTTAGGCCCTGCTTGGGATGATCCTCACAAAAGGCAAAGAGCATTTGAAGCCAGTCTCATGGGCACGGTGCTTGCTGGCTCCCGGGGAGCAGGAGGAACAGCAGGCGGGGTGAGGGCCAACTTCCCTCCCTTTTCCAGAATTTCACAGGAAGGATTTTAAATTGCTGATGGCTGATTCATTGTGCTTGTAATCAGAAAGCCACCTGGATGGCAGCGCTTCTCCTCCGATCTCATCTCCACCCTTCTACAAAGCGAATGACTGTCAGTCCGCGGCACGTCTGCGCCGGGAGCATTCAGACCTCTGCATACTGATAACACACCGCTGATCTTACGGTGTAATAAATGAACAGTTAACGCGCGGCCACAACAAAATTGTCTTTCCAAATCTCAGTTCTGACCAAATGATCTTAGTCCTAAATACCCAGAGAGTATGTTAAGCACTGAATTTGGTCTGGCCTTGTGCTGGGACCGGGGGAGCTGAACAGTTTGCATAGGGAAGGCAGAAAAAGGAAGATGTCAGCTCTGTTTTGCAGCACGGGATAGGCTGCGCAGGGGGGAGAAGGCTGAGATGATGGTGATGGGTGGGAGACAGCAGGGCATCCCGAGGGTGCTGGTTTCCCCCCATCTTCTGCTTTTGCAGAGCAACCTTTGGAGACGGTGTGGTCCACTTAGCACTACATCATTCTTTATTAAAAACAACATATGCTTATCGGGCATTTCATTTTCTGTCTGGCTGCTTCCGAGTACGTTGTTGTGGTTACAGTAACCAGTTGTGCGCTTTTCTGAACCATTAGCTGGTAAAAGCATTTTCTTTTTATGTCAAGAAGTGATAAGGGCTAAGTTACAACCTCCCTGAAAGTGTTTTCCTGTGGGAAACATATCTCCTGCCTGTCAGACAATACACTCGCTCTTCCAGGTCAGTCTCTTTATAAGGAATTCTGTGTGTCTGTCCTTTTTTTTTTTTTTTTCCCCCTCCTGAAAATAATCAGAAGTGGCTCCATTTCTGTACACTGAGCCTCTGGACACATCTTGCAACCTTCTGGTGGTGGGACTAAGAGAAGGCACAACCAGGACGGAGCTCATCTGGGAAACGGCTGTACGAGTTAAGATTTTGCTTTTTCTTACCAAGATTGCGTTTTGCAATGAAAAAGTTAATCAAGCCCTGGAGTTTTTCCTTACAATTGAGTTACAGTAGTTACTGCAAATCTCCCACTTTACTATAAAAAGAACCGCTCCACTCTTAATTGGGAAATGTGCTCTAAGTGCATAAGGGGCAGCATTTCAAACTTGCTGGGATCTGAATAGCATCAGTAGAAATCATTAAATAAAACAGATGTTTTCCATCTGACAGTCAATCCGAGGAGAGCGGTTAGACCCTTTAATGGAACTTAATGAGACACTTAGCAGTCCATTTCCTACTGCTCCTGGCTTTTACTTACAGCATCATCCCGTCAGCGTGCAGCGTCTTGCAGGCGTAGCTGTGAAGGTCACTAAGCTTGTCTGGGTATGGCAGGGGTTTGAGGAGCATTCCCACACTGCGTTAAAAGGGTCGTTCTCCCCGCAATATAGGTTTTTTTGACCTGTAATAGTGTTTTCTTTGTGAAGTCCTTGGGATATTTGGAAAGCTGGTGCTGTCCTCAGTGCAACAGAGCAGCGTCCCTTGCTGTCAGTGATAGGAAACCTTTAGCAATCAGCTTTCCAGCCCCACCGCTGGCTCCTCCTGGGGTGGAGATGCTGGGATCAGCGCTGGGATTCATCCCGCCCCAGCGCAGAGGATGCGGAGGTAGATGGGAAAGCTGGGAAGCAGCACTGGGAGCGATCCCCACATGGGAGCTGGCAGGCTGAGGGGGTGCCAGGTTATTTGGGTCACTAAAATCAACCCTGGCAATGCTGGGGCTGAAAATGGGTCGAGCAGAGGCTGGAGGGGATTTCTCAAGTTCCCCCCAGGTGCAATCGCGTGTTAAATAGAAAGGCAGTGAAACAAAGAGGAAAATTTTGTGCAGATCGTCGGCAAAGATGCCTGTTCTTGAGTTCATCACAGCTTTGAGGTCACTGAAAACACTGCTACTTTGCCTTCCCGGTTATAAAAATAAAAGGGATTTTTTTTTTTTCCCCCTACCAAAGGCCAAGTAGTAAAGCAGACAGAATCAAGAATTATTACAGTTCACTCTCAGCCAGGAAGGAACAGCTGAGACTAATCAGCTTTCATTTAAAAGTATAGCATTCCCACTAAGCTCTTGTTGCTGCTGGTTTTATGTTCTTATTCTTACTAATCACTGCTATTATGAATTCAAATGGATGACAGCTTTAGGAAGATACTTGGGGAACGAGGATCAGGAATCCTCTGGATGAGGTGCCGTATATAGACATCCATAAAGCACGGCTGTTCGTCCATAAGAAAAATCAAAGATGTCAGGAATACAGGGTTCAGGAGAGAAAGCCTGGGAGAAACATGAAGGGGTTCAGAGGAAAAGCTGGAAGTTTTGATTTCTCAAATTCCTATGGGAAGATTGTGAAAATATTGTATTATGGCTAAAAACATTTCAAGATTACAATTTCAGTTTCCATGTTGTATGATAGCCTAAATGAAGGATTTCTAGACTATCACGAGATGATTTCTGATATTTTGGTTTGTGAAAAGATCCAAGATTTTGGTTCTTTTCATGTTCATTTGACACAAGAACAGATTTTTGTAGTCACGGTGTTTCCTCTAGGACTGAATTTGTTTATATTGGCTCTAATGATACCTTATCATTTGCTAGGGCCGTAGCGAAAATCAATGAATGGCTGGTTGAGGAGCACTTGGTCTTCAGAGAAGCCTGTGAAGTTCTCCCTGCAGCTCGGGCTTTGTGTGCTGGGCCCCAGCTGGCGATGGCACGGCAGGCGGAAAGCCACGTGCCGAATCGGTGCAGCATATTGGAGGGAGCAGGGCTCAGATAAGGTTGGCCAACGCTTTTATGAGGGCTGTATGACAGGAGATTTGGCCAAATTGTGTTGCCCAAGATCTATATTTGATAGTGTTTTCAATAACAACAGCTATCTTTGGTCAGCCTCGGTAGGTGGACTGGATTTCTTGGGAAATAATAATACTGTGCTTTTGCTCATAGCGAGCACTGTAGATAAAGATGTGTCATTACGCAACATTTGTATGATTGAAAGATGATAACTTGCTCTAAAAAAAGTAATTAATGACTTATTGGCCAGTGGAAGCCTATATGAAAGACTCTGAAGATACTAGAATGAGACAGTGTCCTGCACACTGAAGTACTTCACCTTATAAATTTAATGAAGATAATCTAGCTTATTTAAAAAGGAATTGATTAAATTACTGAGATAGATAGAAATATGCATTTTGTACAACTGCTCTATTGATTCTGCGTTCAGCCCATTAGTGAGGGAGGCAAGGACTATGAACTCTTACAATCTGCATAAGAAGTTGTCCTAGGTATTTCACATTTAGCGCTCATAAAAAAGATCTTGCCATGTGTGCAAACACCCGAAAATTCAGAGCGGATCAAAAAGCCTCTTATTTTTTCATTTATTTATTCCCTTCAAAAGGATACTCTTGAAATTCATTGTAAATTCTTGCTTCTGATCAGTAGTCACGGAGTTTTTCTAGCTTCCCCTGTTCTTATTCGAATCTAGAACAGGGTAATATTTAGCTGAGTTTGTAGCAAAGTTTGTGAAAGTGATCACTGGAAAAATCTAGAAAAGACAAGGTAGATCTTACCCGTAGCTCCTAGGAAGAAGCCAGTCAACAGTAAAAGAAATAAAACCACAAATAGGGGTTCTTCGGTTTTGAAAGAGGAGATCTGAAAAAGCAGCGTGATTTGTCCCCAGTATATCTTTCCCCATGATGAAGAGGAGATGAAAAAGAAAATGTTTCCTTTTATTTTTCAAATATCACAATGCAATAAAAATAGGTCACGCCATTTGGAATGAAACAGGCCACGGCTTCAAAAAATCAGTGCTTCCACTTTGTGTATTTCTTGTGGGTTTTATCACTCAACGCCCACGTTACCTAATTATATACACCTCAAATCAAAACTTAAGAATAGCTTGCTTATTAAAATCTGTCATCGCTGTTAGAAAACATGTCACTGCTCCATACGTTTTGTCTCTGGCTTGCCACCATTGCCACCTTAGTACCCTGCTTGCCCCCATGGAGGCGTTATTTTTGCGGGCGGGTGGAAGCGGGGAGAGCTCCGCAGGTTTCCCCGGGGGCAGAGGCAGCCTCTTTGCTTGGAATCTCTCCGAATCCCCTTCGCAGAGCATTTAACAAACCTAACGGGGAGGACCCAAAGCATATGTTACTGAGATGGGTATCTCTGCAAGTTTCCCAAACGCTCTGATCTTCTTTCTTTTGAGGGATTAATTACCTGTTAGCTCACTTTTCAAAGCCCTTTTTTACCGATGCTGTCTTTCATCTTTTTTCCCGTGTTCTTATGCATACTCTTTCATACTTGTCACTGAGGAATATTGGGACGGAAAACTTTTATCTCTTTCAATATTGGATTTTGCTTCATGATGTTATTGCTGTCTCTGCAACAACCCAATTTCCTCCTCCTCTCTATATACTTTTATTGCTGAGTTATTACCCAGGTAAATTTTCTCTCTTGTCACTCTGCCGTTTGACACGAGGTGATTCATTTAATAAGGGAGGTTATTTTTTAGAAGCTCCCTGAAAAGGCTGTCCATTCAGATGACGGACAAAGGTGTCTCCCACCTGCGGTCAGTGTAGCTGTATATTGAGGGCTTTATTTTAACTGCATTTCACCCTTGGCAGTTGCGCTGAGCCTTGGATACAATTCCCCAACTTGGGATATATTGCCTGAGATGGGAGAGACAGCAATGAAGAAGCAAATACGGGGCGGGGGGGGGAGGGAGGTGGGGAATGTGAATATTCACTTGATTTAAAAAATAAATTAGCTTTAGCTGTGTTCTCATCCCCTTTGGCATTTATTTTCCAGAACTCTGCATCCCATCAGATTATACTAGTGTAAATGTTCTCAGAAAGCTCATTTTTAGCTAGCACACTGAATTATTTGTATGACCCCCAGGGATCGGTTCCTTGTAATTACACAAATAAAGTACTTGACTTACTCGTAGCTACGTACTGTAACTGGTGCAGTCTGTAGCTGTTTATGCACATTAACCACGTTTTACTGGTACATAGTGATTACCAGCAGATCCTCCCACCAATTTCCCTTCCCACACCAGCATGGACTCATTTTGGCAGGGGATGGAGACACTTTATAGTCCACGGTGCCTAATTAATTTTTAAAACTATGGTAGTACCTTGCGTCAAGTGTAGCCCTGCTTTTTTTTTTTATGCCAATCAGGTGCTGGTGCCAACGGTTTGCCATTGCCAAGAGGTCAGTAGTGTGCTGCCAGCTTCAGGGTGAAAAAAGCTTTATCAGGTAAAAACACCCCAAAAAGTTCACTGCCAAGAGGCCTCTGCAGTTGGACAGTGCAGGTGGAGGTCACCAGGGTGTTGTTACAGGAAATTCTTGCTCCAGAAAGCAGTAATAATGATGCAGAAGAGTCAGTCTGAAGATGCCCCCGCGTTCCTTGGCATCTACCTTTTCATCAGAGGGCAACGCGGCTGCTTCAGTAGTAAATGCATGATACAGAGGTAAACATAAATGTAAAGTAAATACAGGGGGAGACTCCTCTTTGCTGGGAAGAGGGTTGCTTTTCTGCAGGCGGAGGCTTGGACCCTCATTAGCAGCTACTCTTGTGCCTTTTAACTTTGTAAAAGGGAGATGTGGCCATACTCCTTGGGTGAACTCAAGGCTGGATGCTCTTCCACTAGCCCTACGATTCTGCACGCATCTCCTGAGCGTGAAAAGGTTTACGGAAAAAGACAAAAGACAGATTTAGCAGTGTAGCAGGAGACGGTAAGGAGACCATGAGGACTGGGGCTATTTCAGGACTTTTTATGGGTTTAAAAAACAATAAACCAAGAGACTCCAAACTTACCTCGGCCTCAATGTGTAGGAGAGCTCGGTGGAGTCCGGGGAGGCAGGGAAAGGCTGTACTAAAAACAGTCATGGTGCAGGAAGCGTTCTGGGGTTTTAATCCACGCTGGGAAATAAATTCCGTATTAGCCTTGGGCAAAACATGTAAGAACTTGATTTCCATTTCCTCCTTTGTAAAATGGCTCATGCGGGAATGTCATGCGAGCGCTGGGAGGTGCTGCTGGCAGACAAGTCCTGTTTCCAAAAGCAAGGAGGGAATAGAGGGAGCAGGGCCTCCTGATAAACCAGAAAAAATACATTTCTAAACCACCACAGCACTTCCACGAGTTTACCCCGAGTGCTGAAGTTGCTACTGAAACTAAAATGCACTTCAGCTCTATATCTTTTTTTTTTTTTTAATTTTTTAACATTATATTGCTGCCTGTGTCTGAGACCCCTTCTCTCCTGCTGCCTCTGATGAATGTTTTTCATCTTTAGCATCCTTATTCTTTGATCTGGAGTTTCTCGGGGCAGGTAGGTCCTTCTTGCGGGTCTGGGATATGCCCAGCACATCCAGAAATGTAACAGAGTAAATGAACAACAACAATATTGTAAAGATCTCTGATGATGAAAGGCTAATTTATTTATGTGCTGAGGTAGAAAGTAGCCCACTAACCAATTAAAAATTATGAAGGGATAATAAAACCAACCAAATGCTTTAATTTTTGCAGTGGCAATTAAAAGTGGTGGGTTTAGACCTGTCCTGCTTTGCATCTCTACCTGTGTTGTAGAAGTAAGTTATTAGTAAATCACTGAATCATATATATTTGTATTTTAGAGGTATCGTATTAAAACCCCGATGGTAAGCCAACCTATACGTCATTTGATGGTTAGGTTACAAGCTTTTTTTCACGTGAATTATTTAAAAATATATAAATCATCTTTCTGTCTGCAGAAATAATCCAGCCCTTTGCATTCTTGGCTGGTATCACTACTGACTGCAGCTACTGGGAGCAGGAAAGGTGAATCTCTTAGAAGATTTTTTTTCTTTCTAAGCACACTTCAACTATGTAAATGTGATTACACTCAGATATTATTTAGTAGTCTTCATTTTCACAACGCAGTGCAAACATTAATTACTCTTCACAGTTGTAATCACTGCTGGTTTACAAAATAGGAAATTGGATATAGTGCTTTGCTCATTTTAGTATGCGCAGCTCCCCAAAGTGTGTCCCTGAGAAACGAAGCTCTAACCAAGAGACGTGTCCCAGGCCACACCAGCAAGTGTCAAACTTGAATTAGGCAATTGCAGTGCCCTCACCCCAAATCACAGAATCATAGAATCATAGAATGTGTTGGCTTGGTGGGACCTTTAAATGTCATCCAGTCCCACCCCCCTGCAGTGAGCAGGGACATCTTCAGCTAGAACAGGTTGCTCAGAGCCTCATCCAGCCTGGCCTTGAATATCTCCAGGGATGGGGCCTCCACCACCTCTCTGGGCAACCTCTGCCAGGGTCTCACCACCCTCAGTGCCAAGAGCTTCTTCCTAATGTCTCATCTAAACCTGCCCTGCTCGAGTTTAAAACCATTGCCCCTCGTCCTATGGCTACCTGCCCTTGCCAACAGCCCCTCCCCAGCTTTCCTGTAGGCCCCCTTCAGGGACTGGAAGGGGCTCTAGTGTCTCCCCGGAGCCTTCTCTTCTCCCGGCTGAACCCCCCCAGCTCTCTCAGCCTGTCCTTGTAGGAGAGGTGCTCCAGCCCTCGGATCATCTTCGTGGCCCTCCACAAATGGCGCTGGCTGATTTGAAAGGTTGGCTGATTTGAAAGGTCAGATGAGGTTGTGTCCCCACCAGAAGACATCATCTAGACCATCACTTGGCACAACTCTTTTGTCTTTTTCAATAGCGATAAGGTTTCGGTGACAACAATACATGAAAGATGGGCTCTGCTGCAAAGACCTAGCGTCTTGTTTTCTGTATAATTACCTCTCCGTCTAGACAGGTCCTTGCAATCTGGATGTTGGGTAGGCAGCTGGTTGGCTTAAGCTAGACTTCTATAATTCATTTTAGAGTGAGTTTGGCAAGCTTGCTTTTAAAAGTGATGTCACAGGCTGGCAACTTCTCTTCTCTCATCTGAGAAAATTGTGAGAGGCTGTTGTGTGCCTTCATGGGATGAGGTATGTCAAAAGCAGAGGCCACCTGTGTCCCAGCCCGTGCTGCTGCCCACTGCAGTTACCCACCCAGGGTCCAGGCAGGCAGGAGAGCATCTCTTGCTGCTGTTTGTGATGGTTTCCATGCCCAAAAAAGATGGACAGAAGAACCAGGTACATGGTGAGAAGAGGTGGCAGGGAAATCTCATCCCTCTTTGAACAAACACCAGGATTGGAGACATAGGGACACCCTGGAGGGAAGGTGGCTTCTGCCTTTGGGGCCAGAAAAGCTCCTCCTGTGTTTAGGGAAACAGGATCTCATACACCCCTGTCTATGTTTAAAGAATAAGAGGCTTCATTATCGCATTTCCTGCTAGCAGAAGTTGTCTCTGGAGTACAATAGTTGGGCTAGCCAAGCTGACCATAGGAAAGAAACACAGCAGCTCTGGAGAATTTAAATAACTGTTGTGAACACGCATTGCCCTACGCCAACCTGCTCACGGTTAGCTGCTAAAGCTTCGTGTACATCCGTAAGGTGTTTTGCAAAAGCATTGGTGGCATTCTGCTCATGCAAAGTGTTATTTAATAGATGGGAATTCATGCCAGCGCTGCCCAAAATGTTTTCTAGTCCAAGCCTAATTAAATTTCCAACAGGAACCCCATTGCCAATCAAACAGTCCTGGTTTTTTCAGACCTCTGACGCTTTGGTTCGTTTGAGACCGTCGTGTGAAAGACCAGCAGCAGCCCAGGTAGCAACACCTATTAGTAAGTTGGCTGCGCTTCCCATTACCGGATACTATTTTCAGCTGCTCTGTACTTTGTCGGAATTTAAGATTTAAAATCTATAAGTTTTCAATTTCGGGCTGAAGTTTGCGGGGAAGTTTCAGCTCTATCACTGCAATTATTTTCAAGAATTAGACTTGGAAAACACTTTTTTTTGGGTCCATTTATATTCAGTCAGAGCCTTGGGATGGGACTTTCTTATGTCTCCAGAGTATTTGAGACAAGAGCTTTTCATTTGCTGGGAGTTCAGGATGTACTTTTGCCCTTGCTGTAGAAAAAAAAAAAAAGGGGGGAAAAAAAAAAAAAAAAGCTAGTGTTTGACTTTGGCATGAGCTTCTGTAAATCTCTCTTTGCAGATATCCAATAAAAACATATTAGGGTTTGGCAGATAAGTTTTTCCCCAACTGAGTTTGCCTTGAGCAAAAGAACTAGGCAGGATTTTTTCTTTTTCTTTTCTTTTTGTTTCTTTTTTTTTTTCCTGGGACAATTGGGGAAAAGATAAGAAAGAGGAATGGCAGCAGGAGGCAGGAACGAGAGCGCCAGTGAGGAGTGGAGATGGGAGGTGGAGAGAGGCTGGTGGGGCAGGAGGTCTTCATCCACACAAGTGTGCTGCTCCCTTCCCATGCCAGGTTTCCCCAGTTCAAAAGTGATTTTTTTTTTTGTCTGGAAATCCATTGACCACATATATCTGTACTGTTTTTATTAGTTTGCACGGATGAGAAGATGCATCCCTTTTTACTGGCTACTGCTCTCACCGCACTGATAAATGACAGAGAGGGTTTCTCCTCCAAAACCCAGGGCTGGAGGTTTTGTGTATAACCAGTGCTGCCGGTTCCGGTGTAGGATGCTTTATTCTTCCGTTTGTCACACAGCAGAGAAATACCAAGTCCCTCAAGGGAATCTTCCCCACCTCCCTGTTGCAAACTCTCTGCCTGCATCTCTGTGGTGTTCTGTGGGTTTGCGGGATGGGCATCAGCCCTCCATGTCCCCTGCCATGTCCCACAGAATCAATGGTAGGGGTTGGAAGGGATCTCTGGAGATCACCCAGTCCAGCCCCCTGCCAGAGCAGGGTCACCCAGAGCAGGTGGCACAGGAACGCGTCCAGGCGGGTTTGGGATGTCTCCAGAGACGGAGACTCCAGCACCTCTCTGGGCAGCCTGGGCCAGGGCTCTGCCACCCTCACAGCAAAGAAGTTCCTCCTCATGTTTAGGTGGAACTTCCTATGGTCAAGTTTGTGCCCGTTACCTCTTGTCTTGTCGCTGGGCACCACTGAAAAGAGCCTGGCCCCGTCCTCCTGACACCCACCCTTTCAGTATTTATAAGCGTTGATAAGATCCCCCCTCAGTCGTCTTTTTTCCAGACTGAAGAGACCCAAATCCCTCAGCCTTTCTCCATAAGAGAGGTGTTCCAGTCCCCTCATCATCTTGGTAGCCCTTTGCTGTCCCCTCTCCAGCAGTTCCCTGTCCTTCTGGAACCGGGGAGCCCAGAACTGGACACAGCACTCCAGATGCGGCCCCACCAGGGCAGAGCAGAGGGGGAGGATGACCTCCCTCCACCTGCTGGCCACACTCTTCTTGATGCCCCCCAGGATGCCATTGCCCTTCTTGGCCACAAGGGCACATTGCTGGCTCATGGTCATCCCGTTGTCCACCAGGACTCCCCTGCCATGTCCCCTGCCATGTCCCCTGCCTGAGCCTCCTTCCCCAGGTTGAACCTCAGCACCTTTCAAATCAGCGATGGAGAAGCGCTCAGAAGAGGACCCGGCGTGAGGCGAGGGTGAAGGGAGGATCATACCCCAGCATGGCAAAGGGTGCTCTTCATCTCCACTCGCGGTGCGAGTATTTTGGCTGCCTAGTTAAGCTCTCAGAGAATGCAAATTTGTCAGCGGCAGCTGTAGGAGCTTGATGGTGGAAGAACAAAGTAGGAATTTATAATGTGCATATAATTGTAAAGAGAAGGATTTTTTAGTGAGCGATCAGCGGTAGTGCAGAGCAATAATCATCTTAAAGGGTGACTCTCTAGAATTAGTTGTTATTTTGTTTGAGTCCTTTGAAATCGTTTCCATACTATATAATTATCTTAAATTTTAAGTGCTTCCTGCAGTGATAATGTGTGCATTTTTGCATTCTTATGTAAATGCTTTAGCAGTTCCCAGTGTAGAATTGGAAATGTCATTCAAAAACAGGTAATGGCTTTGCAAAATCTAGGGGAAGAAATTAATCTTTTTCTTCCACATCGTCTTCCAGTTTCTGCATTCCGCGCTTGTGTAGCTGCGTTTTCAGCTCTGGCAGAAGCCGCCTTTCAATAACGAACATCCAGTGAGGGGATACACAGGAGCAAAGAGCTGAATTTCACCACTTTCACTGTCACTTTTTTCATCTTAAAAAGACAAGGGACCAGCAGCCAAACTGTTATATCCTACAGAAAGAAAATAATTGCTCTGTATACTCAATTAATCTGCACTCAGACATCCTAGGCAAGGCCGGTTAGGGATAATTATAAAAACATTCCACTGTGATGAAAGTCGAGGAATCCCTGATGATCAGATGATAATTTTTCCGTGGTGTTGCTGAATTGAGCAATCGCGAGTAAGTGGTGCCTCTGCTGGCCCGTGGACGTGGCCAAGGGCTGGGGCTGGGATCAATGGCCGCGGGTGTCACTCTGGAAAGTGTCCTGCCAGTCACGGAGCTCAGAAATTGGTCTCGAGCCATCTGGGCACCTGGAGCTCTGCTCAGCTCCAGGTACGTTGCTTCCAGTTCAGCAAAATGCCACCCACTCGCCTGGCTGTGCAGGTGGCACAGGCTACACCCCACACACACACACACACACACACACACACCCCGAATCCAGGGAAGGGTTAATTACCCGTTGAGCGACAGGTGCTAATTTTACAATTGCAAACTCAATGCCTAAAGCAATATTTGATGTTCAGTCTGAGAGCCCTGAAGGTGCTGCGTAGGAATGGGAAGGGATATCGACAGGTCGCTCTGGAAAGGTACGTTTTTCTGTTCAGACAGCCGATTATTTTGCAAGAGGGAGAAAAGGAAGGAGCCGACAGCTTCCCCAGGAGGAGAGTGTCAGCTTGCCCTGCCGGGGGCTTGCTGACACCATACACCCATGGTGGAGGTTGTATTCACAGCAAAGAAACAAGGCAAGAGTTCCACATTGTACAGCAGTATGCTGATTAAAATAGGAGGTCTAAAAGGCACCGTGTTTCGCTAAAAAGCTAGGGCATGGATTTCAAAGCAGACTGGGAGTTCAGCTACCTGCCTTCTACTAGTTTCAAAGCAGTGTTTTTGTCTACCTTTGCTGAGCTGTTTTGAAAATTGACATAAATTCTTACATATCATTCGCTTTTAATAATTTAGAGCTCAGTCCTGGAGCACTAACTCAGGCAAAGTCGTGATTCATTTCAATGGGAGCTTTGCCAAAATAAGACTGTAAGGTCTGGGGGCTGTTTCAGGGATGGGGAAAGAAATCCCTGTAAATATTGCAAAGCAAAAACTGTATCTCGGATGTACCCAAGGTAATTTCTTTCCATTTCGGCAATCAGACTGCTGATGCCAAGGCTGATCGAGGCAGACTTTCCCTGGCTTGGACGAGAACAGAACTGAAACCTGCAGTGCTGCCTCCAGCTCTGGGGGCACTAACAGCAGAAGGACATGGACCTGTTGGAGCGGGGCCAGAGGAGGCCCCGGAGATGCTGGGAGGGCTGGAGCCCCTCTGCTGGGAGGACAGCTGGGGGGGTTCAGCCGGGAGAAGAGAAGGCTCCGGGGAGACCTTCCAGCCCCTTCCAGTCCCTGAAGGGGCTCCAGGAAAGCTGGGGAGGGACTCTGGAGCAGGGAGGGAGCCATGGGACGAGGGGGAATGGTTTTACACTGGAAGAGGGGAGATTGAGATGAGATGTGAGGAAGAAATTCTTGGCTGTGAGGGCGGTGAGCCCCTGGCCCAGGTTGCCCAGAGAAGCTGTGGCTGCCCCATCCCTGGAGGGGTTCAAGGCCAGGCTGGACGGGGCTTGGAGCAACCTGGGCTGGTGGGAGGTGTCCCTGCCCAGGGCAGTGGGGTGGGAACTAGATGGTCTTTAAGGTCCCTTCCAACCCAAATCATTCTGTGATTCTATGAAATCCTCTTCTCTACAATACTTGGTATTAAATCTCACTTAACCCATCTCATGTTGTGACGGAGACAACCACCTGGGGCCACCTGGGGACAGTCTGTGCTGCTCTGCAGAGCCACAGCGTACCGGGATGGACCAGTCCTGCCGAGTCTTCCAGCAGTGCTCCCAGACTGTCCTCACCTCAACAGCATCGCTGGAGGAGGAACAGTGCCAGCACCTCTGCAGCTCAGTTTGTGCTTTGGTAGGAGAAGCCTTCCCCCGGGGTTTGCTTTGCTTTGTCTCTCACCCCTCTCCTCTCCCTCCATTCCCACCTGGGTCTTACATCTGCCGGTTCCCAGCCCTCCCAGCCCAGCCCTCCCAGCCCTGCGGTTTCCCTGCTGGCCTCTCCCCACCTGCAGGACCCCATCCCCAGCCGAGCACTGGTGGTTCAAGCCATGGTGTGCCAGCGGCTGTCTCCGGGCACCGCGGTGGCACAGGTCTCCTGCCCTGGGACGTTGCTCCTCCTCTCAGAGGAGGCTTTGGCAGAGTGGTGTAGGAGTCAAACACAGCAGATCCACCCTCCCTTATCCTCTCCGGAGGGTAATTTGTCCCAACTACGTTCATTGAGGATAGGAAAATCCCAGTCTGACCCAGCTCCTAACTTTGGTGTTTCTTTTAAGTGCCTGAAGGTAGGTGAGATGAATCAGAGCTTGGACTTGCACACGCAGGTCCAGATTTGGACTCAGATCCTCAGGGATATTTAGGTAGATGAATCCCATTTATTTCATTGGTAGTCTTACTTTGTTTCAATGGTAGAATTTAAATGGCATTTAGTTGCTTCATTTGGTCTCCACAGGCTTTAGCCTCAAAGCTTTCAAAGTCCAAGGATGTCCAAGGCGTCTTTCTTGCCTGCAGGAAAACTGTGTTTCTGAACTTGCCAGCACATATTCCTTGTGGCAGGCGATTCATCAGCATTTCCCTTGAATCCTTGGTCTGCTGTGCCTTCTTCCCTCAGCCTTTTTTGCTGCTTGTTAGGTTACACTAACAACGGGTGGCTGTGGACAGTGAAATGGAAGATCAACCAGTGGGCAAACTGAAAGACGATCACCTTTCCTGATGGATGAGCTCACCTTTATACTTGGAAATGCTGCAGGGTTTAGCTCTCTGCTCTGTGTCCGGCTGGCTGCAGCCAGCTGTTATTTGCTGGCTTGGAAACAGATAACCAGATTTTAGAAGCAGAGCTGATCCAAAGCAGTTTAGATTCTCAAGAAAAAAATGCAACAGTAGTTTTCAAACTGAGCCTTGGCCTCACCTTTCAGATTCCTCCTTGCAGGACAAAGCACAGAATTTGTTCGTCTAGTGCCAGCAACGTCTTTGTTTTAACTGTTCTTAAAAAGGGCTTTCTGTAGCAGAGATACAAGGGTTGGGTTTAAAATCAAGGTGCTCACAGCATTCAGCTTTTTGTATGATTCAGGGATGGAGATTTCTCTGCGCTAGAAGCCTTCTAAATCCTTTCAGGAAGCTCCCTGTCAGTTCAACAGGCAACACTGTCGGAGAACTTGAGATTGAGATGTTAAATGTTCCTTGACTCAAAGTCTCAGGGAGCCTGAGAGACTTGCCGGTGCAGATGTGTAAGCCAGGGAATGGTCTTGCCTGTGTTTGAATTTAGTGTTTTGCTACTTTTTTCTCTGTGAGACAACTCAGAATGGCAACAGCTCTCCTACCGAAATATTGTAATACAGAAATCTGCAGCGTTTGGCTCATGGAGCAACTGTTCCACGCCGTTCCCAGAAAACTGCGATTGCCGTCCAGGCTATCTTAGGTTAGGGTTTTAAATTGCACCTCCCAGAGACATTTGGGTGTCTTCCAAGTTTAAATTAGCTCTGCAAGTGTTTTACCGGGGACCCGTTTCTCCTCTGCCGCTTAGACCCTAGCAGCTTGGTGTCTCCCAAAAGTCTGGCTCCGGAATAATCTGTTCCACAGCCCAGGGGCAGCAGGGAGTCGTGAAACAGCCAAATGACAGACCCTCGCAAAGTCCAGATCACCGTGCGGGAAAGAAAACAGAGCTTTAGAAGCTTATCTCTGTGCTCAGGCTGTCTCTTGGAAGGACAGGGGTTCCTGTTAGACCGTGTATTTATTTTGGAGAAAGCTTTCCATAAATCACTGAAAAAGAAAGGGTGTATTCTTAACTTCATTAGGGCAGTTGGAGGACTGTTGAGAGGACATGTAATATTCATCTCATGGTAATGGCATAGCCATATCATGAAGCGAGGTTCCTAGGGATGTATTCAGGCTCAGCCGTGGTTCCAGTGCTGACGGTAACATGAAGCCTCCCATTCCTCAAGCTCCGTGCTGCCAAGTTGCTTGTTAGAGCAGTGCAGTGTTTTAAATGCCAGTGCACGACTCCCCCGAATTACCCCCAGACCCGTATGTGCTCCTTATACCTCTGCCTGTTGTGGGGGAGGTTGGGCAGGTTGGGGTTTTTCGTGTGCAAGGTGCAGGGAAACTTCCCCAAAATTTCCATTAATTTTACCCTCAGAGCGTTGCCTATGAGAAGTGCATGTATGTCATTTATCAAGAGAAATTTAGCCTGTTCCCTGCACAAGTGCCCCTTCTTAGGTGGGGGTGTTTATCTGCTGAAACAAATGTTTTCTGCCAGGCAGCATCAACTCTCAAATAAAGGGTCACTCTTACATCTCATCTACCTCGGATAATCCTTGATTATCTTGTTTTTAAAAGTTTTTTTGCCATCTGAAATCTCTCAAATCCCTTAATTAGCCCGCCACCTAATACAAACATCCCTCTGAGATCCTCTTAGCAGCATATGTTCAATAGCATAATTTAGAGCGGAGGAATTCCAAAGAGCATCGCCGCTCTATATCAAGAAGCAGGCTTTGGCTGCCAGTAATGCCCTGGCGCTGTCAAACTACCGAGGTTTGAAAAACATCCATCCATGGCATTCACGAATAAATGGAATGCTGTAAATCAAACTCATTAGAAAAGGTCTCATTACCATTTGGTCATAGAGAGATGCTGGTTTGGTCAGGGTGGAGCTGACCAGCTCCTTGAACCTGTGACATTCCCATTATTATTAAGCTTAATCTTTTTTTATTTGCACCTCGTAGCGAGCAAGTAAGCTGAATTAATAGTGAAAAATACCAAATAGTCTTGATTTCTTACAGCAAGACATGTATGTTTCTTTGCAGACTATATGAACATTAGAAAGCCAACCAAAAATGCAGTAAAGCCATGGGCAGTATTTCCCTTGCTTATAACACATTTTAGATAAGGTCCTGAAAGAGTCACTGCTTTTCTTCAGTGTAATGACCTGCTTAACTTTCCCGACACGGACATTATCCGTGTTAAAAATTCAGCGTGCGGTGTAGTGCTTTGCAGAATAAAACCTAATTAATAGGCCTATTAGCTTGGTATTAATATTATTTTTAGTATACCATATATTATATATATTATATATATTATATGTATTACATATATATATTTTATATATTTTATATATATATATAAAAAACAGCCTTTTAGTATGCAATGCTAGTCCAAAGACTCTGCTGCATTTGTTACTTTATAGAGGTTTACAGCGGGTTCCCAAAACGTGTTTGGGAGCACTGGTATAGGTGAGGCACCTCTACGGCAGCGATTCCAGCCCAGGTGGTACAGGGGCCAAACAGCAGCCGTCTGAGAGCCCACGAGGAATAAGAGCCGACAGGACAAATGCCTTTGCCGAGAAATACAGCGTAAAAGGACGGTATTGAATGCCGAAGTATCGGCTAATCCATAGCTCCATAAATATGCATCTGCATTAATAAAATATACAGGCCAAATGGCAGGGCTGTCCTTTGGTGCGGAATAGACTCTAAGCTGACAGTGAAGCATGGGCCTGTTTGATGTAACGTGGCATTATTTCTTCTCCTGCTGCTCACGCTGTTATTTATCTTCTACTTGCAGCTTCTCGCAGTCAGTGAGCAGAGACAATTTCTAGCGTGGAGAAAAAGAGCTCGTTGGGCAGTATCTGTCTCTAAGCACATAGAATCATAGAATCACAGACTGGTTTGTGTTGGAAGGGGCCTTAAAGCCCACCCAGTGCCACCCCCTGCCCTGGGCAGGGACACCTCCCACCAGCCCAGGTTGCTCCAAGCCCCGTCCAGCCTGGCCTTGAACCCCTCCAGGGATGGGGCAGCCACAGCTTCTCTGGGCAACCTGGGCCAGGGTCTCACCGCCCTCACAGCCAAGAATTTCTTCCTCAGATCTCATCTCAATCTCCCCTCTTCCAGTCTGAAACCATTCCCCCTTGTCCTATCACTCCATTCCCTGATGAAGAGTTCCTCCCCATCTCTCCTGTAGGTCCCCTTGAGGGACTGGAAGGGGCTCCAAGGTCTCCCTGGAGCCTTCTCTTCTCCAGGCTGAACCCCCCCAGCTCTCTCAGCCTGTCCTCATAGGAGGGGTGCTCCAGTCCTCAGAGCATCTTCGTGGCCTCCTCTGGGGCAGAACCCATCCTTCTTCTGCAGTGTCAGCCAGGTGGCCGGTGATAGTCTGGGGAGGTCCCAGCTGCGCTGAGGCTGGGCTTGTGGAGGGCTCCCCGTCCAGCCTTTGAGTGGGGGAGCACTGCCTCCACCAGTTTGCCATCAGAAACGTAGGGTGGCACCTCATCAGAGCAGCAGAGGACCAGGAGATCATTTCCACATGGATTCACCCATCGTAGCTCGCAGCGGTTGGACAGACAGGCTTTCCTCCAGGTTGCAGGTTACCACAGAAACGGCATTCCCTGTTATCACCTACTCCCACGGGAAGGACAGCAGCACTTGTTCTGTCTGTTGTTCGTTCAGCTGCCCTTCCCCCAAAAAAGAGAAACCTTTGCGTGCTTTCCTTTTTTCCATAGAATTTTAGGAGCATCTACTGCTAAAAGGGTCATGTCCCAGCTTGTAATTAAACAGAGAGATTTAGAGCTTGCTGCAAACACTGATTAGATTATTGTTTTCCAGCACTTTAAGATAAATCTGCATGAATTCATGGGTGACAGTCTGAAGGAGATCTCTTCCATCTCCTTACCCCGGGGCTGATGTCCTGGATCTAGGATAGAGCTGTGAATCCCACACTCCTCTAATTAGCCCTGCTGCTTCTGCAGAGCCTGCCTGGGGGGCTCCCCGGTGCCAGGAGAGCTGGACCACGAAAGCATCAGGGGATGCAGAGCTCCAGCATCGCTGCCCGTCCTGGCTGTGGAGGCGAGGGGTGCCCCCGGTGTGGCCGTCATTGCCTGATGAACCCCCAGGGAACTGGAGGGAACCTTTCGAGATGGTACGGCCAAGGCATTCAACGTGGCAGGAGAAAGGTTGTGCTGCCCTTCTCGCCCCTCGCTCCCAGGGGGTGGGTTAACAAATGCCGGCCAAGCCACCTTGATCCAGGAACAAATTAACCCCCGGCTGCCGCAGCCCCAGCAGCAGCAGTGTGGGTTTCCCCCACTGGCAGCGATCGTGTAGACAAATACAAGAGTAAATGTGTAAAAGGGCTACTGGGACAGGGACGTGTTTTCTTTCTCGGCTGCTCTTGCCAGCTCGCAGACATCTCGTCCTCGCAGCGGCCGGGCTGTGACAACGCGATGTCTCTTCATGCCACGCTCGTCTGGTTGATGGAACGGCTTTCCCTCGGTGCGTCCTTTCTGCTGCTCGGTGGAAGATACCAGGCTTTGCGTGGTCGCTCTGTCCCCGTGTCCCACGGAGGCGGTGGCACACAAAGCCAAAGGGAGAGCTGGCAGGCAATTAGCAGCTCAGGGGAACAAACCACATGTAGTTCGCTCCAGACAAGGTGGTTTCGGTGTCTCCTAAGGCTCAGGCTCCTCTTAGTCCTTCAGCATCTCATGCCACTGGCCACCTTCAGTGAATGGCAATGGGCTTAGGGCTTGGCTATTAAAGCAAGCAGAACGCAGGGCTGCCTTTAACTGAAAGCAGAACATGGGCCCTGTACTTCAAAAGGAGTTTTTCAACTTAAATATATATTTTTTTAAAGTAATGCGTGACACACTTTAGCTGAGGACATTCTGCACAACAGCTGTGTCAGAGAGATTTGACAATGCCGGGATTTGATGTCAATTGTAACTGCTAGAAATCTGATTGCTGTGGCTGGCAGGTTATCTGTGTAATAATGGGCATGTTATAAAATAGGTTGCTTTGCATCTTTGGGGCTCTCTGCTCTAGTTCTGGGGAAGAAAGCTGTCCTATCTGCCTTTTGCTTCCTTCTCCCTTCCTTCAATTGTTAAGCTTGGCTACACCGAACGATCAGAGGGTCAGAAATACCATAAAATTGGACCGTATTTATCAGAGACGCAACTTAGAAGACAGAGAACTTTTGTACAGATGCACAATCGTGAGGCTGAACAGCAAAGACCGTTTTACTTTGTCATAAGGCAAATGACTGAAAATATCTTACCTCCGTTACGCAACTCAATGCTACAGCCTCTTTTTAAATGTTGTCTTTCAGTTCTGGAAATGATAGAGGAAAAAAAAAAATAAATTGAAAGGATTCAGTGAAGGGTAATGAAAATGATTAGAGGCACAGAGAACCTTTCATATGAGGAGAGATTTAAAAAGATTAGGCCCGCTTAGTTAAAACAAGAGATGAATAAGCAGAGACAGGATAGAGAGATGTGGGGTACGGAGTGGCACAGAAGAGGCACGCTGGGTACTTTTATGTGCTGTTTTCCAAAATTAAAAGCCGAGAGAAGAAAGCTTTAAAAAAAAAAATAAGAGAAGAAATTTGCTTACGATCAAAAAACAACAATGGACACATTTTAAATATGTTTTCCGCAGTGCTGGCTTCACCTGTGGAAGCCACTGTTGCAGGAAATGGAGATAATGAGCTTAGGAAAATTATGGAAAGGATTGGTGCTCTGGGGAAAATCGCGAGCCAACTGAGAGGAAAAGGGAATTCTCCTGGAGCTTTGAAGGGGAGCAGGATTCACCAGTTGGCATGATCCCAAGGCTGATGAAAGGAACCGCCAGCCCCGGTGGGTATTTATACACTGCCCATGCTGTAGGTATAGGTAGTTACCCGCTTCAGATGCCTTTGGTGATGTAAGATGACTCGATTTTTGTCCAGGTTGAGCAGGTGGGCTCTTTGCCAGCGTGTTTTCAGGGAGCACATCTTTTCCAACATCCCTGTTTTCTGTAATGGCCGTGCAGGTCGAGGCAGCTCTTGCTGACCTGCTGTTGGTGCTTTGCTCAGCCAGGAAGGTTCAGTTCCTCTGCTTGACTCCGCCACCTGGGAGGGAGCATCATGAGAAGTTGTAGCAGATCCAGGTCCATCAAGTTCACTGTCCAAAGATGATGAGTGGCACATACCTAGAGAAGAGTATGAGATCAGAGCGTGGAAGTACACGGAAAATGTGCAGGATACTTCCATCTCCCATTTTTCAACCTCAGTCAGAGGCTATAGTGGTGTTGGCCAGTCCTTGACCAACCCTGGGAGTGCAGTCCATGAATCAGGGGGCTTTATCGTGCAATAAAAACTTTGGCTAGACATTGAGAAAATTATTCTAATCTTTTTTTTTTTTTCTTAACCTCAAACCCATGCTTACACAAGTAGAGTTCTCTCTCCAGATTAATATATCAGCTTCACTTTACAGATTTAGAACAGGACTTCTGTTTGTGTGAAACAATAAAATTTCAATATGATTTAAAAAACAGCTTCTAGGTTGTATCACACGGATTTTCTCTGTCAGTCTGGTTTGGAGCCCTCAGACAACCTGATGGGCACCTTCTGCTTAATGAACCTTCCCAGACTGGCAAGTCTGGTGCCCTAAAGCCACCGAAATTAAAAAAGGGTAGGTACAAGCATTAGAAGGTATTAAAATATTTTTAGAGGACTTGATCATTCAGGAAATTGCAGAGGTTCTCCTGTGCCACGCTTCCAGCATCGTCAGGGATGCACATGTTCAGGGCAGCTCAGCATTGATGCAGAAGAGGAGCATTTGGGGGCAAAGTGGGTCTTCTCTCTTTCTTATTCACATCAAATAAATTACATCTTATAACTTTGTGGGCCAGATTAGGAAAGGGGCCTGCGTTTGACACCTGTGAGGTGTTCTCCTGGGCATCTTGCAGAACTTTTAAACCACATTACAGGCTTTCTCTAACAGGATTAATCTCCTCTGCAGTAATCAGAAGAGCGTCTTCTTTCTGTATGTATCATGCATTAGTTCTCTTGCCCCAGTTAAGGAGTGCTTTGGTTAATCAACACAGTCATAGAAGTGAAGCATCACCAGAAGACAAGGGAACAATAATATGATCATGCAGAGTTCCTATCTCAATTAAATTTCAGCGTTGTTTACAGTCGCTGAGTCTCTTTCCCTGGGGTCATCAGGCAGTACATCCATTCCATGGGCAGAGCATGCTGCGAGGTGACGCACCACGCTTTAAATAGGTATTTATTGATGTGCCTAAATGCCACTTAAAAATCTGGGCAAAGATGACTTGGACAAGTTTTCGCAACTGAGTCACTGACAAGGCTAGAAAAAGAGTCATGAACAAATCTTAAACCCCTAAATCTCCGTATTTGCAATTAATATGTTTTCTGCTTCAGTTCACTGTGTGCATTCTTTCCCCGAGTTTTTGTGTTTGATTTGCTGTGCAGAGGAACAATATCAAGGGAATAATTACAGGATCTTTGCAATGCTTTTCTCGTAGATTCAGAGAATACCTAGTGACAATCTGAAATCTTACCCTGGAGATGCTGGTTATCCAGGTCCTTCCTTGGGCTCCATTTTACTCTTTCTGGAAGCTTTGTCCTGAATAAATTTACACATCCCTGACAGTTTGGGTTTCACTTGATACATTCCTGCTGATTGCACTATCCCAGGCAATTCCACCCTATGGAGTTGTTTGGAATCACCTTCCAGGAAAATTGTGCCTTCCTATCCCTCCTGCCAGTAAGTGGGTTTCCCGATGAAAGAATTTAGTGTATCTTTTCTATATATTTTTAAATTTAATTTCTTCTTTACATGGCTGCCTGGCCGCTACACATGCCTTCAGATTGTAGCGAACTCAAGGGGAATTCCAGCCTTCCACAGGCTCAGCAGTAGGTTTTGGTTCAAGCAGCAGTTAGTTCAGCTTTGTAGCACCTCCTGAGGGCTTTGGGCTACCTACGATGTCTTTGTGAGAACTCATCTGGAACAGACACAGCCAAAATGAAGCTCTGCACCGATAGAGCATCTGTCTTCAAAAGCCCACGCAGCTTTTTGATGAGCACGTCTTTTGCTGAGACTGGCAACTGTTGTATACAGTCACGATTGCATGGTCAAATAGTCTTCCTAATTACAGTCCGACAAGACCACTACATATTCATATAGAATCACAGCATCATCGAATCGCTGAGGTTGGAAGGGACCTTTCAGATCACCTAGTCCAACCATCAGGCTAACTCTGACAGAACCCATCACTAAACTGTATCTCTAAGCACTACGTCTACCTGCCTTTTAAATACCTCCAGGGATGGTGACTCCACCACTTCCCTGGGTAGCCTCTTCCAATGCTTGATAACCCTTTCAGTGTAAAAATTTTTCGTAATATCCATCCTAAACCTCCCCTGGTGCAACTTGAGGCCGTCTCTTCTTGTCCTATCACCTTGGGAGAAGAGATCGACCCCCCCTGGCTCCCCCCTCCTTTCAGGCAGTTGCAGAGAGCGAGAAGGTCTCCCCTCAGCCTCCTTGTCTCCAGGCTGAACACCCCCAGCTCCCTCAGCCGCTCCTCACAAGACTTGTGCTCCAGACCCCTCACCATATATTGTGAGTTGTTCCCTCTGAAATCACTAGGATTCCTCAAAATAGGTGAATTTAAGCAAATTGGACGATACCGTGGGATTGGAGCCTATCTATGGGAACTGCAATATATCTGATCCAGAATAAATTGCTTCAAGATAATTGTAAGTTTCCATTCCCATAGCAAACAGCTTTTGGTGGCTCCACGAAATACCCGTTTCTTCAGAGGGTCTTCTCACACTGGTGATCTAAAAGCTGTGATTTCTGATAGCGTTCAAGTTGAAGTATTCACATCTTGTGCTGTTGATATCACTGCACATTAGAGGGTGATGATCCAGAGGATACACCCCGGAACTTCACATGCCAAGATGGAGAAAATCAATCTCAGTTAATAAAAAAAGGCAGGCTCAGTGGCGCAGAAAATCACTACTCTGGAGCCTTAAAGAGGCTCCTTCAAAAATTCATGATTATAGAATGGAATCCTGGGCTACATTATAGTCCTGAAAGAGATCAGGATATGAAGGGAAAAAAATCCAATTTTCATTAAGTGGAGAAAATAAAGAATAAATCCCATATGCAGGCATCGTCACTGATCACATGGAACATAATTATATGCTCAATATATAAGAACATTTTCCAAGTTTCCCCAAGTACCCCATACTTTTCCCAAATATTTTTCAAAGTCAATTATTTTTTTCTTCTTGTTTATTCATGGTCCTAGCCCTAAATCCATCTGAATAAAATTTCTGATTATTCTGGTCAACTGCTGCAGGGCAGCTGCAGGACATGCAAGGTGCAGTGATATACAGACATTTAGCAAACTCAGTATTGACCTAATGACTTAAAGTTACTACTCCATAAGATATTTGGTGGTGTTCCCTGCTAGTGGTATCCATAATGCAAATACAATATGCAATAAATAGCAGAGAGGAAACATCTTTGCCCTCATGTGTGCACTGTGCCGACAGCCATCCTGACGAGAGGCTTCTAGAATATGACAGAAATCTGAAGACACTAAATACCTTTCTTTAAAGCAGATTTCCCATTTTCTGTCGACGGGAAGTCTGAATTCCTCTGTCATGATCATTTGGGGGCCAGAAGAATTAATATTCAGTCCCGCAGTGTAGGTGGGCGTGATGGCTGATAATTTGGAGGGTCTTTGGCTTTTGCACAATTAGAGCAGGAAGAATTCCAGCTTCGCTCTTACAGTATTTCAGCTTTTAGCCTTGGCTTACCCGTAATGCAGTATTTGTATGGAAGAGACTGGATTATTTTAGATGTAATCTAGTCAGCTGCCTGGAAATACAGCCGCTCTAAGTGTTTGCTACAAGGCCTTTTTACCAAATTATCATACACCACATGATTCTTTTTTTAATTATTTTTCACGTATTTAATGCAGCTGCAGATCTATTCATGAAGAAGCATTTCAGTAGTTCAGCTGATCAGCTCAAAACCAAGAAGAAGCTCCTGACAGTTCGTCTTCTTGCTTACTTAAGCATGGCTGAGTCATGACTACAGTGAATCCAGCACTTTCTTTAACTTTTATTTATTCATTCGTTCGTTCATTCACTTATTGCCTCATTCATTGTTAGGGTGCACGTGTGAGGGGCTTGGGTGCATGCGATTTACTGTCGTGTAGGTGCCATCATCCCTGACTTCTGAGGTAAGCTGAGATTGAAATACTCTTTCACACAAATACCCATTTTTCATCTTTTGCATAACAAGATATTCATAACATTGGACTTCTCAGAACTCATTCAAATTATTTTTATTGCAAAAATGGACAAAGAGGACAGCTGAGAGGCAGGAAAAATACTGGTCTTAGAATTCAACACTTAATTATATTTATAAATTTTCAATAGGATTGACTATGTGAGACGGAAGTAATTGGGGCACTCAGCCCTGTCCCAGCTTTAACTCCCACTTTCTCCGTACATTATCGAAGAATTTGCCAGCAAAGATAACACAATGGCCATTTTGCACTTGCTGCTCTGCACTGTATTTTGAACTGATGTTCTGATGGAAGCCCTGTCCATACCCAGTTGGGTTGGCACGTGCGCTTGCCAAGCTCAGAAAATGACCTTGTAATTGTAATACCTCCAAATCCGGAGCACAGTTGCTAGTCCTCATTCAGACCTTCCCTCTGCAGTCCCCGGCCCTGATTCTATTTTTAAGGAGTGGGAAGGACACGGGTTGGGTTGAACTAAAGGCAAGTGATGGGTGGGAACAAACGCTTGCAAAAGGTAACCAGCTGCTTAGTATTCGGGAGCAAGCGGAGCACTTCAGCTTCTGCAAACAGCTCACGTGGGATCAACTTTTATTTGGCAAGGAGGATGCCTTTCCCACCGTGCAGCACCTTTCTGCAGCTGCAGCCGTAACCGAGGAATTAAGTAGACGTCAGTCAAGACATGGGACACGATTCTGTGCCAAGCCAGTCAGGTGAAGGAGGTGGGTCTGCTTTGGTGCTGGAAAAATCGGGAGGGAATTTGACATGGTAACTGAGGACGTTATAGAGAAGCGTCTTTGTTTCCATGCCCTGCTGTTTGTCGCGAGAATCACGGAATCACAGAATGGCAGGGGTTGGCAGGGACCTCTGGAGATCACCCAGTCCCAGCCCCTGCCAGAGCAGGGTCACCCAGAGCAGGTGGCACAGGAACGCGTCCAGGCGGGGTTGGGATGTCTCCAGAGACGGAGGCTCCACCACCTCTCTGGGCAGCCTGGGCCAGGGCTCTGCCACCCTCACAGCAAAGAAGTTCCTCCTCGTGTTTAGGTGGAATTTCCTGTGTTCCAGTTTGTGCCCGTTACCCCTTGTCCCCAGGCACCACTGAGAAGAGCCTGGCCCCGTCCTCCTGACACCCACCCTTTCAGTATTTATAAGCGTTGATAAGATCCCCCCTCAGTCTTCTTTTTTCCAGACTGAAGAGACCCAAATCCCTCAGCCTTTCTCCGTAAGAGAGATGTTCCAGTCCCCTCGTCATCTTGGTAGCCCTTTGCTGTCCCCTCCCCAGCAGTTCCCTGTCCTTCTGGAACCGGGGAGCCCAGAACTGGACCCAGCACTCCAGCTGTGGCCTCCCCAGGGCAGAGCAGAGGGGGAGGATGACCTCCCTCCACCTGCTGGCCACACTCTTCTTGATGCCCCCCAGGATGCCATTGGCCTTCTTGGCCACAAGGGCACATTGCTGGCTCATGGGCAACTTGTGGTCCACCACGCTCCAATGTCCCTCTCTGCAGAGTTGCTTTGCAGCAGGTCAACCCCTAGAAATGACTGCTGTGGTAGTTTTTGTTGAATTGTGGGATGCTCCAGGAAGGGGACTGCTGTCTGTAATGCTCATGGGGGATGGCTGGTGTGCACCATCACCACAGCTTGGTATTACAAGCCTCCCAGCCAAGGGAAAAATAAGTGGTGAAGGGGGTTTTGGTGGCTTTCTTTCTGTCTCCCCACTGTTTCTGTTCCTCTGCTTCAAGGGACTCCGCCGGCTTTTGGCTCCTGCTGCTCATACCGAGGTTAACTTGCTTCCTAAGAGAGCCAGAGTAAATGTTGTGGTTGTGTTTGCAATCTGACCCTCTGCCGCTGTGTACAAGCAGGCTTTTTGTCCCTGAAACAGCTCCAAATTACTGTACGTAAACCATAATTTTCCGGTGGGAGCACTGTAGTTTTCCATTTTGCTGCTAATTGGATGATACACATGCAATAGTCTTTGTTAACGTGGCTAGTGCTGGGCAGGGTACAGTGATGGAAGGCTTTTATTTAGAAATCTTGCAAAAATGCAGTGACTGTCCCCGCTTGACAGCAATTGAACCCGATCGTCAATTAACTAAATAACAGCCAATTAGCTTGAAGAAAAAAAGAAGAAAATTGCTTACTTCACATTCTTTGTTGAAGCAAACGCCAGTCAGAGGATGGGAGGTTTTTTTCTTTCTCCTACGAGAAGCCAAAATGGCAAAAGATGTGCAGAAAATGCAGTGGGTTGGTTTTTTTTTTAAATACCATCTTTTTCTCGCACAAGAATATTTGAGAAACTAAATAAGAACATCTCAAGCGCCTGAGACGTTTAATTTCCTTTCGTTTTTTTTAAATTCAAAATTGTAATCATTATGCAAGGACAATTTTTCCTCCTTCCTTTCGCGCTGCTGTAGGATACTTTAAGCACAAGGGCGGCTCCCCTGGAGCTGGCTGCCTCCACAAGGAAAAACCAGCAACCAGCTGCCTGCTGCGCCGTGCCGCGACAGGCAGGATTGTGATATTAACATCCCCATCACCAGACCAAGCCTCTTTCTTCTTCGTCTTTCGTATTTTGTGGACTTTTAGGGGTCCATAGGTGAGATGTGGTCAGAACTTGGGATGTTAAAAACCCTGAAGCACCCGGAGGCCTTAGGGAGCAGCTGAGTGGTGCTGTCAAGACTGGTGTTTCGGTCTTAGGTCCCTCCAAGACCCATGTTTCATGTCTGTATCCTTTCCTCAATATGGGAAATAGTGCCAAAAGGCATTGATTGAGTCGAGAGCATTGCACAGGGAAAGCCACTGGCAGGAAGAAAAAGTCTCTCTCCTGGATTACTGCTCGTTATTTTAACTGTCAGCCCAACACCGTCTCCCCAAAAGAAGCAGTGCAATTCAACATGAAGACTGAAGCTTCTGTAAAGATCCTGTACGCTTTCAGTTGTGTACCCTTTAACTCTTGCCAGCCCCAGAGCAGAGGCTAATGTCTGCATTAGCCTCTTTCAGTGGCTGATAGGCTGGGCAGAGAAAGAGCGTAGATCAGACCAAAGAGGCAGCTGCAACAAACTAAGTTAATATTGCTGGGTTAATGAGAGACGACCGTTTACTCATGGCATCCTGGCTTTGAATTTTTATTGCACTTTCCTCATAAGCAGTAAAGGCCAGGAGTTAATGCACAAAGGCATTACGTGGCCTCGCTTCTCGCCCGTGGGGCTGGAGCACGGCTGGTCCCGCGGGGCTGGTATCGGGGCTGGGTCTGCCTCGCATCCATTACTTGCATCAGTCAATAATTCTTCACTTACTTAGACGTTTTACTCCTTGTTCAAAAAGATTTTATTGTGCCACTTTGAGCCGCTCACAGCGCCATTTCACGGGTTTCAAATTGTGTTACTCTTTCGTTAATACTTTCAGGGCCCGTGTTTCATAATTGGATAGTGGAGGGTGAGAGGTATGTCTTTTAACCGTCGGGAAAGCAATGAATATTGGATGCTTTTTCATTAACCGATGTGAGATTCAGCACGGCACATATTGATCTGTTACTTTCTTACAGGAACATTTTACACCTGAATGCAAGTTCAAAGAATCAGTGTTTGAAAACTACTATGTGACGTATTCTTCAATGATCTACAGACAGCAACAGTCCGGCCGGGGTTGGTATTTGGGTCTTAACAAAGAAGGAGAAATAATGAAAGGAAACCACGTGAAGAAAAATAAACCTGCAGCACACTTTCTTCCAAAACCATTAAAAGGTAATTGCTTGGGTTTGCTCCATCTATCTGAACTGACGTTACCTTGTGTCAGAGATGTTTAATTGCTGTGCATATACATTTGAAGGATTCAGCTACTTATAGAACAGGAGTATAATGTTCTGTAAGACACTGTTAATGTAACCAGAGCTGCTTTTTTTTAGGTTTCTCTGAGTTATCTCTGCATTTCTCTAATCTAACCAAATACACATACTAGTTTCTTTATGCCCAAAGTCCACAGTGTCTCCGTTACAGATAACGAAGGCTTTATCTGGAATGGCTCAAACATCTGCTCACAGGCCATCAGCGACTTGCTGTATGGTTTGTCAATCTGTGCTTTATGTTACAAGATGTTTGTTTGTTGATGTTTGTTTGCCTATTTTTGCTCTGATGTGCGGTGCCACAATTAATGTGGCATCAGCATATGACATGAAAGGTAGTAATGCATGTGGCGTATATATACCACTGTGTATGAAAAGCCAGGCCCTAGGCTCATCCCAGTTAACAGAAGGATCTGAATCAGGACTGTGGTCAGACTTGGCTTCCTCTTCGGTCAATGCAAAGAGGGAGATCTCGGTCGACGTATGGAGATGCTCCTTTTCTCCAGAAGAACTACCTTCCATATGCTCCTTCCTTAAGAGGAACGAAGCCGCCAACTTCTGGGTTATCCTCTTAGGTAGCTGTTTAGGGCAGCGTCATTTCAAAATCAGAGAGGATATTTCAAAGGTGCATAGCCCTGGGCGGATGCCGGACTAGTTTTTCAGTCTACATTTAGGACTAGGTGTTAGGCACCTGATGTCGAGGTTGATCCTCACTTCTAATGTGTTTGAAAACAAAGGAAACAGATGACTGAAAATCCATTTTCACACCCACCTGCTTAGGATAAGTGTACAAGTAACAGGTCAAATCACAGCTGTCGACAGTGCTGCTTCACCATTTAATGAGGAAATGTTGATTTATGTCAGCTTAGGTCTATCTTGCGGAGTTTTGTAAGTGCGGTGGGTAGGTGGGTGGTTTAACTGGGAGAGGGAGGGAGCTCTGGTTTTTCCCTTCTCTAAAATGTCATTGCCTTGAAGAGGACCTCAGAGGTTCTCAGTGTTTGAAATGGAAGAGGTCTCCTTGCCATGTTTCTTTCATTCACTCCTGACACTGCATGCTGCTGAATAAAAAATCCCAACGTTTCGTCGCCGGACTTTGCACCCGCAGACCGGGCAGCCCGTAACGCGTGCTGACGTGCCGCCTCTCTTTTGCTTTGCAGTGGCCATGTACAAAGAGCCTTCTCTCCACGATCTCACAGAGTTCTCAAGATCTGGAAGTGGGACCCCAACAAAGAGCAGAAGTGTTTCAGGAGTGCTAAATGGGGGTAAATCCATGAGCCAAAACGAGTCAACGTAGCCAGGTTCAGGCAAGCCAAGTGCTCTCTAAACAGAACCTTACCTCTGGATGCAGTTGAATTCTTACTAGCAGTCTTTCATCCAAACGTTCAATTGCCCAGGACAAGCCACCGAACTTGCATAGGTCACTCGTTTATCAGCCATTAGATCTACTGGTTGTCAAAGGATATACCCCAATAATGTAGAATATGCTTGTGCATATCACAAGGCACTTGGATAGCCAGCAAACATACCTGCGGAATAAATCTCGGAGAAGAAATGTCCAGCTCTTTCTCTCTCTCTCTCTTTTTCTCTCTCTCTTTCTCTCTCTCTCCTATGCTTTGTGGAATACGAAACAAAAACATTTCACAGCATTCACTGCTGATAAGAATTTGCTTTCCAACTCAGAAAAAGACCACTTTTGCTCTTCAAAGGAAATTTTAATGCTTGTATGTTTTATAGGGGCAAACAAAAAACAAATATGTAAACTCTGTTCTTTCCTTGGCTTACCGTTTTATATCTAAGGCTTGATAAAAAAATGTATCCTTTAATTTGGAATAGTGCAACTTTTTGATTTCTGAACTCCAATGGGTCTTTAAAGCTATGTCTTTAAAAAAATAATTAAAAAATCAGGGTTGGAACTGAGAGTTGGTGTCTCAGGCTCAAGCAAACAGTGTTCTTGTGGTTTTAAACACAATGAAATATAAATTTTTATAGATTTGTAGTTTCTGGTAAAGTTCTTGTGCTAACCCCAGTCTGTAGGAACTGAGTTGTTTTGTTATCCCAAGTGGAAGTTACCAGAAAGGGATAAAACTATCCTCCAGTGTAGATTTCTCTTAATTCCATTTTGTGTGTCATGTTAAACTATTGTTGTGGCTTCTTTTCTAAAGACAGAAACTGTGGAATTAAGGTGACTTAATTTTTTTATAAGAAACGTCTTATTTGTAAAAGTCCTTCTTTCACTGTAACGGGCACGTGAATATTGTGTAGGAGGAAGCGTTAGGACAGGTTACCCCTAAACAACATATACTTATACATGCTATTGGAAACAATTGTTTAAAAAAAAATGTAGTTAGGTTTCCATTTAGGTCATCATGTCTGTTGCATGGGAGAAAGTTGGAATATTGGCATAGAGTTGCATGATGTGTAAGATTTTGTGCATTAATCATCGTTGGATTCTGTGCTCCAAAACTGACATAGTTCTGTACAGGCAGCTTTCTGCCTCGTACGAAAAGAGTTGTTTATTATTTGTTGTATACACAACCATGCACTGAATAAACTATTTATATTAAGATGTACTTTTTTAAAAAGCTTGTTTGATTATATGATGTACATCCATGATTAATTTCGAGGGAAAGGGTTGGCAGTTAAATTATAATACTGTAATTAATGTTCAAAACGTTTCTGTGTAATGGGTTATTCCTCTGTAATGCCGTATGCTATACAAATGAGAACATGTTGTTTCTTTTGGATATTGTTAGAACTGGTCTTATGTCCCCAGCCGAGATACTCAAAACATAGTGACGATTAAGTGCCACAAAGTCTTGGTGACGGAGCCCCAGTGAATTGCGCTCCTCTGCTTTGAGCTTCTCCAGCTTCTCCGTGTCTGCCCTCCCTGTTAGACTTCCCTTAGTGCAGCCACGTAGCGCTGCCCCACAGCACACCTCCCCACAGCCCGGCGGGTCCCAAAGGGGTCCCAAAGGGAAGTCAAGCACTTGCTCCTGCCAGGGTGGCACCTTGAGGATGCTCGGAGGCTGCTGTGCATCACTGCAGGAACCCTTTAGGGGCCAGCTGTATCTGGGCTCGAGGGAAAAGGCTCCTATGCCTCCTGCCTTTGTGCACATGCTCTGGAGAGAAAATGTCCCTCTCCAAAAACATCAATGAGAACTTTCCTCATCTGTAACATCCAGGCAGCTCTGACAGGTGAGCGTCACTCATCAAGGTTTATGAAGGAGTGTGGCTATATAGAACGAGGGGTAATGGTTTTAAACTGAAAGAGGGGAAGTTTAGATTAGATATTAGGAAGAAATTCTTGGCTGTGAGGGGGGTGAGCCCCTGGCCCAGGTTGCCCAGAGAAGCTGTGGCTGCCTCATCCCTGGAGGGGTTCAAGGCCAGGCTGGACGGGGCTTGGAGCAACCTGGGCTGGTGGGAGGTGTCCCTGCCCAGGGCAGGGGTGGGAACTAGATGGTCTTTAAGGTCTCTTCCAACCCAAACCATTCTATGATTCTATGATTCTATGATAAGGTGTTTCAAAAAGTCCCAGGAGGAACAAGTTTTCATCATGGGTGGCAGAAGAACTAGTTCTGGAAGGGAATAACAGAAATGGAGGCAAAAAGCGACCTATAAATGTCAGCCTGAAATTAAAATGAGGTATTCTGCTGTCTGCTCTGTGTGCCTCCCACTTGACCAAGCTGGAATTAGACCTCAGACCAGGCTGGGAAAATGAGGGTTTTTTAAGGTTGGGGCTGAGAGAGGAGGGAAGGAGATTACGTTTCAGATCAAAGCCCCAGATTCGTTTTGTGGCAAATAGTCGGCAAAGAGCTCTGGCTTGCTGAGCTCCCATATTGGAGCAGAGTGTTGCCTGTCCCTCACAGGGCCTGGGGATCCTCAGCTCACTCCTTTCCAAAGGGTGAAGAAGGTGGGACCACAACCAGTGCCATAGAAATCCTTAAAAATTGAAGATGTGGCTGTGATTGCTCCAGATAACTCGAAGCAAAACTGAGTTTTGATAACTCAGTGGGTCTGGAGCATCTATTCCCTTCAACTAAGTGGGGTATGCCCTTGTGGAACACTTCTCTTAACCCTCCCAAGCCCAAGCACCAAATTACTGGGGTGCATGTTCCAAAAAAGGAGTCCGAGTGCCTTAGGAACATAAACCTGATTGAAAAATAGGCATATTTGTGGCAGAGCTAGTTCAATGCTGAGCTTTATCTTTCCTAAAGATAACTGGAGGTCTGCTGCTTTGCTTTATAGCTGCAGTCTTACTGTTATTCCCCACCCCCGGTCCCTCCAGCCTTGAAGGTCATCTGCAGTGAAAGAGAAATGCTCATCTCACAAATTGTCCCTTCTGAAGTCTATAGTCTGTCCCGTCTTTCGTATTGACGTTGGCATCAGCTGCAAGCATTCACTGCTAAGTCCCTAGTTTCAAAGGTTTCTTAGATACCAAGCTAAGAAAGGCCACTCTTGGATTAAAGATGAGAAGAGACATATGGTGATAGATGATCCATAAACAGCTGTTTCTGACAATTATATGAAATTTCTAATAAACCTGTTCTAACAATAGTTTTTCCTTGAGGGTATTGTGGACTGAAAGGGGAATACTCTTGATAAGTCCTGATAATAGACAAAAGCTCATGTACACTAAGGGCAAAGCAGGGTTTTACATGTAGCCTCTGGAGCCATAGACTGAGATTTAGTAAGGAGAACTAGAGTTAAATGTGCCTTTGCAGACAGCGAAGTGACGGTGATATTGTGACCCAACCAGTCTTGGGTAGACAAGAATGCGGCTTCAGCAGAGGACCAGATTTAGGAATCAGACTCTGGAGTATTTGTTTATCCTTCAGCACCCATAAATTAGAAAGTTAAACAGATGACTCCTGGGTAATACTTTCCTTTAAGACATCTGCTAGATGTTGGAAAAATGCCCATATTGGTTGTCTATCAAAAGAAAAGTTAGAGCCACTGGTCAACCCGCTTTGCTCTGCCACACCTACAGCGGCAGAGTGCAGTAAGATGCACACCTGGAATAAGGACAAAGCCCAGGGGCTGGTATGAAACCAAGCCCTACGCTGGCCCTGAGCCACTAACCGTCTGCAGAAGGTTTGGTCCCAGGCCCTTGCGTTATTGCCAGTGTGGTGGTTGATTCCTTTCATCTGCCACTTCTCTTGTCCCTGCCTCTCCGCTGATGCTGCCCGTGCTCCATGGGGCTGGAGTTGGCTCAGGAGGCGCAAAAGCGTCACAGCAGCTTTCTGATTCACCTGGGCTTCACCGGGCAAAGCCCTGAGCCACCGCAGGGGCTCGTGCGGAGGCCTTACGAAAGGCTGACAAATACTCCCTGCCAACCCAAAAGAAAACAGGTCACCTGTGAAATTGGGAGGAATACTGCCAGGACCACAACTTTTATGAGGCAAAATTGCCACCTTTTTGTGACCCACCTGTCAGAGCTGCTTTCTTGGAGGTCTTTGCAGGGGGTTCAGGCATTGCCTGCTTTGCCTAGTTTTGGGGTGAAGGAGGGTGGGAAGAGCTCTTCTCTGTACCACAGAGAATCTTTCTTTATTTCTTTTCCTTTTTTCTTTGCATTTACCTCATGCTACCTCATAGCATGGTTGTATCTCCGTAGCCACTTGCTCAGCCATGTTCATCGCTGGCACGATGGAAGACAATTCCCTACTTGGGGAAAATATCTCCAAGTTACCCCAGGGAAGAATGGTGCCCCTTCTTGCAGCACCGTCTGCTGTCCCCGCCGCTGGTTTCCAGCCCACGGGCCAGGTTTTCCAGTGGGATAAAGACGGTTGTAACGAGCTCAGGGATGCTGTGGTACGCCAGGCCTCTCCCCAGCTGAGCACCAGCACGAGAGCCAGGCCTGGCAGAGCTCTGCTGTGTCTTGAGTATCTCTGCGTGGAGACCAGAGCCAGCTCTAATGGGTTTAAACATCTCCCTGACATATCCGTGACCAGGACACTTTTGCAGGACAGAATCTGTACGTAACAACCTCCTATCTTCTAATAAATAATTCTCTCTAAAACAGGCTCCCTCTTGTCTGGGCTCTGATTTTTATCACTGCAGCTATTTAAGGGTTCTCCACTCCAGCACTGGTGCACTATGCCATTGCTTAGCTTGCACTGAATCACAGAATGTTTGGAATTGGAAGGGACCTTTGGAGATCATCTAGTCCAACCCCCCTGTCAAAGCAGGGTCACCCAGGAAAGGCTGCACAGGAACGCGTCCAGGCGGGTTTGGAATGTCTCCAGAGACGGAGACTCCACATCCTCCCTGGGCAGCCTGGGCCAGGGCTCTGCCACCCTCAAAGTTGGGCTATCCTTGGGATATAGACCTTTCTGTGTTAACATTGTCCTTTTCCTAAGCCTTCCTGAACAACAGAGGGGCAACTTGAGTGGTCGAGACAGGACCATCGCAGATGGATCATTCAGTCGCTGTAGCCTCACCGTGGCCCATGGAGGGCACAGAAAGTGTGATGTGTTTTAGCAGCGCAGGGAATGGCTACTCTAAATATTGGAGCTCAGTTTCCTACACGGTGTAAGACCAAGATAAAAACCACCATGGTTTTGTCTGACTTTGGCTCTGCAAAAATGACAGAAAAGAATAGTAGAAAACCTAGTTAAAATAAATTGGTTTCTTGGGAAAAAAGCTCTATCATGCAATTTATCCTGAATAACACCAGCTTTGGGCTTTGATTCAGCTCTTTTTGGGGCAGACATTCTTGACAACTTAAAATTCCCAACTTAGATCATGGGGTAAATTTTTAAGAAATTCTCTTCCCTGGCAGGAGTGAGCAGAGCTGTGGGGCCCTGCCCTTTCCTGGTCCATGCCGTTTGGAGAGTGGGGTCCTGGAACAAGCTGGGTTTGCTGGTGCATGATGGCTTTTATTGCTTATCGGCTCCAGGAGCAGAGCTTTCCCTGCTTTGGGACCATGCCACGTCAGCTTGGGGGACACTCAATCACCCTGCCCTTCTGCCGCTCCTCTCAGGGGGAAGTTTAAATATTAAAGAAAAACCCAAGTTTGAAACGCGTTTTACATGAATCAGAGAAATTGAAGTAATAAATTATTCCATCTCATCAGGAACTGGAAGACAGTTTATAGAATTCCCTTCAAAGATCATTATTAACGATTTGGAAGTTAAGTTTCTTAAATACCACATATGGAAAATTATTTTCAAGGACCTGTAGGCCTAATTTTTTTTCCCCCACATATGTTTGGCATTTCTCACCTAAACTCAACAGCTGGACGAATGCTTTCATCTCCCATGGGTTTCTCAGCATCACACATTTTCTGTCACACACGATTTCTGAGCTCGTCCCCTTGCCGAGGACAGGGTCACGGGTCCACCCTCCACCAAGGGCCACCACATTTGTCTATGGAGGAAGGGCTGTCCCTGTTCCAATGTTTCTAGCGCACAGAGCTGCTTGATGTGGTGAGATGTTGATCAGGGCTGATAAGAGCTGTCGATGGCATATGTTGGGGGGACACACAGCACACTGGCAGAGGCCTCTCAGCTCAGAGCATGTTCCCAGCGGAGCCTGGGGCGAATCTGGGGGCTTTTCAATGAAAAGAGCTGCTCAGGCACTGATGGCAAAATGCTGCTTGCTGTGGCTGAACGGCCGAGGCAGCAGCAGCAGCGCTGAGAGGTCCATGGCTGGCGCCCGTTAAAATTAATTCATTAGTGAATAGACTGCAAAGCTCTGAAAAATAATTTGTCCTGATATGTCACCCACACCTTAAGGAAAGCGAAGGCACAAACAAAAGCCCTGTCCAACCGGGGTGAGCAGATCATTTGTTTGCCCTTCCTTTGCGTATTGATTTAATTCAATTATTGGGGCCGGTTATACAAAGCAGGGCCCTGCACTTGGAGCAGGGGCACAGACTCCATTGTCCAAACTTTTACAGCAGAGAAGTTTCATATAGGCAAGAACTCAGAGCTCTTTTAATGTTTTCAAACAAGACTATATATATTTTGAAGGAAACCACAGCGAGGTCTGAGCCAAAGTCAGTGAAAACTGTCTTCTCTTTTTCCTACTGTGAGCTCAGAATCAACACTACAGTGAAAAACCTCAGGGAGACAAGTCTGTGAAAGGAAAGGTTTATAGACACCTTCTCAAGGGAAACAGGAAGAAGAAAAGGTAGAAAAGAGCTTACGTGAATTAGTGTTGTACTCGGAAACCCTCCGAAGGACACTTGGGGCATCCCTGGTGCTGCACGCACCCGTGCTCCAGGGAAGGGATAATGGGAATAAAGTGTCAGAAGGCAAATGGCTCTTCTTCAGGGGTATTTCTGGTGACAGTGACATCGCTGCAGGTTCCTCCGGGTCACTGTTACAGCTCTACCAAAGATGTTTTAGAGCAATGAAGCAGAAGTGCCACTGTGCTTACGATGAAAAGGACAAGGCCAATAAGGGGAGGTGAAGGAGGGGACGCAGCGTAAGGACGCGTTCGCCATGAGAGGCAACAAAACCACTGCCGCTCATTGTGTTTAGCGGGACTCAGCTCACACCCTGACCCACAACCACGGCAAAATAACACAGCACAGTTGCGACTGCTCTGTCGTGGATGTCTCAAGGCCTGGTCCTAATCTCAGTTGGAGAATACACCACGGACTCCGGTAAATCTGGAGTCCCTTGCTGATTTGAAGTACCTTTATCTAGACCAGCAATTCTCCCTATGGCTGAAGGACCTCAGACATTACCTCATGCATAAGTATGTTACAGTGGTTAATCTGTGAAATATTTTTAGATAACAAAATTAACCGGTTCAAAACTTAATTAATCCTATTTCCTTCCCAAATGGTTTCCTTGAAATGGTACTTGAAATAGTTTTACTTTCCCCCATTGTCTGTCTAATGCACTGATGAACTTTTCCTTCTGAGCGTCTCCTTATTTTAATTGTCTGCTCATCCAACCATCCCTTCTGATAATTAAGCGAGTTAATAATATAGAGTGATCTTTAAAAATTAAACTTCTTTCCTTGTTAAGCAAAAGCAGAACTTTTGTTGTTGTTTCAAGGGGTGGGGGTTTTTTAACTTTCCTTATTTAAAAGAACAATTAATGCCTTTGGAAATAGCAGCAACATTTGGGAACCCACCTGCCAAATAGATGTCGGTGTAAATACTCTTTGCATTAAATAACGCAAAAGTTTTGCATTAGATAATACAATGAGGTTTTTTTAGGGAGTTTGAATCAGCAGATCTTATGGTCACTTAATCAGGGTAGACTGAGCAAAACAAAGAGAAAGCTCATGAACCAGTCAGGAATAGCGATTCTGCTCTTACCAGCCAGTGTCCTCTGCTGCTTGGATGGTCCCTAGGGCTCAACCTACGAGCACAACACCAGTCTCTCACCTTCTTGGTCACTAATGCATGGTCCTGCTGTATCCTTTTCTGCAAATTTAACCAACATTCAAGAAAAGCTTAGGCATTTCTGCCTTGCCTCACCTGCCAAAAGCAGCTTCCCTGGATGCACGGCATGGAGCCCAGGCGCGTGTCCGCCTCCCGTGGTAGGTCTGTGGCATCTCTAGTGTCATGCAAAGCGTCTCATTGGCGTTTCCCCCACTGGAGGTCACTTGCTGAGGGTCCTTCTCCTCCTCGGTGTGGCCCCTCACAAGATGCACCGTGCAGAGCAGAGGACGGTACCTACCCAGCTGCACATCTGGCTCCGGGGGAGCTGCGGCAGCTGCTCACCCACAGCAGAGCCAACTCTAATCCATTTTCATTTTCAACGGAGGCAAAGGCAGAATTCTTCTCTCATGCTCCACAACAGACAGACAGCAGCCCAGAGTTTAAATTCTGCCAAGGAGGAAAATATATTCACTCAAGCACACTGAAATATATTACAGATGCGTGCACACAAGCACATATGAAAGATACATGTATACACACACACATATAATTACATACATATATACATTTTATGTGTATATCATAAATAGATAGGCAGACAGATATATATAGATCGATCGATCGATCGATCTATGTGTGTATATATATTAGCTCATGTTTGTTGGGCAAACAGCCTGAACTGGTGAGAATGGGGCCGGCACCAGCAAGATCAAGGAGCGCCTTGTGGTGCAAAGTGGGCTTAGAGCAGGCAGCAATCCACCTTGCCAAGGCAGTAAACTGGAAAATGTTTAGGAGATGAAAACCCTGTGAGCCTCCTTCATGCAAGCACGTTCACAGCCCTCATATTCCCCTCGGTGCTGGCTGAGCCACCTTGTACAGGAAGGGACCGGCGCTTTGCTAGAAGGCTTCTACTCCTTGATCAAAGTTTGCAGTGGGAAAGGCTTTGATCAGCCAGGGTGAAGTGCAACGGTGAAGAATTGCTCAGCAATGGCATGAAAGAGGAATGCAGACTCCAGTCCCTCGACCAACACAGCAACAGAGAGGGGAAGTGGCTGCTAAAACTTCACAGAAAGCTGCACAAAGGCGTCAAGTCTTTGAAAACTGCCACGGAAATGCGGAAGGGTTTAAGCAGCTGACAAAGATTACAGAGCTGGATGGAGCTTGCCAGGCAAGACGAGACAAGAAGTAGGGGGGAAGGTTAATCACCAACAGGGTTAAAGGAAATTAAAAGTATATGTGCAAAAAAGTGCTGGGAAGAGAGAGGGGGCCTAGGAATAACCGCTGAGTGAGTTGGTATTAAGATGACTCAAAAGTGGCAAAGAAGTTACTGAAAGTTGGGCTGCCTACAGATATAAGCAGTTGTCTTAGTACCAAAAGTCTTCATTTAATGCCAATAAAACTTCCAGGCACCTAGTTCTGAACCACCGAAGCTGATCCCTGCTCTGAGTGCTCAGAGCACAGGTAAGTCACCTCCTCGCCCTCCTGGAAAATGGCTCCGAGAGGAAAAAAGCACTGTAGTTACAGAAAGGTCAACCAAAATGAATGAGCTCGTCGAGCCCGAGCGTATTGCATCCTGGAACAAACAGGCCCAGGGCGAGTGGCTGAGCAGCGGTGGCTTTGACCAGTTTTATTTATCATCCGAACCTTGGGCTAAAACCGTGTTACTGCTCTATAACTACAAGGAAATCATTGATTTGTAAGCCAAATTTGTAATCAGATGGTTTGTGTTAGTTCACATATGTGATAACAGGATAACAGTGCTCTGCCAAATACCTCATCTGTGTCCAAGTGGACTTCAGGCTATCACTGTGAATTTATCTGTCGAATCAACTAAAAGTTTAGCAGCAAACATGTACATCCCCCTGCTCTGTAGATACTCTTTGAGCAAAACCATCCTAATCCAAATAGCTCAAGTAGCTATCACCTGCCCTTCTTACAAGTGAATGCTGTGCTACAAAATAAAGTGATGTGTGCCTAAAAGTGCATGAAAAAGAGAGCACGAGAAAACAGCAAAAGAAGGGCATTGTAGGTATGATAAAACAATTGCACAGAAATTACTGTGAAAGCCCTTTTTGCTGTTAAAAATAAAATGGAACCACTATGTGGAACACCCGAACTGCGGATGACAGAGAGAAGTCTGGACACCGTGGCCTTTCCTCACTGCCCTTCATGTGCTAAGAGAGGATGAGGAAGATAAAGAGACGAGGAAGTTTGTCCTGTTTCAGAAAACCTAATCACAGGATTGGGTAGATTGGGAGGGACCTTTAAGATCATCGAGTCCAACCATTAACCTAACACTGACAAAAGCCACCACTAACCCATGTCCCTCAGCACCACTACCACCCGTCTTTTAAATACCTCCAGGGATGGTGACTCCACCACCACTGCCCTGTTCCAGTGTTTGATAACCCTTTCGGTGAAGAGATAGAGAATGAACATTTTCTCCTTGCTATATAATAATGTATCATGGGGATGAATGAGATGATTACATGGCTTGGGAGCACCGAGGGCGGATAACGGATCTGATGGCCACAGTCTAGTCTGGCTTAACTGCCTGAGAGAGGGGTTTATTGGGCTGAGCATACCTGGAATGACACCTAGCTCTGGTCAGAGACACTTGTCTTTTGCCTGCATAAAACTAGCATGAAATGTAGTGCGGTAAATCATCATATTGTATTTTGGGGTAACCTTTATGTATTCACCACCAGCAGCCAAAGGGGATGGCAGTGTGAAATTCCCTGCAAGCACCCAGCCTTCAGCCTCAACGGCCGAGCACTTATTTGAACAGGACCTTGATTTGTTCTGATGAAGGCAGCTGTCAAACCACTCAGGGAGCCGCGCTTCGTAAGGAACCATGATATTTAAACCCCACGACCTTTTAAAAAGTGCACGGTCTGGCTTAAAGGGCAGCCTTCCCGAAATAAATGACTCTGAAACCTCTTAGGTCAGATTTTTTAAAAAAAAATCCATAATGGACAGACATCACATTATTTTACTATGAGAAGATTAATCACTAATATCTGGCAATTGATTTGTAAGCTGCATTTATTTATGATGTGTTTGTGCAGCACCATGCACACCCTTATCTATTATCCAGATCCCAAGGAGTTACTTAGTGCAAATAAATCAATGCAATTTATCGATTAAATTACATAAATACTCTTGGAACCTGGACAAGTGAAACTTTCTGGAGTCATTCTCAGGTCTCTCATTAATGGGCTGGGAGCTGGCAAATCATGGTCGAAAGAGAGCCAAGGATGCCGGTGAGCTCAACACGGACCTGGGTTCCTGCGGCTGCCCGTGCTTCATCCAGGTTCTCATTGGCGTTACTGAAGCATGCTGGAGCCCAAGTGAGAGATGGAAAGGGATGATTTTTTCTCCTCTTTTGGCCAGGCTGCAGGACACCTGAGCATGCTGGACTCCTCTAGCGATGGATGTGATGACCAGTAACAGGCTGCAGCCTGTGAACCAGTGCCTGAACAGATACAGAGCAAACAGATGGCAAGAAAGCACCCACACAGTCACATCCCCGTTTTCCTTCAGCTTTTTGCTTTAACATTCCCTGTTTGCCTGTGCAAATCCTGGCCAAGGCGGCATTGTGCGTATCCTCCCTTCCCCTCCGTCTGGCTGCTGTTTCTTGTCTCGTGCCCTGGGAAGTGTTTTGGGCAGCAGCTGCCGTCCTGCCCCACCAGTGCCTGAAGACACAGCCCTGCTAAAGCGAGCAAATAAACTGCGTGTGCTCCAAGATATCAGCCCTTGAGCATCTCAAGTTGAACATCCCAAATTAATTGACATTCTTGACTGAACCTTCCTGCGTCTCTGTTCCTTATCTATAAAGCGATAATGTTTCTCCCCTGCCTTACTGGGCTTCACAGAGACAAATTAATTAATGGTTTGCATGTGAAATAAACAAACACGACTGGAGTAATGAGTGTCGCGGGAAAAAAAACAAACAAACAAAAAAAACCACCAAAACTCAAGCGCGAGTAGCATTTCATCTTTACGGCAAGGCTGAGCAGTATGCGGTAAACAAGGGCTGGGGCCACATGCTGAATGACGGGAAGAAAACAGATTTTTGAATTGCTGCCCACTGATTTGCATCAGGCCGTCGGCTCAGGCAGGGCCCCCACGGAAAAACCAGCGTCTGAGCATATAATGAGCCATCGCTGGGAGCCCAGGAAAGGGGCTGCGCTTGAGGATAAGACTTTTCCTGCTCCTCGCACGCTTGGCTCTGCAGTTTGAACACTGTCATATAAACTTGTCTGTTAGCTTATATAATTTAATACAAATTTAATAAAGTTTATGAAGCTCATCTGTGCTATCGCAGCTGCGTGCGGGACTGGGTCCTTTGAAAGCGCGTTTGTTCAATGTGCAATGGTTCAAATTATCCTGACAAACGCAAAACAAAGAGCTTACATAATTCACCGCATCTGGCAAAGATAAAATTTTACATGTCATAACAACACGTATCAAAAGAATTATGTAAAACTCACCCATAATTTAAAATGTCACTGGAATTGCTTCTTAATTAGGGCAAGGTCTTTAAAAGGCTCCCTGTGGAAGCTGAAACCTCTGTGACAGAGGCTCAGCTGAATGTCTATAGGTAAAATATGGTGTAAGAAATTGTACTTGCATTGTATGGCATTGGAAGCGCCTATGGCATGAACGCAGCTTCTATGCCCAGGTGAGCTGGAGGTGGCCTCCACACCCCGCAGAGATGCCCTTGGGCATGCCCTAGAGATCGTGGCTTCTTTTATAGGCAGAGGGTGGCCAAGTTTGGGCATTGCACACTGAAACGCCCGCTAAAAGACAAGCTTTGGGTGCCCCATGACTCCACGGGACCTTGTGGTCCTTCCAGCCTGTCTCCCATGCCAGGCCAATGCGATGGGGGATGCTGGGGGCGGGGGAGAGACCGCATGCTGCAAAAAAATTGGTGGGACCTAGAAATGTCTTATCCTTCAGCAAATTGAGTGTTCAGCAGAGTTTTACAGGAATTGAAGGGAAGAAATGAAAAGCGGACGGCAGGGAACAACTTAGTGACATCTAACATCAAAGAGCAAAGAGATAAGAATTATTTAGACCTGTCAAATCTCCGCCATACCCAAGGGGAGAAAGCAGGCGTGACCTACTTGCAGAATTAAGAATTCACGAGGAAAAAGGTTTTAGGATTCAGGAGACAGTCCACCCTCTAAAACCAAATTTCTGTTGTGAAAACCCAGCTTTGGCTTATGACTCGTCTTGAAATGCTGCTTCGTCGTTTGAGCTAAAAACACTCTTCTCCCACCCTGACTTCTGGCAGCTCCCCGGCTGTGCCCAGTCCCTTCCCGGGGTGTGGAAGATGATGCCAAGCTGTGGCAAAAGGTTCTCGTGCAAGCGGGGGCTCCGGCCCCGGAATGGCAGCTCACACATGGCTCAGTGCGGCTAATGCACCTTGCCAAGAAACCGGGGAAAAAAACACAAACCTGTTTTCCACGGCCCAGCGAGCGGCAGTATGTTGTTGTAGACACAGGAAAAAATGGGGCTGAGATGTGGGGAGTTGTGGGGAAGGAGTCAGGGATGGGGCTG
>VYZM01008944.1:294419-398358 GCA_013398915.1 Dromas ardeola
CAAAACTGAAAAAACCCAAAGAAAACCAAACTTTGCAACTTGAGTCTGGCAGCATCAGTCTTGTTGACACTACATGACCCTTAGTAGCCGGAGAAGAGGTGTGGGCCCTCCAACATCTGCCCACAGGGCAAGAACGGAGATGTGCTCCTGCCTCACCTCGCTGCTGATAGAGGACCAGAGGAGTTCAGGCCTGTTCTTGTCAGAGCCATGCCTTCTTTTTTGTTCAAGAATTAATGTATCAATAAATAAAGAAATTGGGTCTTGGACCTGGCAACCCTCTGTGGTGCCAAAGAGTATCTTTACGCTGGCGTAGCTTTCATCCAAGGCTGTACTGTCCCTCTTTTGCCTGGGCACGAACCACTGAATTATAGATCGTCAGAGAGAGTGGTCCCATTTCAAATATATCAGTAATACTCGATGGGAAATGATTGCCCCAGCATGCGTTGTTAAAGCAGCTCCCTTCAATATTAAATGAAGAACAACCAGGCAGACCGTATTAAAAGCTCGTTTCCTCCAAACCTACTACAAATGCCAGAACGACATTGCCACTCGCCTTCCCAGCTGGAATAGGCAGATCCAGAACAGGTCTGAGATGCCGATGTTTTACCACAGCCCTGCAACACTTACCCCCATGATGTGCGTGGGGGGAAATTGCCTCTGGAAAATCGGGATCTACAGCAAAGCCCCTGGCCACTAGGTTCTCTAGGAAGCCTCCGTTTCAAGCTTAAAACCTATGAACTTCACTTGTGTCCAGCAGAAAAGACCTGTGTCCAGAGGCATGGCACCATGGAACCCACCTGGAAAGGTCTGGGCTGTTGCATGGGTGGTTCGTCCTCCTGTGCAGCCAGCACAAGAAGAGGGGACTCAGGTGTCGCCACCTCTTCTCCCATGGTGGCATCTCCTCTGCTGGCTCCAGCTTCTCCCAGCCACCCTCCACATAAGCCGAGGGAAGACAGGCTGAGAGAGTTGGTGTTCAGCCTGGAGAAGAGAAGGCTCCGGGGAGACCTTGGAGCCCCTTCCAGTCCCTAAAGGGGCTCCAGGAGAAAGCTGGGGAGGGACTCTGGAGCAGGGAGGGGAGCCATGAGACGAAGGGGCATGGTTTTACACTGGGAGAGGGGAGATTGAGATGAGATCTGCGGAAGAAATTCTTGGCTGGGAGGGTGGTGAGCCCCTGGCCCAGGTTGCCCAGAGAAGCTGTGGCTGCCCCATCCCTGGAGGGGTTCAAGGCCAGGCTGGACGGGGCTTGGAGCAACCTGGGCTGGTGGGAGGTGTCCCTGCCCAGGGCAGGGGGTGGCACTGGGTGGCCTTTAAGGTCCCTTCCAACCCAAACCATTCTATGATTCTATGATGTGCCAGGACCTGCTCCATGTGGCAGATGGTCCCCAGGGGCCTGGAAGCTCCTCCAGGACTCCAGAGTGGGATTTTGGGGCAGTTATGTTCATTATAGCCATTAATGCACAAAATAGACCCGAGCTGCTGTACATCCCTGTCCTTCCTTGTCCTCCACCCACACTGCTCCCAGGATGGATCCATGACACGCTCCTGCTCACACCTGCGTTTTGCAGAGCTCCCTGGAAGAGAGGCAGCTTTTAGCAGGACTGTTTGCTGTCACTAGCGTTATATACTGAAAGGATAAACACCACATGCAGACGTTTTGTGGGTAAGCTGTAGAACAAGATTATCAGTATTTTCTCCACGTAATTGTGAGTCCTGAATTTAGTGATCTCCAGGTTTTTTTTTAAAAAAAAAAAACAAACAAGCACAGAATCAAAATAGAATTTGGCAACAAGCTTGGGCTAAAAATTGATATTTTGAAATGGGAAAAAAAAAGTCTGTGAAAAATTTGTTGCCCTTTACTAAGAAAAGAACTCAAGTTACAGTAGATGTAGCTTAAGCACCAGTGGGATAAATCACACACTGATTTTTGTGTGCGCGGGTACAGGCTGGGCAGGGGACACAGCTCCTGCCTGCATTTTTCAGGATGCGGCGTGATGACCAAAAGCTTGGTTACCTGGTCCTGAGGACAGTCAGAGCTCGATTATGAACGCCAATATGTGCAAATGTACGATTTGTACCTTTTGTTTTAACCCAGGAACAATCTTTATAAACTCTAAATACAAAAAGTGCGCAACTTCTATATCTAGCTTTAACCTAGGCAGAATTTTTATTAACCATTTCTATCCCCGATCACTCAGTGATCCTTAACAGGGCTGTTGGGTTGGCAGCCAAGTGAAAATTCACACTCATAAGTGTTCTGCCCCACTTAAAATTGCCTGGTGGCGATGCCAGCTAGGCTCCGTAGGTGTCAAAACCGCGTGTCCAATTATAACTCCCCAACAATCACGGCGAGGAACAGGCAGATGGCTATCATATGCTTAAAGTATCGTTCCTCCACTAAAGCACCATTTGTTTGCCCTGTCAAATTAAATATTTTCCTGTTTGATTTTTGCGCGTAAGAGCGAATTAGGAAAACCTGCCGGTGCTGCAGAAACATTCTGCAGCGCCTTGGCAGGGTCTCCACTGCCGCAGCCGGAGCGGCTCAGGGGGGTCCAGCTGCCCAGACGATGATTAGCAGCATCTGGCCTTTTGGCAACCCATTTGGGCACCCCGGCTGGCAGGCGTGAATTTGCCAGAGGGGAGATCTTGGTGCTGAATGTGTTAGTGGGATTGTCTTGACCCCCTGCGTGACACCTCCGTTTGACTGAGCCGCCTGCCAGAGGGGAATTATTTCCCTTCCAGTGTCAGGGGTCACACAGTTTCAGTCTGCCACCTCCACCAAGGGGGCTTAAAATAAAATCACAGTAGATATTCCTTTACGATTAGAGCTAAAATCATGAGTCCAGACCGAAGCAGGCTTGCCTGGGGATTCGGAACAGCTCTTCCTTGCTCTCTATCACTTGACAGCAAAAAAACTTGTAATTAGCGACAGAGAAGGGGAAAATCAAAATCAGAAATATTTCAGTGGGCTCTGAATTAGAATCACAGAATGCTTTTGGAAGGGACCTTAAAGCCCAAGCACTAGAGAAGCAGAATTCCACACCGTGTCAATGAAGTTAGTTTACGGTATAAGTTTTAAGTTGTGGACACAAGAACAGTTGAGAGGCATGGGCATGACAACTACATTCTATCTAACGAGATGTACATACGCAAGGGTGTGTACCCTGGAAGGTAAAAAGGTGTTCAGTCACTCATCTATACCACATCATTTTTCTGCAATTCCGCAAGGAGGGAAAACTGGGCTGCCTCCTCACCCTCTCCGGGAACCGCTTGCATCGCCCCACAACCCTCGGGGCTCCAGGCTTTCCTGCTGCCTTCAGCCTCAAAACCACCCTTTCTCACTCACCCTAGAGCCGGTCTCAAAATACCAAACATCCACAGGTGGCTCCCACGCCCGTACCCAAAACTGTAGCAAGCTCCCAGGGAGACATCACTCACAGGCACTGTGAAAATTCCAGACTTATTTAGAAGTAGGAACTGTATCACGCTAATCAGTATCAAAAGGTACAGGAGCTGACGAGGTTCTCCTCAGACGTCAGTCATTGAAGCAGCCATCCATTGACAAAGAGCTCAGAGGAGAAGATCCAAAGAAGAAGAGCCCCTGGCAAAAAGCCCTCATAGAAGAACCAACCTGATTGCTTTGATCCCTCAGCTTTTATACTGAGCATGGCAGACGGGGATGGAACACCTGATTGGTCAATTTGGTTCACCTGTGGACACAGGTGAAACCTTTCCACAGGGTAAACAACCAAGTCAGCTGAGCCTGGTGCCCACAGCAACAAGTGTAAGCGAGAGCCTCTCTCACTGCACAGAAAGTTGACTCTGATTCACCCCAAATCAGGACATGTCTGCAGGTGGCTCCCGCGCCCGAGCTGCCAGGAGGGAAAACTGTGGCTTGTTCTCCCCCTGCAGATACTGGAAAGCTGCTATAATTCACAGAATCACGGAATTTCAGAGCTGGAAGGGACCTCTAGAGATCATCTAGCCCAACTCCCCTGCTAAAGCGGGATTGCCCAGAGCACACCCCTCAGGACTGCATCCAGATGGGTCTTGAAAGTCTCCAGAGAAGGAGACTCCACACCCTCCCTGGGCAGCCTGTCCCAGCGCTCTGTCACCCTCACCGTAAAGAAGTTTTTCCTCATATTCGATTGGAACTTCCTATGTTCCAGCTTGTGCCCGTTGCCCCTCGTCCTGTTACTGGGAACCACTGAGAAGAGCCTGGCTCCATCCTCCTTAAACCCACCCTTGAGATACTTGTAAACATGAATTCAACCAGAATACCTAGCTGTGGCCAAACCCTGACCAAGAACTGGTTTGTTTATGTACAATTGCTAAATCCACTGCCCCAGCAGTTGTATGTGCTCAGTGGATAATGCAGTTACTGCACTGTGTGCTTGTTGGTCTCCAGAAAGAGGAGAGGGGGATGAGGGGCTGAGGTCTGGGCAAGCTCCGGGAGAAGGAGAATTGGGAAGGGCAAAGCTCGTCCATGCCAGCTAGGATTCAATGGAAGCGGCTGCATTGCTCAACCAGTATGCATCATGAAACTGTGCAATGATGGTCCTCCCGATCCTCTGTTTTAAACACATACATAAATTATTGTAATTATAATAAGATATGTAAGAAACTGCGTGGTGCTAAAAAAAATTCTATGTACTCTCTCTTAGACATGCAGTAAATGATTACGAGAAGTTCTGTCTACAACGTTGATCTAATAAGTGAACATTTATTGGAAGTTTTTAGAAAGTGCCTAGTTAGAGGAATTTCCTTACAAGAAACTACTTAATCATTTTACCTTTCACACATCTGTTAAATTGGCACTGTAGTCCAAACAGAAATCATTTTGCTGTACTTCAGAGTTACCCAGTTTTAACGAGTCTCTGGAGGTACAGGGATGGATTTTGCTGCCAACTACCATTCAGCCTAATATCGCAATGGAAACATCAAACTAGAGGAACTCAGTGTGTCCCTGCTGTCAGACTGCTCTGCGATAAAGTTAGCACTGGCAAAAATGGAACAAGAGGTATCAAGGATAGACAAGGGAAGGAAATCCAGCAGCGAGATCCAGACCTACTTTCTCAGCTGCACTAACTGCATATTTTTCTTGCTTATTTGAGAAGATGAACAAGTAGCGGTGTGTTCTGTTCAGAATAATAAAAAAAAATAATAACATGCTCTGTTCAGACTAGAATAAAGGCCAAAGATAGAGGTCCCTTCCAACCTATATTATTCCATGATCCTAAGGAATTGAAGAATTAAGTTGTAAGTAACTACTTTTTAGAGGAAAGAAGAAGGAAAAAAAAAAAAAAACTGGGCTGCAGTTCGCTTCATTTAGGACAAAATACCCAGTGCACAGGCAGTGGGTGTTTGCACCAGTACCACTATGCCATGAAAGCAAGTATGGGTACAGTGATGGAGACACCCCCCTCCTATAGAAAATAAAATGCCTGAAAATTATTTTGGGGACCTTAAAAAGCCACAGGAAAGATTTCTGCTCATCCACTATAGGAAGACAAGCTACGGCAGCAAAATCTCTGTGACACAGAGCGCGATCCCAGCTCCTTGCCTGCGACTGAAGGCACTTCGTAGTTCAAGAAGTTTGCAGCCTGATAAACGTCCTTCCATATTAACAGTTTCTTTATAATCAGCTGAACGGTTGATAAGTGTTAAAAAAAGATCTAAAGCAGCCAAGTATGGGATATGATCATTCCCATTAGTGTAGCTCCACTTGAACAAGAACTCATCCTCTGGAGGATGAAGGGCAGAGGCAGTATCGAAATCTAATCAAGAGAAATACTCTTTTCCTGTTAAAGCGAGCCCCGTCCCCCCCTTGCCATCTCTGCAAAAGAAATTGCTAAATCAGTGGTGAATTTTCAATCGGAAATCAGGGTTCACCTCAGTCAGTGATATTTGTGCACTCAAACCACAATCACACTTTAATAAAGACTTTATATTTCCCTCTTTCAAAGGCTCTCATTTAAGCACATGCTTATCTTTAAAAATGGAAAACGAAATCAACAGGATGCAGTAATTAAGAGAGAATTGCAGGCTTACGCTTCAAATCTCTAACAGGAAATGGAAGACTAAAGACAAAATTAACTGAATAATTTCCCAAGCTCAATATATTTTAGATAATTATATCTAATAGGGAGAGTTATCCGCTGATTTTTGCTCAACATCAAGAAACTGGAAAGTCATTAGTGAGAAGAGACTTGAGATAATCAGCTAAAAGCCTTTAGTTGGATTTTGAAAGTTCAGAGGAGAAAGTATGTTAATTTTTTGAACCTTCGGAAGAACTTCAGAGGGTCCTCCCACCAGCGAGAGCTGCAAAACGAAGGCAGAAAAACCACACAAGCAAACAGGAGAACAAAGAAACGCCAAACCCCCTCTGAAATGGCTGCAAAAGAGAGCTCCATGTCTCAGGCTTTGAACACAAAGCTCCCGTGATGTCTCTCCCTGTACCTTCCCCCTCACGTGCTGGGGAACACATCCCAAAGCAACAGTGAGATGCTCCATGGTCACTAACGCAAGAAAATGCTCCAAGTGCAGAGCTGCACTGAGGAGCCACAAACCTGGGGAAATACTGCCTGGAACTGGAAGGAACATTTTTCAGGTATGATCCTGCCTCCAGACCTGACACCTCAGCCTCCCCAGGCCCAACCCTCTGCACACCCCGGTGTCAAGGATCTCATGAATCAGCAGCGTATCCAACATGGCCATGCCCTAGACGTGAGACCTGATGCTCCCATGACTGCAGACCGCTGGCACGATGGCATCTTCACATCCAGTGTTTGAGGTCTGCCCTTTCTACAGAGGAGCCCTTGCCTGGGGTTGATGAAAAGCACTTCTCTGGGAAAAGAACCTGGGAGTGTTGGTCGACAGTCGGCTGAATATGAGCCAGCAGTGTGCCTAGGTGGCCAAGAAGGCCAACAGCATCCTGGCCTGTATCAGGAATAGTGTGGTGAGTAGGACTGGGGAAGTGATCATGCCCCTGTACTACACTGGTGAGGCCCCACCTCGAGCACTGTGTTCGGTTTTGGGCCCTTCACTCCAGGAAAGACATTGAAATTCTGGAGCGAGTCCAGAGAAGGGCAACGAAGCTGGTGAAGGAGGATAGATGATCTTAAAAGTCCCTTCCAACCTAGATGATTCCATGATTGCGTTGCCCACAGTGGTAATGGACCAGCATCCTTACTGCCCACCACCTCTGGTGGGCTCTAGGCTAGACCAGGTGCCTGCAGGTAGTAAAAAGAGACATTGCAGCAAATACTGTGTTCACCGCCGTCTGTCTGACTGCAGCACTGGGCTGTCCCTTTCCCCAGCAGCGCTGGACCTCTCCCTGGGCAGCAGTGCCATGGAGAAATGATGCACCATGAGCTTGAGCTTGGACAAGTGCTCTCAAAAGGAAGCATCACAGAGATCCTTGGTGGGCTCTGAGACTCCTCCTCACAGGCAGTTGCAGATGTGACTGCAATGTGATGAGGAACTCAGAAAAACGGAGTCGCAGAGAAGTTGAGGTCATTATCACTCCCTGTTAGAGTCAGTGAAGGCCCCTTTCCTCCAGCTTTGTTCACACGTGTCTCACTGGCAACAGCAGAACGAGGATGACTTCAGGTACAGATGCACCACACCAGGAGATCCGTCTGCCTTTGAAACCTGTGCGGAGTGGGGCTCTCCCAGTAGCTCTTTTATAGTAAAAAGAGTGAGAGACAGGAAAATCCTATGCCATATTTAAAATCCACTTAGGGCACTAAGATATCATGCAAGAAATCCGGGGGAATAAAAATAGGGTCTTGCGGGCTTTATTTTAAAATATATCTGTTCAGACTCCCAGATTAGGACAGAGCCTGCCTTGCCATTTATAAAGAGAGATGTATAGATGGATGTAGCTCCACCAGTGTTATACACATGCCTGGATGATTAGGTAAAAATAGATCGTAATTTGGTTCAGCATTTATATTTTGCAGGAAAAATGGAGTACCACGAGTATATGCTCATACATAGATATTTGTGCAAGTGAATAACAATGTTTTTCAGAACATGCATTGATTGCCTCAGGGCAATGAAGAACAGAACCAAGGAAAATAAACACCTTTCAGCTAACTGTGTTCTGCAAATAGGACATGGCTTTCTGTCTTCAGGGTATATCTTTCTGTTAAAACTGTGCCAGCAAAGTGAATCTGTTGTTTAATGCCTGTTCTACTTTCCCTTGCGCTTTTCTTGGTGAACCAAAATGTTTGTAGGAGTGGGTTCAACCGACTAGATGAGATTATTCACACTCTTGCTGTCTTTCACTCCTCTGCTTTTTCTCCATCGGGGATGCAGGAGGGCAGTCGGAGACCAAGACAGGAAAGGCACTTGAGGTTGAACGCAATGTGAGTCCATAGTCCTCCCGCAGGAAATGTTTTCCCTGCTTCTCATTGCAAGAAAAAGAGTTTAGGCTTCAAACTCTGATTTAGCGTGAAACTCCCCTACCTTCAGATGTCTGTAACTGGCCATTCCTATTGCCGATAATGGGGATTTTCCTTCTTGAAGGGTTGCAGAAAACTGCTTAAATTTAGCATCCCCAGGAGATTAATCAAGAGTTAAAAGCCTCTTTGGATGCCTTGAGGGTTTCACAGCTAAATACAAACCTGACAAATCTTTGACTTAGCTTTCCCGCAGTGGGGTCGTCTGTCTGTCTGTCTGTCTGCTCCCAGTGTAGACTCTCCGCCCCGTGCCACCCAAGGAAGGCAGCGACGAGGAGAGAGAGCAGGTCAGCGCGCATCAGGAAACCCAGACTTGCCTTCCCCAAACTGGTTAAAAAAACACCCTGGGCCTGGTGAGATACTGCCATGGGGAAGCCATCTGGAAATACCTGGGTGGAGGATGCTGGGAGCACATGCTGTGGTGTGACCTGTCCCCTTCCAGGGCTGAGATGCCCCTTCTTCTCCTGTGTGGCAATGGCTGGCTACTCTGCAGACTGGGCTGCTTCCAGGCATTGCTTGTCTTCCTCGATTTTCAGCCTAATTGAAGATTTCAGCCTTATTAAAATGTTGCTTTCGAAAGAAATTCTGTGCTTGGATGCTGTCTGTATTTACGGGGCTAAGGCTCTGTCCTGGTTTGAGCGACACGGGACTAATTTCTCTTCTAATGCTTGGGAAAATTGCACTTTTAAAAGACTCTAGTGACTGAATTTGTGACAATATTTACTTTATAGCCAGCTCTGGTGCGCGGGTTTCAAGGTTCCAGTGTTTCCGAGCTCCCCAAGTGTGGGGATGAGGAGGAGCAAGACTTGGGCACTTGACCCAAGCTGCCAACAGGATTATTTCATACCATGAACGTCACATTGTATAGAAATTAGAAAGCTTGCTGAGGAGTCCTCTCTCTCTCCCTTGATGGCTGGGATCCTGAGAACTCCTTGCCCCGGTGCTGAGCCCTGAGCCCTTCCCTGCCCCCCGAAGCCGCAGCGCTCGCAGGGTCCCACATTGGCTGTCCCCGCTGGGAGTGCACGGCTTCTGCTGGTGGAATGGGTTGGGTATAGTCCTTGTGTATTTTATATTGGTATTGGGATCAATACTGGTTCTTTAGTGTCATTAATGTTAATTATTTAGTCTTGTCCTATGAAATCTGTTTATTTCAACCCTCAGGTTTCCTTGTTTCTTCCGATTCCCCTTCCTGGGTGGGGAGAGGTCATCAGGTGATAGAATAATTGTCTGAACGACAATAAATTGTTGTGGGTTACTCAAACCATAACATGCTCTCACCAGAAGCTCATAAGCTCCCTAGTTTACATTGCTTTAATTGAACTCATCGTTTTCCAGATTTCATCACCATATCAGCTGAGTGCTCTGTGGCTTTTGGGTTTGGCATTTTTCTTTTCATTTATTAATAACAAGATTGAGAAAGACTTCAGTTACTTAAGGCATTTTTATAAAAAATCATCACTCAGTTTTCAGGGGTTGTCTTGCGTGAGGGCCGAGGGACTTGCCCTGCTGGGCAGAGTTGAGCTGGTGAATGACTTGCTTCCCTTTAACGGTTAGGCTGGGTCTAATCCAGCTTGACTTCTTGTGCTGAGGCAGCCAAGAGATGTGAGCAGTGGTCACCCTGCGGTGAACCACTGGCCAGTGTGCTCGTGTGGGAGCCTGTGGTTTGCTTGGCATCAGTGATCTCCTCTTTGACTGATCCAGCCTTTTCCAACCAGGGAGACGGTCAAGGTGGACTGGTCCTCCAGACCCTCAGGATCTGAGCCAGAAGGCCTCATAAAAGTCATGCAAACCTATTTTTTGACTACAGTTAGCTTTGGATCAGGCTATAGTGGTGATAAAAATGCATCATGTACCTATGCACCCTGAAAAACAACATTCAGAGACTGGCAGAGGAGGGTTGAAGGGCTGCAAGGCTTTTCAGGGGAAGCTCTGCCACCCTGCAAGTGGTGGGATGACTCGATGACTGTGCTTGATGTGCTCAAATTACACTGCTATCTTTTAATCATCCTTTATTCAGTGACTACACCCAGGTTTTTTCTCCTCCTGTGTCATTTCCAGCCCATAACACAAAATCTGGTGTTCTTCAGGTGACAGTTTCACCCTCACTTGTTAAAGGTCAGATCGTGTAAGTCTGCTTTTGGATGAAGCCCATGAATGGCACCACGGGTTAGCAAAGCTGGAGATCAGAGTTTGCCCAAGAAGCTGGCTAACAACTGCTTAAATACACACCGTCCTAAACGTTAATTTCCTGGAAATACAGCCCTGGATATAGAAATGACATTTCATTCATGAATTCATTTTGTTGCTGCTGAACATTTGGAATGATCTTTATGCTTTGAACGCCTGTTCCTATCCCACCTCCGAAGGTTTTTGACAGCGCAGAAGCCAAGGCAGCTGTTCTAGGAAAAGTGCCATTTACAACGATGTACTTGGATTGCAAAAGGCTCAGCCTGAAGCAGCGTTGCAATGACTTCAGAGCTACCAACTGCGAGCATCCCCACCCCAACTGGCTGTCTAGAATTAGTATAATTATTCCAAATGTAAGGAATTATATTTACAAGTCTATTGCTTCACACGTAAATAGAGAATTAAAAGGAATCAGAGAAAATCATTCTGATATTCTGATATACTATATTCACATAGGGACTAACCAATAAGGACCCACTCCTTGCTCGACTTTCTGAATACTATATTAACATTGTTCATTGTGAATATTAAGATTCAGAAGTATAACCCAAATTGTGCACATCCTCCCACCTGTAGTAAGTGGCTGTTTTCACCATTTTAGCCCTGCAAATTGAAGTTATTGAGACTCAGTTTAACCTCCACACCATAGCAAGCCAAGGGAAGTCCCACGACCTCTCTTTGCCAGGGAGAAACTGTGCTCATGAAGAGCTGGGATGCTCAACAGGCATGGGATGGCTTGATAAACTCTAGTCCCTTGATGCATCTGAACCTGTGAAAACAGGGATGGGTTCAGGGAGCCCAAATGCCAGGTCAGGGTGGCCACCAGGGACAATGCTGGGTGCCAGCAGCAAAGGATGCAGAGCAAACCATCTGCAGGACTGCCCAGTGTGGCAGTCACCTCACGGACCTACCGTGAGGCCGCCGATTGTAGGGCTGGGACCTACCTGATGCTGGGCGAGCCACACAAGGGGTTTCAGGAAAGAAAGATTCCATCACTAGTGAAAAGGTTTCATTGGCATGAGATTAATTCCTGAATTAGCATGTATTCCTCATGGTTTGAGGAGGATGAGGAAGGTCTTGCTTGGTATGCTGATGGTTTCCTTTTGTATTTCTTCTCCTCGTTGTAATGTATTAAACCCTGGAGATTGCCAGGTATGTCCCTAGACTTCGCAGGCTGCTGTGTATGGATATTAATTTTTGCCTGATAGGTATTGCCTTCCACAACTATATTTGATTTTGATTCTGTTCCATCTCATCTGAGATGAATGGCTTTAATCAGAATCTCTTAAACCCACTTCATTCGATGGTAACTCTTTATAAGATGCTAAGAAACGCATTGCAATCTCGCCCTGGCAAGGCAAGGGGCTAAATGAAGGGGGGAATTTTCACTTCTAACTAGATTCTAAGAGGCTCTAAGGCTTTATAAGATTTTCCAGTGATAGCCTCATTTGGCCTCTGTAAATGGAAGCTAGGCAAGAAAATACAATCTATCTGTCTGCTCTGAAACGCGCTTATTGATTTCAGCAGTCATACTGTAATTGTTCTCACAAATCAGCTAATTGAGATCCTTAATGAAAGGTGACTTAAGTGGCAGTAAATTTTGCATTTGCCCCCGCAATGGACAGCCGCTGACCAAATCTGGTATTCCTTGTTAACCAAACACAAATCTTTAAATACATTTGAGCAAGTGACTAGAATTAATGAAGTTTATCACAGCACTTGATGCTCCCATTCATCTCTTACAAGTGGGTTTTGTTAGGCTGAGCTGGTGTGGCTGTCATTGTCTTTTTCTTTTTTTTTTTAATTGTTTAGGTTGGAAGGGACCTTTAAGATCATCGAGTCCAACCAACAACCTGACACTGCCAAAACCACCACTAAGCCACGTCCCTCAGCATCACGTCTACCCATCTTTTAAATACCTCCAGGGATGGCGATTCAACCACTGCGCTGGGCAGCCTGTTCCAAGGTTTCACAACCCTCTTGGTGAAGAAATTTTTCCTAATATCCAACCTAAACCTCCCCTGGTGCAACTTGAGGCCATTTCCTCTTGTCCTACCACCTGTTTCTTAGGAGAAGAGACCGACCCCCCCGTCGCCACAACCTCCTTTCAGGTAGTTGTAGAGAGCGACCCTAAGGCTTGAGGCCAGTCAGTGCAGTGGAACAGGGACAGCTACAAAACAATTGCTGCTTGAGTTGCGTTGACCACCCCCTAACACGGTGACCATAACCATGCTATGTATAAAGTAGTGCATAGTTATACATCATGGAGCGATCAGCTTTAATTTTTGAGTTAAAGCATGAGGGCACCAGCCATTGTCCGAGCTAGACAGAGTAATGGTTTTCTAAGTGGGAACTGAGAAAAAAAATGTTAGTCTCTTAATACATGCCAAGAGATGGGTGAAAAAAGAAGACATTTCACTCATTATATAGACACATCCATTTCTTCATACTCAGACAGGACTCCTCTAGTTTTGTTCTAGACCTAATTAGATTTTAAATGAGATTCCAGCACCTATAATAGCTTATTCTGATTGTTCTTTTTATATCATACAGGCACTGAATATTCATTGTGTTCATATGATTAAGTACCAAATCAATAGATATGACTAGTGGACCTGTTAGAATTTATGCTTTGCCTTATAAATACAAAGAACGAAGTCATATCTGATGTGCAGTTCAGCCTCCCTCTTTGAAGAGTGGCTGTGACTGACATGGCTGGTGATCACAATGAAAATGGGGGAGAATGAGTAATGTAATGAAATTTCTGCTTTTAGGATTAAAGGAACCAAAAGGGACTGTTTCAATACGGGATGAGTTTCCAAGGCTTTATCACGGAGAAAGAACAATGTGACTTGAAACAAACGCAAAGGGTCACTGCTCCTAAAGCAGCAAATGCTGGAATCTGTCCCCTGGCGATGGGCGCCTGGGTAGCAGGAAGGAGAGGACTGCAGTTGTTAGCCTGATACAGCCCCGAGCCAATGGCGTTTATGAAAAACAAGTCAATAGAGAAAGGAGAAAAAGAGTATTTTTCCAAGCGCAAGTTACACCTCCTCACCTATGTAAGGCAAAGAAAAACTCACTGTGTCTTCCCAGAGAAAAGAGTCTGCCAATTCAGCAGGATGAAAGAAGGGAACCTGTGGTGATATTCGTCTTCAAGCCCATTCCTCTATCTCCCATGACAGTCGCTCGCTCTGACCACGGTGCAGACCTTTCCCACCAGAAGAACGAGCAACCCCTCTGCGAGCCACTGCCGCTCACCGGTCCCTGCCTGGCCTGCAGGTCTCCACCGCTGATATCGCTTCATCTGGCCATCACCAAAAATCACAGCACTAAAAGAGGGAACACAGTCAACCAAAACATTTCTAACCTTACGCCAGGATGAAACAACTCCCTGAAGCCACGAGCGACCCTGCTGGCAGCTCGGCTCACAGAGGGCAGCCAGCGTGTCCGTACATCATTAATAAAGGAGCAGCGGCTCCATGGCATGTTGGGTTTACAGTCAGGGATTTTGTTCCCAATGTCAATAATCTGAAAGGCAGAAATTCCCAACCATGCCCAAACGATTTGGACATGAAAAAGAGTTCGGAGTGAACCAACATCATTGAGGAGGCACCACCGAGCCATGCATGGATGGTGTCTGTGCACGGTGAAGGGCAGTGCCAAGTGGAGGCACCGGCCAGCCCAGGCAGCGTATGGCCTCCAGGCAGCGGACACCAACATGGCACCAAAGTGGTCCTGCTGGGACTTAAAAATTCTTCACTCTCCCTCCTACATGACCCACAAGTGATCTGCAGCCCCCATGCTATTACCACCCCTCTCCTTCACAGATGAACTAGATCCTCCCTGGTGAGGAAATATTGCCTGAGCTAATAAGGCTGTCTTGCGGCAGAATTAATTATCTCGGGTTTAGCACTGCCGGCTGTGTTGCCTCCAGCTCCCAATCCAGTCATTTGAATTAAACTTTAGATGTGCACTTGCAGTTCATAAACAAAATGTCGATAATGATCGTTAATACATCGAAATTACTGCTCCTGTTCAAAGTCAGGTGGCATTAACTGAAGGACTACACCAAAGCAACAACAGCAAATGTCCTGTTAACTCTGGAGAAGGGGCATGGGGCAAGAAGGAAATATAAGTGTTATGTCCATGGTAATCTAGACATGACTTAGCTGCCCTGCATTGGTTTTAGTACACATTTTCCTTGTCCACAAACTACAGCTACAACTTCTGTCATCTCTGCTCCCATCGTGGCTTCAGCAGTGGGAGACCTTTACTTTCCTCACCCGGTTGGGATCTTAGGTTTCACCTGACAATTTTTCATGCGTGTTTTCCTTTAACGAAAATATTGTGAATTTTGTTTTCAAATACAATTGAAAGCTTTGTCTTCCACTTGGAGTGGTCAAAAGCGTTTTCATTTCTTTTGTTACCATGGAGCAGAGAGAAAGTGCCTTCCAGGACTTTTGAGACAGAAATTGTCTCATGTTTGCACAATACCCTGCAGAACGCGGACCTGATCTACAAATCAGATCATTACAGCATGACTCACCACACAGTAATAAATGCACTTTGGGTGGCTTGATTGGGAAAATCAGATTAACATAAGCAGTCTGGATTTTTGTTGAATGCTAAAGGACATTCAAGCAGCGAGGGAAACGTGGCACGGTGAATCTCGTCAAACTCACACTTTAAATCACCTGCAGAAAGTTAGACAATGTATTATTGCAAACCTATGGAGAGGATTTATGCAGCCTAAAATGAGATAGGCACCCCAAAGGAAAAGTTCTGGAATATTTTTCATTTCTGCACCAACACTGGTCACCACTGAATGCACTAAATACCAAATACTCAACACTCCCCAAACACCAAATACTCAACACTCCCAAAAAAACCCTGTGGTCTGCATTGCTTGACAGGCACAACCTGTGCTGTATCTAGTTCTTGGGCTTCCGATCCTTCTTGCTGCAAGGGGAGCAGAAGAATGCGTTGTCCCTGATTTCAGCCATTTCTCCTGCTCGAAAGTCAAAATGATGCTAGGAGTCCCACTGTTCCTCGGGAAGCTGGCACACACGCTGAGCAGCACCCTGAGCAAGCTGCAAGATCCTCTAGATGCAGCGCTGAACCGGCCTCACCCCGTGGTCCTGGTAGTATCATGTGCAGAATTAAACAGCTTCCTCTAAAACCAAGAGCAGAACTTATTAAGAAGCTACCAATGAGTCATGCATAGCTATAGCGGAGTTTATTAACTAAGCTTACGTGGCTGCCTGCCTGATTTAAAACCACTAAAGTATCTATATGTGCTATAAAAATCTCCTTTGAGCACCATGGCCAAGTTTTCTGGTAACTCTTCATCACGCCCATCCAGGGAGGTCTGTTTGCTGGGTCTCCAGCTGGTCGGCAGCACGTTCTCCTGCAGCTCACCCACACACACGCAGTATCATAAAGCCCAGCATAACTGGGCTTAAAACTCTGACTTAGTACTGGTTCATCTCTTCCCTTTCCACAGCCCTTAAGAACCATTGCAGAATTAATACAATAGGGGGAAAAAAGGTTTTCTTCCACAAAGCAGTAATATAAGACAAGTATGTAACAGATTTTTATAGAAATTGAGGACCAAATCAGATTCTGTTGGGTAACTGAAGGAGGCATAACTCTCTGGAACACCAAAATCCCAGGGTTTCTGTGGGGAAGTAACACCTCTTCCAAAGGGCAGAACCCGGCCAGTACAGACGATGCAGCCAGTCCTGCAGTATCCCAAATACCGCATTAAACCAGGGATTCCCAAATATACTTTACTCCTACACCGCTGCTATCTGCAGCAGCGACAGCTCTGGGTGACAAGGCATTAGGCGTCTTCACCAGATCCTCCCCTACTTCGCCGGGGCTCAGGGATCGCTGCCAAAAAGGGGCAGCCCTCATTTAGGCAGTAACATCACCACCGTGACCGACATCAGGACCCAGACCCATGCTCACCATCCATCGCACCTCTCCGGGACTCAGTTTTCCCCAGGGGACAGAAAGGCGAAGGGAAAATGTGCACCTCCTTAATGCCTGGTGTCTTGTGGGCTTGGTTACTGCCAGGACTGCAACTCTCTGTCACTGCTGTGTCATAAAATATGACATCTCTAGCTCCAGGTCCTCGGTATCGCATCATTGCTCTATGACATTACTGCTCCCTGCAAAACCTGTAGGAAATGTTCTTGTCCTGGAAAAAGCCTAGGGGATCAGCCTGACTCCTGCCCCAAGTCCTGACAATCACATCTGGAAGTTGTCCTTCCCCTTCCTTTTGCATCCACCCATTCCTAGAACCTTTTTCTTTGCTTTTTCCATAAATCCCATGTGGGTTTTCACAGCACATGCAATCCTACCGTCTCCTCTCTCAGCCCAATCCCGTCTCTGGACTTCCTCAAATGCACTGCCTCTTCCAAATGGAGTTTTGATTAATGTGGGACTGAGCAGCCCTGGCCATCTGCTGCCGTCAGAAGAGGGATGAGGCGCCGCGCCGTGAGCGATCACTTCTCTGGTGCCCCCTAAGGAAAGACGAGGGGCCAAACCGGGCAGCCCTTACTCAGACTTGCCCGACAGGTTTCACCCCTCCATCTGGCCACTTTTCACAATTTCAGTATTTCTGCAAAACGCCTAGTTCAACCAATTAGTGCAGAATGTGGGGTCGGCTCCATTTTACATGTTCCAATACAATAGAAAAGCTTTGCTTTTATTGATGAATCTGACACCCCAGGCAGGATAGTAATTACGTTAAAAATCCTTTTCCAGCTCCCACTGATGCATCTATTTCTGGAAGATGCTTAGTCTTGTTGTTTAATTCCCTGTCTCCAGATAAGTTAGAGTGTGAAATTTTAACTACATAAGCTACTTTTACCTAGAGATCTACACTGTGCCTCTCTTTAGCGGCTGAAAATTGGTGCAATTTAATTTTCTCCTCAATTTGTATCAGCTGAGAATCCGGCCTCTTAATACTATGTTAAATTATGCTTTCATCAGCTATTAACTTTCATGCCATATTCAGGTTGCTCCTGCTGTTAAACACCTTGGAGATGCTGATACAACTGGAATCCTGTGAGTCACCTCTTCTACAAGGGATGAAAACTGGAAATCAGCTGGAGGAAGATCACACAAGGAGAGGGTGAGGGGGGCAGAAGGAGAGGGGGAGAGGTGACAACATTGTTGAAATGAACAAACAAACAAGAAGACAAAGAGCACTGCCAGCTACCATGAGAAGAATTAAGTGAGACTGACCGAGGTGGGATTACTGTTAATCTTCCTTCAGACTTATACGGTCCCATATTAAATTCAACATGGTCTGGTTATCACTTTGAGCAATGAGACTACTAAATGCATCCAGCCATGGGGTGATAGGAGCCACTTATGCAGTTTGGTCTTTTTTGGGTGAAAAAAATTCCTTTTAAGTTTGGCAGGGTTCTCTAATTACACTTTCCGAGCCTGTCGCCTGCCTGTTTTGGGAAATTCGCACTTTAAGGCTGGAGTATGTATTCCCAGACAAGGCTGAATTTGCTTCCAGTAACTCTGATGTTTGCCAGGTTTAAGTTTAATGATATTAGGTCTTGCACAGGGTAAAACCCTCCTGTCTTTTGCAATGTGCTAATCATAAATGGGATGTCTCAAGTGATGCTCGCCTCTATTGTTATATTTCACAGAGTACTTCCCTGAAAGGCTGCAGATCTGTCTCGTGTTCCCAGCTCTGCTGTTGGTTTGCAGGGTCCTCTCCTACCTGGGAGGTATCTTTAGACTGTGATGTCTTCAGGACAAGCAGCTCCATCTCTGGGGTTCTGCAAAAAAGCTGGTGGGACCAGTCTCAGCCTTGGCTGGAGCCCGTGGGCACAATGTCAGTGCTATGCCTATTACACACTGCCCATCTACCCTCCCTCCCACCGGACATCACTTCTGTTTTTTTCCTGGACGTTCCAAATTCCTAAATATTCATGCTAGAAACACAGCAAGAGTGGAGCTGGAGCTCCACTGGAGCAAGTAGGAACTTCAGGACAAGCAGGGAATCCCAGTATCCCCCAAAAACAGCCCAAGAGCCTGCATAAGCTTTGAGCAGGTGCCTTTACACTATCACTCGTATCCCAGCACAGCATCCAGGATCCCAGATTACCTCTCTGCAAAGACCAGTTTGCAGGAGCAAGCTCCAGCCTCACCAGCACACAGGCATGGGCAGGGTGCAGCACCAGGGTTTTGGGATCAGCTAAGTTCTTCATGCTCCCTTGGAAGTCAACAGGGATAAATGCATGGGCTGAATGGCCTTCCAGAAGAGCTGAGTTCTTCCTGCAGACTCCCAAGGAAACTAGATTTTAGCTAAAATTGGATGAGATGAATCCCAGCCCATTTGCCCAATGCATCCTTGCTGGAGGAGAGTGACTTCTGAAGTCAGGTTTCCTCTTTAGCTGTGTGTGAGCGTGAAGAGTGAGGTGGCAGAAAGCACGTTGACGGGAGAGAGCGACGGCTCCTAAACCACTGCTTTATCTGCTGTGACCTTTGCTTCCTGGGAATCTTCTTTTGGGGCTGCGGAACAGACTCGCTGCTGAGCCATGCCCAGAAATAGGGCACTTTATCTCAGCTGGGCTGCTCTCACCTTCTTCTGGAGGTGAGCCGTGGGGCCAGCGCGGCCTCTCCCTTTCGATAGGCGAGTTTTCTTATCAAAATAATGCTTTGCCCTAAGAAGTTCCAGAAAATTCCATTTCAATTTGATTTAGATATGGCGCTTTCCCCTTTCTGAATGTGAAAAGTGTGACGGGGGTTTTGTGAGGGCGCTTCTTCAGCTGAGCTGTGTCGGAGAGGAAAAAATAAATAAGCCCCATCTACAAAACCACGCTGCACTCACTTTCCTCCTGCTACGGGTTTTCTGTACGCAGGTGGGTGCAAGGAGCGGGTGTAAAGGACGGCACGTGGTGTGGGTGAGAGCTGCTCCCATCGTCGACTTTTGTTTACACATTTCCAGCCCTGCTCTTGGGTTAAATCACCATGTTTCCTTCGCTTCCCTGAGTAAAGGGAGATAAGAGCACCGCTTCTCTCATTTCCCTTATCTCATGAGCGTCCTCTTTGCTTTGCAGAACATCCTCCCTCTCTCCCAGCTGGGGAAGGCACGCTGGCGGCGGTGGCAGAGGGGCTGGTCACTGCCTTCCCACGGAACTCATGGATATATTTTTCCCAGTTAGGGAAAACAGATTAATTTATTTTTTTTTTCCACATTCGGTGGTTATCACTAGATTTCAAATATCGGGTAATTCGCTCAGTTGGTAGATTTCTATCGGCGTTGGGGTTAGAAATTGAGTCCCTGTGTTGTGAACCACACTTTACTGCACAAGCAGTAATAGACCAACTGCACAGTGAAAATGTTTCCCTTTGACATGTGAAATTAATTTATTTATTGGTAGAAATCAAAACAAACCACTTTGAAGTGGAAATATTATTGTGCCCTTTAGATTTTACTTTGATGAAGCCTACAATACCATTCCTGTTAACCATCTGTTTAAATTTTAATTAAATGGTGTTTCCACATGAAAAACAATCACATCATCCTCTATAAAACAAGGTTCTACAATTGTTCCAAACCAGAAATACTAAGCTTTAAAAATTATGTCTCCTCTATCTACAGGATTTGTTGCGGGCTATAAATTATTTTTAGTTTTATTTGAGTCCTAGCAAGGAAGCACAAGTTGTAATGACTCTTCATGTGTGTGTTAGAAAAGATTTCCACGCTGCAGAGCGATCTGCATATGTGCATTGTTCTTCCTTTGATGAGTGGGTGATTTCAAATGATTATTTTGTTTTTAAGTCTTCCCAGAAGCAGAAGCGATGCTCAGCCGTTGGACTGGTTCCTTCAGCCTTTCCCAAACATCGGTCTAAGGCCAGGGCAGCCCTCTGCATCCCGGCACGCTCGCGTGCAGCACCAGCTATTAGAGAAAGACCCTGGAAGTTTGTGCCCAGCATTATAATGACTATTTCCAGCCCTCTTAATTCATCTGCTTAAGCGGCTCTGTCCTACAAGGAGTCGCATATTTAGGGAACCCTCCGGCAGAGGCACGGAGGAAGCATTTTGGCTAACTTAACTTCAAATCTCTGCGGCTGGAAGTAATTTGATTCTCAGAGCCCAGCCTTTTCCTCAGAAACTACAGCACAGGAAACCTCGAAGACAGGATTTATCGATTGAAATGTTTCTGACTTCAGGTTGTATCTGGTTTTCTAGAAATACCTTCAGGCAGTAAGGTTACTCTTTTATTCCATGATAAAAGAAACAACATATCATTACCCTACCCTTCATTTGTTTCCTGGAAATATCTTATGCCAGTGAGTCACCTCCTTTGAGCTCAATATAATCACCCGCATTTGCCGAATGCCCTTTTCCAAATGAAACACAACTTTGTGCAACAACAAATTCAGTTAAGAAACTGAAAAATATTCTTTCCTCTATGAAAAAGCAAATTTTCCAAAGCAAAGCTAAAGCGTTATCTCCATTTGTCCTTCTCCTCCTCCAGGATTCCCATTTGAGGCTGACTTAAGAATTTCGGGTCAAACTTTGCTCTGGCATACACCCACCTAGAAATACTTCACTACCCACAGTTTTGAGGCACTTGCCTAGAGGAAGTGGCAGGGCTTGTGGAAAGAAAAAGCTTGCGGAATTTTTGGTTTTGCAGGCTCTGCTGTGACTCCACTCCATGCAAGCCTGCCCCTGGCTTTGCCTGGGGAGCGGGGATGGAGGAAAGCAACTGAGAACAGAAATATCCTTCCCCATATGAGGCGTGTGTCCCCCAAAACCCAGGGATGGAGCAGGCTACTTGCTCTGACCATGCTGATGCTGGAGTATTCTCCTCCGGCACATTTTACCATCACCTTGCATCTCTGAGAACCTGCTTTTGGTGAAGCTCGTCGGATGCCGTGACTTCCACCTCTCACAGGGTCTCTCCCAGGTGGGGACCCTGCCAATCTCACCTCCCATCAGGCAGGAGAGCACTGACTGTCCCCCTGTGTGGAGCTGGGAAGCGCAGGCAGCCTCAGCCCCTCAACGAATGACCCCCCTTGGCTACTCTTGGGACCATACTGCTGCCCCAGGAAGGCTCCAAGCTTGGGGGGAGGCTGCTATGACCCACTCCAATTGCTGGCAAGCACGCTGAGTGTTTTCTGGAAGTTTTCTAAGTCTATTGATTTAAAGTTCTCCATTTTGCTCATTTTTGCACCAGATGATTTAAAGACCAGCTCCCACCAGGACCCAGCTCATACCACAGTTTCTCTCCAATGGGGCATTTCTATGACGGAATCCCTGCGCCATCACCTTCTGTGAATGCTTTGCGAGGATCAGGGTCCCCTCATGCCTAAAAACCACCGGAGGTCTGAGCCAAACAGACCTCTGGCCCTTTCCAACATTTCCATAACTGTCCATTCCCCACAGCAGCACTGCATCTCTGGGTCCCGTTGGACGATGCCTGCTGTTCCTGACAAGGACACAAATCTCCAGCTCCAAAGGGCTTCTTTTGCTAAGCAGAAGCAATTCTACATCTGTGACATTTATCTGGAGGATGCTGAGCTAATGCCATAGGCTACCTCCGCCAAGAACATGGCTGGCAGGGGAATGTCACTAACAGCTGGGTTTGTGCTGCCTTCTTCAGTAGTAAAGTCACAGAGACGACGAGAAGACCTCTCCCTCTCAGGCACATGCAGCTCTTCAGGCTCCTCTGCAGTTGCTATTTGCAGACCAGAAATCTCACAGTCGTGCGAGAAGGGAACAAAGCATGGGCAGATCTTCGATTTCATTACCGTCCAAAATCCCCCTCTACGTGCACAGGATGCAATTCCTCCCTCTGTAAAGAATCATCAGTAAGTGATTTCCTCCAAGCCAGAGCGGAAATGGAGGTCAGGGAAAAGAGCCTGTCCCCGTCCCTGAGGGAGCTCTCTACGACCCTGCAAAACAGATTCTTGGTGCTTCCCTCCCAGTTACAGGCTGGCTCTAGCACTGAATGTCCTTTACTTTCCCAGCACTGGTGTGTGGTGGTACAGAGGCAGCCTTGGGGAGAGCTGGAATGAGCTTTTGCTACGTTAAGCCGTATTTTAAGAAGGAAGTTTGCAGCCAGCATGACAACGTGCACGCTAAATTCCCCCACACCAAAAAGTAGCTGTTTGATGAAAACTGGAACTGCTGACAACAGTGACAATATAAAGCCATCTTAGCCACTTAAATTACACAGTGGCAGGCTCAGATTCTCACACTGAGAAAAGGAAAAGTGATGATTTAGAGCATACAATGAAAGCAACACTTTGCTTCTTGAAATGGATTAGTTTTCTTTGAGATTAAGCCAGTATCCAGAACTGCACAACATGTGCTAATGTTACTGGCAAAGTCCAGCTTATAACAACAAAGTGGTCGTCTAGTAACACAGAATAATTCTGTGACTCTGCTTTAAAGTACTTGCCGAAATGTTAACAGTTACAGTTCAGCTCTCAGCAAATGCAGTTTTTTCTTGCTACAATGCCCTTGAATCACTGAGGTGGCTTCAGCCTTTATTTATGTCCTCATCCCATGTGCACCAGCACATTCGAGCTGGTCTGGCACAAATTTCAAAGTGTCATGCATGAACCAGGCTAAGGAAGGACACTCACTCGCCCATACTGGTCATACAGCCAGGCAGCCACAGCTCCATCTCAGCTCTCCCTGCTTGCAATGCTCCTTTCTCAACCTTGATGGTACAGGGAATAAGAAAAAAATCCAAAAAACATATTGGTGTCTACAGAAAACCCTCTTCCTCAAGGCATTGCTAAAAGATTCAAACCTGGAGGGCACTTTTAGGTCGAGGGAAAGTAGAAAAAAAAGATACCTTTTTAGCACCGTCTTTCATAAACTAGCCACCATCCTCAAAACCACAGCATCCAGCGAGTGCCAGAGCCCCGCCACAGGCTGCTCGGATTTTGGGTGCCTTCGGCGGGGACAGCAGGGCGGTGTGACAGCCACGGCTGTGTCACATGCAGTACCCGAATGTCTCAGTCCTCTCCCACCCATGCAAGACTCAGCTCTCACTTCCCGAAACCAGTGGCAGCTCCTCACCCCCTTGCTGGCTGCTTTGCTCCACACTCACGTTCCACAGGTGCCTCCCGTTTGTGGGGTAAGTTTGCTTTATTTTTGTTGCAACAGCAACAGCTACTGCAGTTGCCTTCGAGAGCAGCTCTTACGTTAGCGGGAGGCAAAGGGAAACCTTGGGATGCCGCAGAGGGGACCACCTCCCTGGGGATGTGCTAGTTATCGCATTGCCATGGCAACCGTTCCTGCCGGTGCCACTGTCCCCACGCAATGAATGGGAAATGTCATTGTGCCCTGTTGAGGAACCTGCGTTTTGTGCACTGAGAGTGACAGCCCTCACAGTCCTCACTGGGAAAATCCTTGGCTGGACCTCTCAGTTCTGCAAAACCCTCATCACCAACACAAATGCAAAGAGAGCATTAAAAGCATTTTGGGGATTCCTTCACCTCCTGAAACATCTGCTACCTCGAGAGATGCCTGTTTAGAGCAAACAAAAGGAAATGACATTTGAGAAAGCCTTTAATTAAATCTTGGAACCTTTTGCTACAGGATATTGTAACAGCCAAAAATATAAATAAGCTCATCGGGAGCTCAGGGAAAATCATGGAGTGCATCTCCACTGCACCACCACCCCCTGCTCTGTGGGCAAAGGCCCCTCTGGCTGAAAGAGCTGGTGGATGGAGGCTGAGGAGAGGAAAACTGGGGAGGGACCCCTCTAAAAACACCCTGCTGGGATGCTCTTTCCCAGGCATCAGTACGGGCTGTGCCAGAGACCGGTCACGGGGTGGATAAGCTCTGAGTCCAGAGCCAGGCTTTGCATTTCTCTGCTCTGGCAGAGATCTACAGTTCCCAGGCAGATTTCATCGCGCAGATTTCATGGTGTTACTCTAAGCAGCTTGTCTGTACCCTCTGCTCGAGCCCCTGGGGATGCAGGAAGGACCACCCCTGCCAAGCACCCACCCAGGCCATCACCCAGACACCTACGGCAGCTCAAAGCCGGTGAGAAGGTGGGCTCCTGACCACCGGAGCAGCAGCTCAGAGACTCCTCTGCGTGGAGGTGCCACCAAGGTCCCACTGGCAGGACACGCTTTGGGTCCTGGGGAAAAGAGACTGCAAAATGGGGAAGAGAGAGACAGGAAAAATGTAGGTTTATAGACAAGTTAATCCTTTTCATCCTTTAAAGAAACTCAAGTAGTGATTCGCAATTGCCTTTGCCTCTTATAATTATTTTTTTGTAGACTGACCCAGAAAAGACTTTGATTTGAACATGCAATTTAGCTGTAATGAGCATTTGCTTGAAGATACTAAACAATAAATTCCCGTAATTGTAAAACTTTTTCCATTCTGGCTCAGAGACAGCTAGCCTGAGGCTCACCTCGTAGAAAATTTAGGCTACTTTAAGATTTATCAGCTGGGTTTAATGTAGTATTTTCTCTTAACAAAGGCTGTAACCATGTGTGCAGGCGCAATTCTCGCTGTAAGAGAGCTCTGTGTATAGCACGGCTTGTTCTTACCCTCCAAGTCAAAAAATTAAGGATTTGCCCCCGCTATTGCAAAACAGCATCTAAGGAAAGCCCCTTTTCTGTGCAGATCAATTGCTTTCCATGAGGGCATGGACCCATACAGCAGCAACGCGGCTGAAGGAAAACGCTTGCAAAAAAATACCTTCCCGACACTAAACTAACTCTGGAACTGATGTATTCTTGTTCAGGCAAGATGCCCTTAAAACCACTTCTAGGCCTAAGGAGGAACATTTCAAAGGCAGTAAAAACCAGTGACCCCAGCTACCATTGAAAAAATCTCCCCTGCTTCTACCTATAACCCAAAGTTTTTCCCTGGCTTCCTCTGGGAGAATTAAAGCAGGGAAAGGTGGCTTCTAATGTGATCATTGAAAAAGCAATTTCCCCACTACAAACGCAAACACGCACCCTGCTGAAGCCAAAATTCATGAGAATAAGGTGAGAATGACCTCTTCCCAGCAGCTTTCTAAATTACTTTGAGGTTTTTCGAGTCTCTCTCTTGGCTCCCACACCTTCTGCAAAGCTTCTTGATGACCCACACATCGCTCAGGGCATTCGGGGATTCCTCATCCTTAAGAGCTGGTGCGGGAGCCGCAACGGTGACTAACCACAGGCTGAAATCCCTCCTCTGACAGTCACTTCTTCTCCCACTTGTCTTTGCTGTACTATTTCTTGCCTCGCTATTTCTTTTCTAGATTTGTTTGTATGTGAGTCTGGTGCATACATATGTCCATACCCCTCTATCATGCTGCAATGAGTTGTCTCACACTGTAGCTTCCGTATAGCTGCTAAAAGGAGGAGTGTTTTAAGTAAACACTGAATGTAGACTCGAGAGTGAGGAAGAAGATTTTGACTGGAAGGGAAGGGAAAAACAAATTAACTCGTGTTCACAAGGAAGCACTGGCAGAGCAGCATCCAGGAGGGTGAGGTCGGGCCTGTTTCGACAGGCTGGTTTCTGTTCACAAGCTGTGACTTTCTGGTAACTGCTGTGACAAAAGTGATAGAATCATAGAATGTGTTGGGTTGGAAGGGACCTTTAAAGGCCACCTAGTCCAACCCCCCTGCAGTGAGCAGGGACATCTTCAACTAGATCAGGTTGCTCAGAGCCTCATCCAGCCTGGCCTTGAATGTCTCCAGGGATGGGGCCTCCACCACCTCTCTGGGCAACCTCTGCCAGGGTCTCACCACCCTCAGTGTCAAGAACTTCTTCCTAATGTCTCATCTAAACCTGCCCTGCTCTAGTTTAAAACCATTGCCCCTCGTCCTATGGCTACCTGCCCTTGCCAACAGCCCCTCCCCAGCTTTCCTGTAGGCCCCCTTCAGGGACTGGAAGGGGCTGGAAGGTCTCCCCGGAGCCTTCTCTTCTCCAGGCTGAACCCCCCCAGCTCTCTCAGCCTGTCCTCACAGCAGAGGGGCTCCAGCCCTCCCAGCATCTCCGGGGCCTCCTCTGGCCCCGCTCCAACAGCTCCGTGTCCTTCTTGTGCTGGGGGTTCCAGAGCTGGACACAGGACTCCAGGTGGGGTCTCACCAGAGCAGAGCAGAGGGGCAGAATCCCCTCTCTGGATCTGCTGGCCACGCTTCTTTTGATGCAGCCCAGGATGCGATTGGCCGCCTGGGCTGCGAGATCACCTGGATCTGGTGCTAAAGTTATTTAAAGAAAAAAAAAAAATAGAAGGGAAGAGCCACATGTGAGAGATCACAGCCACATGTCATGGGGATACAGATCAGAGCAAAAGTCGTCTCAGTGAAACAATTAGGCAATTAAAAAGGAAGCTTTTCTAATATTTTTTATAGTGGTTTCTAAATAGCGGAAAGCAACAGAGATGCTGATGGAGAGGCTGAGATAAGCACGGGCAGCCGGTCTCATATCCAGAAAAGCAACTGAGTGCGGCTGCTTGTTACAACCCAGCACTGCGTTTGCAGCCAGGCACACCTGCTGCCCTGAAAGGGTTAATAATCAGTGGTGGCAGCTAAAAGGAAAAAAAAAAAGGTAACAAATAAAAATGAAGGCGACACTTGATTGCAGGCAGCCAATGCCAGTAACCCAGGGGTGCTGAGCAAGGTGCGGATCCTCTGGACCCGCATCCAACAGGATGAAAGAGCAAACTCAAAAATGACCGATTCCTTATTACAATCAAATTTACGCAGAACAGAAGTGAATCTGAGCCCTGAACTAGCACCTAGACACCCCCAAAGCATGGGTGCAAATATCAGCTTTGAGGGTAAGAAGCTGATGGTCCTTAGATCTAGACTGTACAAGGGATTTCATTGCTAGTGGACAATTTTTCATTCAAGAGCTTTTATACCTGTTTCTTGCTTCTGCCGTTGGTTGCAGAGGCTCTTCAGTTCCCTGGGGCAGGGCAGGAGGGGCAGGGAGAGGCTGTGTCAACAAAATTAAAGCAAAGCCACATCCACTAGCAGGGCAGCGTTGTCAAGATTGGGGATGCTACAGGGGCAGGAGAAAAACAGGGTTTTAAGGACACTTGTAATAATAGAGCAGGAGCACGGCACAATGCAGAGCTGGTCCACAGGGTCATTTGTACACGTGGAAGAAATCCCTCCTCTATCCTAAATATTGGAGCTGCCGAGGGCATACCTGTCTGGCTGCTGGCAGAGTGCACTGAATTCGGATGGTCTCCAGAAGGGACTGGGCTCTACCTCTTAAAGTGATCACTGCCACAGACCCACCACTCCCACGAGGTTGTCTTCTAACTGAAATACATAAAATGGGCATTTTCTCTCAATTACCTGCTCCATGGAAAAGTAACTGTGAAGTTTAAGTGATTATGTATGTATCTATGCTTATACACGTGGCACAGAACATGAAGAGACCTTTTTTTAAAAAAAAAAACAAAACAAAACATCAAAAAAGGGAATTCTTTTGGCCTGTGAAGTAACTGAGCTCTCAAATAACAACTACCAATTGGCATATTTAACATCCTTCCTGCCCCATTTAAAATAAATAAATAAAGCAGACAAGCGAGCCTGCCATCCTGTCAAAGCCTCCGGGAAACAGGGACAGGCGAGAGGAATGGTGCAAATCAATCTGCATTACATTACCTCACCAGAAAGACTTGAAGGGACTACAGAACATTTTCATTAATCTTGTATGCTGCTGCTCCGTGTCGTCCCAAATCGCATCAAGATGAGATGAAGCCAGCAGCCACTGCCAGCACATGGGCAAGTGGAAAGAAAGAGGGGAGATGGGCCAGATCCCTCACCACGACCAGGCGGGAGGAAAGGGAAGGGAACCTAATGTCCAGCCCAGGTACTTCCAGGTGAGCAAGAGTTTTGCTGGGACTGATGAAGAGGGACTGACTGATGAGAGAAGCACCTTTGAGCCCAGAGGTTCCCCATCTTTCTGGAAAGCCAGGAGTAAGTACCGCCTCGGACTAGTCTAGCCCGTGTTGGAGCAGCACAGCATCTCTGCATGTCCCAGTCAAGGTTTGTGGGTTTACAGCTCCCTGGGGAGGATGGTGTGGAGGGTCAGCCTGGAACTGTGTTCAGGGACAGCAGCAGCCTATTAAGGTCTACCATCCCGCAGTGGCAAAAGTGACCATTCTCATGCAAGGGCACAGATTACCCCCGCTCAAGCCAACCAGCATACCATGGGACCCAAAACCCTCAAAATACAGGATTCCCACCTTGCCAGTTTATCTGAGGACCATTTTAAAGGTGATTGTAGACAATGAGAAGATTCCCATGTCCACACAGACGTGTTCAAGGCCAGGCTGGACGGGGCTTGGAGCAACCTGGTCTGGGGGGAGGTGTCCCTGCCCAGGGCAGGGGGTTGGAACTAGATGATCTTTAAGATCCCTTCCAACCTCAACCATTCTATGATACCTTCGGTTTTGTTTTACTACCCTACTGAAGTCGATATGCTGTTTGCATCAGCACAGCTCCTAGCAAGGAGAAGGTGGGCTTGTTTATGTAGGCGATGGAACATTTGGCCTCTCAGTCCACAACAATACGCTTCTTAGTGGGCCACGGACCTGTGAATGAGTTAACCCTAGCCAACACAAGCTGTCCCAATTAAAAAATAAATCAATCTGTGCACACAGCCCCCCAGAATGATTTCACTGTGCCCCCTGGGTTGAATCCTGGCTAAATCTGACACACTTTCAAGTGTCCGCCTTTCAACACATGGTCTGCCTCTTTGTTTGCAGCTGCCACAGTGTGAATTGCCCCAGGTTTATGCCTCAAGTCTTGCTTCTATTCATGTGCCCATGGCATTAGCACAGAGACATACTGAAGGTAGCTGTATTTGAGCTTTTTCAACCAGAAAATTTCTAGCTGTCCTAATTTGGGGCTGTGGGTAGGCAGTAGGAGGGGGTAGTCCCCCTCCCAACCCAACACTGCAGTATTATCCCATAAAACAGCTCCTGTGTGATGCTTTCAGTTCACATCCAGTTTGACGTTAATACTTGTCGTAACTTCCCTAGAGAAAACAAACATGCTGAGACTCAATGTATAATACAAATTTGAAGATTTGTTCATCAAGCCGGGTTAGACTTATAATGGGCCAAAGAATGGGCAAAAGTACCGAGCTCTAAATCTTTAACTCTAGTAATTGTCAGGCCAAAGTTGCAAATGCACCAAGAAGTCACCTGGCGTAGAGGCGCCCACCCGCTGTGCTACATGGGCACTCTTTGAAGAAGATAAGAGGAGTCAGAAACAGGCACAGACGGAAACTGGTTTCCAATACCTGGCGTCATTTCACATCCCATGCACAAGCGGGCTCAGAGCAAGCGTTACAGGCTGGGGCTCTCTCCAGAGTTACTGTCGTGTCCTCGCTGCTGGAAAACTGAGCAATATTTCATAAGCTACTTACTCAGTCAACGTTGCCCTCTTTTGTTCATGGGAAAGCTCCAGAAGGGAAGTCCCAGCATCCTCCTACACACACACACACACAAACCCTGCTATTCCCTCTTTCCATCGACTGCAGGCACTTTTTGGCCGGCTTGACTTTGAGGACCCCGTTATGGAGGTACCCTAAAATCAGCCAGGCACCAGCTGACCACAGCTGGGCCATGCATGGTCTCAGCATAGTCATTTCCACCTGAATACACCTAAGGCACAAACTTACAGTTGTTTGGTTTAACCCTGAATTTTCTTTTCTGGGGATTTTTGTATCAGTAAAAACACGATTTTTGACATAGGCATGAAATCCAGACGCAAATCACGATGAAATCAAATAGCCAAGAATCTGGCTTTCCCCATTCACTTGAAAGTAACAGAAAAGTACCAGCAGCAAAGTCTTCCACATCATTCCACTGGCTCTATTAGCCAAAGTTTTAATGCCTCTCATTAATCAACTTTGAAAAACAATAAATAGCGAATATGGAAATTGTACTCTAAGCTACAGAATTAAGTTGGTACTACAAATAACGCACTAACAAACAACTTCAAAAGTCATGTTCATCCTTGTCACTGAAATAATTAGTGCATCAACCAATGGGAAATTCCTTCTCCTCAGTAACCATGGAAATATTTAAAGGTTGCCAAAGCCCTGCAATTATGGATTTCCCAATAGTTTCCCACGTGATGTGGGAACTCAGTGTATTGTGCACAGAAAATCAGGGCTTCGTGCCACAGAATGCAAAAATGTACTTTAATTATCACAACAGAAAGTGATAGTTTGTCAAAAGACAGAAACCAGAATTACTCAAAATCAATATAAGACTGCCACCAGCTTGTAGGATGTGTCTTATCTGCCTTGTTAGAATCAAACAGAGCCATATACTATATCTATCAAGGGCTGCGAAACAAGGGAATTCAATTTTTGTGAGCGTGAAGCTATCATAGTTATGAATATGGATGAGGCTGCAGGCAGCGGGGCCTCTGTGCAACCTATCAAACGTTGGTGGAGCAACTTGAATGGAAACGACTCCGTCAACATTACTTTGGCCCCCGACCAGCTACCGGAGCTGCTGACCTGAGGAAGCTGAGCATGGCAAGAAGGGCTCGTCCCCTGGGTGCCATGAATGGGACGAGGCTGAGGCTGCAGAAAGCAGGTCCAGGTGACAAGAGGAGACACCTGTGCTACCCTGGTCCTGGATGCATCACCACCAGGCTCCACAGTCACGTAAAGGAAAGCACGGCCCATCCTGAACACATTCCTTCCTCGTTTTTCCTGTTCTCTCTGGTGTTCCCCTCCCATCTTTTCCTTGCTGGTTGTCTCCGAGGATCTTCTATCACATTCAGCTGTCTGCCCTCCTCCCTTCCTTCCTGGTCCCCAGTACCAGCACATCTCCACATCACCATCTTGGCCCCACAAGTGCCACAACACTGTCACCTTTAGGTTCAGTCATTCCCACCCCCACATCAGTTACTACCATCAACAAGCCTGGGGAAAAAAATCACACGGGATCACGTTATGCCACCTCAAGAGCACCTTTCTAGAGCAAAACCCTGCCTTCCCTTTCAAGTTGTTTCATTTCTCCAGCACAGAGAGTTCAGCCTGACAAAGGGAACCGTCCCCTCCCTGCCACTTTGCCGCACGAGTCCTCTGCTGCAGAAGCAGACTCCATTAATTCGTGCAAGTAGATTATTAAAACTGAGCTAACGCAGCAACCTGAAATAAGAGGGTGCTGAAGGGATCTGCTGCCATCGGAGGAGCAGCCCTGCCGCCTCTGGTGCTGCACAAAGGAGAGGAATTCCTCATCACTCCAGCTCTCCCCGGCACAAATGACCCGACTCCAGCTCTTCCACAAGGCACACGTGATTTCTCAGCAATAAAATCTCCAGCAGACTCAGCGGTCGACTTCAGCAAGCAATGCCAATCTATGTATTATTTATCTTTGACACTTCAGATCACTGCAGTTAAAAGCACTTCCTTCAATTTTCTTGTTTTGCTTCTGCTTGCATCGTTATCCTAGGATCACTTTGAGTCTAATTGAGCCTGCGTGCGCCAAGTGAAAAGAAAATCTCAGACATGCTTGATATGAAAAGTTGCCACTCTCTCTCTTTGTAAGAAACCATCATTCCACAAATCCTTTCAGTGCTGGACAGTCCTAGCTCTAGGAATAGTGCTGGAGGGAAAACAGAATAATTCATTCTGCCTATACACCTCGATGCAAGTTAGTAAGTGCATACAAGAAACATCAATCCTTTAGCCGTCAGTCCCGTTTCCTTCTAAACTCCCCCAAAAAAGTTCCCCAACACAACAGTGTGGAGCAACACAACAATGGGGCAGAGTGTGCCTTGCACTGAGGCATTTCTTCCCCTTCTACTGCGTAGCTTTGAGTGCCTGAACCTCGCCTTCTGATAAGTCTATACAATAGGCTTAACGAAGCATTGCCACTGCAGATCCAGAGCACTTTGGTCACCGATTTGGCCTTTTATTCCCCACCTCAGAACTGCCGTTAGCCCACTTCAGATTTCCACAAAAAAGCACATACTAAATCCTTTCTCTCCGAGAAGCAAATTCACTGTTTTGCTGAAACTCCAGAGGTGTATAATAGAGTTAATCTTGAGGGAATTTTGCTTGTGAAATGACCTTGCTGGTCTTTTTACTTTTTGTATTTTGTTGAATCATTCAGAAGACCGCCTCGGCTAAAATCCGGCTATGGAGAAAGGCAGGCACAACGCACAGCAGTCCCAAGTTGTTTTCCGGAGTCGGTGTCTGCAGAGACGTGAGACAGACCCAGCTGCTCAACAGCCCTTCTTGCCCCGCGACGTGCCTGACTTCACTATGAGCTTCCTTTGGGGACAAACCTTCCAACAATGCAGGAGTCATTTGGTTTCAAACAGCAGCACATTTCCTCAAAGCTTCCTAAGCATTAAAATGATTCCAGAAACCATGTTCCTTTCAAATACACCTGGACACCACCAAATACAGACCTGGAGAGTCCGGAAACTTGGTGGATGCTTGCTTAATCCACATACTGGCTGGCAAGATCTCTCAGGAGATCAACAGTGACTGATGTGACGCCCTTGTTAGATGTGTGATTCCATAAAATGCCTTAGAAACATGAAAATCCCGGGTTTGCTAATGAGGTGAGATGGTATCTGAATACGCAGTGTCCTACCACAGAGCAAGTCAACCCTGGCGTCTGCCTGCGGCTCCTTGCACTGTTGTTTGCATTCGTACATCAGGAAATGAAAAGACTTTTGTGGTTGACAGGAAACAGTGATTACAGAGCTGAAAGCACCAGGATTTGTAAATGTGGAATTAAGCCTTTATTGAATTTGTGATTATTTCTCAATAGCAAATCGGGCAGGTCTTTCATTTAATGTGCTGATTACAGGTGACTCACCTTTCCAGACGAGTCAGGGTTTAGTCAAAGAATAACAGCCTAAAGTAACTTCATTGCTGAGCTGGAAACACGGAGGAGGCTGATGGGGACAAACATCGTACAGCATCTCCCGCAGCACATGGCAGGGACCTGCATCATCCGCCCTTACAGGGTAAGGGTCCAAAACCTGGATAAAATCAGAAATAGCATAAATATGGTGAGTGGATAACAATGATCATGCTTATACCACATCAATTGACTTTCTCCGAGCTTCCCTTACACAAACAGAGAACAAGTGTCCTTGATGGCAGAAGTACAGGCACTGCCTGTGTAACACAAACCACCACGACGCACACTGACTTTTGTGGGTAAAGATACCCTGAGCATGGATAATTACATAAACTAAAATACCACAACGTGATTATAAATTAGTTCGCAAACTGGATTGCTATTTAAGCCTTCAAGCGTAGAGATATTTTTGTATGAGCACACTAATATTTCCATTTCCTCCAGAAGGACAACTCGCAGGCTTCATATTAAGCCCGTTCTGAAGTGTTTGCATGCTTTAGTCAGACCAAGTATCGTTTTACTGCTCAGATACCCTCGAGTGGCTCATGAATTCAGCAGCCCCCGGATTCCAGTGCTGCTGCATCTATCACCAACCCTGCATGACACACGGTAATTACAGGCTGCTGTCAGGCTAGTAACGTCCTCAACAAGTAGAGCTGAGCGCTTGAACATCCCTGTGCCAACCAGACGAACGCGGAGCTCCTCTAAAAAAAAAGATTAACCGAAAGAAAGCAGGCCAAATCCTGCTCTCATTTACCCTTCTTGGATGAGCTGCGTGGATTTGGCTGCCAAAACGATTTGGCAAGTTTCAGCCCTCCAGCAGCACCAGACTCCCCTGCACGGCTCTTGTGGACCAAATGCAGGAGCTGAGATGGAGGGGCCGTGCCCAGCACCGACGTCAGTGCAGCTCTGCAGATGGTTTACACTGGATCACGATTTATACACATTTCTAAACCAGATTTCCCGTTCTGGTTGGCCAAAAATACTCATCTTGCAAATCCTTCTCTCCCAACAAAGCCACACAATACAGGATGGTTATTTTTTCCCTAGCAGAGGGGGGAAATATTTTTTTCATCTTAAATAAAAAGAAAAAAAAAAGGGGACTTTCCTCAAAAAGACTGAGTAGAGACTAAGCCTGATAGAAGCTAGTCTAGAAGTAACCCGATAGATGAAGTCTTAGAAACCAGTTCCCTGAAGACAAGGTAATGGGACTGTGTAATTCTCATTCAGAATGAAAATGAATCAAAAACTGAAACAACATATTTCATTCAAAGTCTCAAACAGGAACGCAGCCAGGTTTCACCAATTGCTGTGCCAGTAAGTTCCCTGATAGGGTACGGTTCTTACTAAGCCTATTCATTTTCCCCTTTTCTTTTATCGACCGGGATTCCAAGATTTAGTGGGAAACCGCCCAGCTGCTGAAACACAGAACATGGAGATAAAAGGTCTGATTTTGCCCTGACATCCAAGGCAGCCTTAGGAACTTCACGGTGGTCATGTCCTGTATGATCCTACTGTCTACCTTCGCAACCGTACCCTGGGAGGACAGAGGAGCCTGCCTTTGGAAGTTCAAATGAAGGGAAGGAAACCGTGGTGCAAACAACCTCAAGGGATTTTATGGCTCCACAAGCAAGTTAGGAAAACACACAGCTGTCTCTCCGCGTGAGCCTGGGTCCAGCAAGGTAAGGGCAGATTTCTCCACCATGGGAATGACCTCGTTCAGCCCACCAGAGCTGGGGAAGGAGCAGCCATAAGCTGGCAAAGGGACGATGGAGAAACATCTCGCTGGCAAAGAGTAAGAAGGAGGAGGACAGAAGATCTTTTTTTCCCCAGACAGGACCAGCCTGAAGGTGCAAGCTTAACTCAGCCAGATGTACTCAACACTTCAGGCAGCTTGCTAAGGCCGGAGGTAAGCATGGAAGGTCCCCCAGGCTTGTCCCACAACGCAGGCAAGTCCGTAAAGGGGTCTGGCTCCAGATTGCCAGCCAGTCCCTGACGCTGGGAAAGGGGAGGTCTCCCTGCAGCAACTGCACTGCTTGTTTACAAAAAAAGCAAGACAGAAAGCAAAGCAACCCCAGAAAACATCAAGTAAAATTTTTAGAGATACTTAATACAACAAAGCAGCTGGAGATAAGGAGAAACAAGAAGTTTTGCCTTTCCAGTTACCCTCGGTGCACTAGGAAAACATTGATGAATTACTAGAAGAAGCTTGAAACATACTTTTGGGGTCTATCAGATCTACGGTCTATCAGGAGAGGGAAGGAAAGCTAGCAGGAGCTAGCACAGGGGACTCACTCATCTCCGGTGCACTGCCAGGGCTCCTCTGCACCAGCACTGCTTGGTCCCACACACCAGCTGGAGGGACCCAAGACCACTGCAGACCTTCTCCTTATCTTCTCCCACCAGGTGACTCACACAGGGGGTAGATCCTGTCACATGGCCTGCAAGCCCAAGTTAGGAAAAAACCTGTTACTTGTCCTGGTGCAAGCCAGGAGGGACACCCCGGTCAGCTGGGGGTCCCATGGGGGCCAAAACAACATCGTGGACAGATTTTGCCCCAGTGGCTGCACTCCAGAGATTCTGGGGCATGCACATCCCACTGCAAGCCAATTTAGCTACCAACCATGGCAGATATACAGGAGCCACTTGAGTATTTAGCCCTTTTGTTGGGCAAATTTTACATCCTGAAGTTTTTACCTACCCTTGTGAACAAGCAGGCGGTGCCAGAACCAGTCCCGAGTCTGCACAAGCTGCAGTAAGAGCATCCCCTACCTGCAGTCTACCTCATCCCATCCCCAAAAAGGCAAGCTCAGCCTCTCACAGCTGGATACTTGGACCCTCAATCCCATTTTAAAACACAAGCAGACCTCTGTGTTTAATTTGGATGAGGTAGGCTTTTATACACAGCATCAGTTCGTGGCCATATGCCACAGAGCAGCTATGCTTCTATTTATACAATTATTTTATAGTGCCAAGGGTAAGTGATGAAAATAAGTCTAAGCAGGATGTATGCAACAAGGGTCGGGGTTTACAGGGAAGACAAGACTGTGTAAAACTAAGAACAACAGAGCTTCAAAGTTTTACTTGATGTAGATCAATCAACGGATATCTCAAAATGTCGCCTGAGAATTTATAAACTTAATCTTTTTTTTTATTTAGTACTTATTAGTCAGAGTTGTAAATCAGCGGTGCTATTTCTAAACTTATTTTTATGATGTGTAAATCCGTTTCTTCACTTAAAACAACAGTTGAATCTTTTTGTGTGTTATAATGACCTCTAAAGTTGTAGGGTTAGGGTTTCCTGGCTGTACAGATACACATCTGTAGCAATATACAGTTTAAAGACCAAGCTGTAAAGAAATGCAGATGTAAAAAAAAAAAAAAAAAAAATTAAAAATCCTAGCATGTAAGGCAATAGGAAAGCAATGTTTTTCTCACCAGGAAATAATTTTACAAATGGAACCCATATTTCTGTAAATAAACGCCTGCCTTCTCATTAGCTTCACATCAACTTATACTGAAATATACATCAGAGCAGTCTGTCAAAGCAGTCACAAAGGAAAAACAAGAGCAGAGTTTAAAAGCAAAGCCTTCAAAAATCGTTATGCTTTTCAAGTCTAAGCAGTAAATAGGACAGGAGAATGACAGGAGAGTTGGCAACAGAATCGCTTCGCTAAAAAAATCGCAGCTTGTTTTTTCTTAAAACATAAAACTTGGGTTTGGTCAGCTGTCCACAAGTGGTTTGCAGGGAAGGGAGACAGACATAAGATGCTGACACACTGTAAAATCACAGCCCTAAAAAAATGCAATCAAGGGTCCCAAACCTACTGTCAGCCAGCAAACGAGCCCAGCAGACATGGTTGGTGGACCACAGAGCAGCTCAGACTCCAAATATTTTCTTTTCTGCCTCTTAGGGAGCAAAGGATGAATGTAGCTTCTAAAAGAGCGCAGGATCAATACCAAAGAGAACATAATTAGAAGAAAAAAAAAAAGTAGTATTGTACTTGGAAATACAGAACAATCTGTCATTACTGAGCAAGCCCTTGTGTTGTATTGCTGAGTCACTCGCGGGGTTGCACGGCAGCAGGTGACATTTCTGAGGTCTGCAACTTGCTTGATGGGGCTCCACAAAACTAACACGGAGGTCCCAAGGCACGGAGAGGGGCTTGTGCCTCCATTCAATTGAGGGAACCCTGTTTTCCTACAGAGTCGATGTCCATGCCCCAAAATGTCCACATCTCCCCCAGGCATCTCTGCTGGAGTTACCTCCTACCCAACATCCTGATTTCCTCCCTCTCCCCCAAGTACTGGCGAATTCTGAAGCAAGATTAGACACAGCACCGGAATTTACACTAGGGGGAATTACTCCCCCTTAAGCATCAAACAGGATGATATGGGGGATGCTCCGTTCTACTTTCCAGGAAAAAAAAAAAAAAAAAAAAAGACATTTAGTGATGTGCCCCCACAGCGCCCCAAGCATTTCTCTCTCGATGGAAAAATAGCTTGCCAGAATAAGCACAGAGTGCTCCCGTCTGATCCAAAAAAGTGACTGAGCATGAAATCTGCGGGACTGATCTGATGCTCTGCGACATGTATTGTGGCTTTGCTGGGAGAGACCAGCGTGCGTGGCACTTTGCAGGACTGAAGTGTCTGCCCTGGATTTAAGACAAAACAAAAGGAAAAAAGCACTGCAAGCTTCCCTTTTTAGCCCCAGATATTCAGAAATTGTATTCCTTTAAACATTCATTTCGTGTATCTCTCATAAAAAACACATTGTCGTTTTGTTTAAAAGTTTTAGTTTGCAGACCACAAAGAAAAACTTCATACCCCATTTTGAAAAGCTGATATTTTGTATGACTGCATCCCTTGGCTTCCAGTCTCAGAAGAAACTCCAAGCAAACCCTGAAACACTTCAAATAGTTTGCAGAAATCACAGGAATCTTGGTTTCTCACAGCCAGACTAAGCAAACAGGGTTATCCCTGGCCAGCACAGCTGCTGCACTGCCTGTGTGAAAGCCCAAGGGCATTTCATAGCCTTTCATTGGAGGTAGCAACTCCAAATTGCTTACTATTATTAAGAATAGCATTTTTTTAAAGCACTCGGTACTGGTTTAAACCTGCTGCTATTGAAGACAACAGCAGAGCTGCCACCACCCAGAGATAAGCCACGTCAGATGATGCTAACCCGGGCGGTGCAGCACGTTTCATCTCCACGGGGCCGAAGTGAGAAGCCTGCAACGGACCCCCCACCCCCACAGCAACCGAGCATCCCATTGCAGACATTAGAAGTTACTCCCTTTCTTCCTCTGAAACCTGCCAAACACCTGACCTGATGTATCAGGGGGTTTTGAAATAATGAGGCAAATCAGAAAGTTGGAAGCTTTGCGCTTCTGAGCCAACCATCATTCCAATATAGCTTTTCCCTATTATTTCAGGCATGCTATTCTCCTTAAAGTTAAGGTTTGATACTTAGTTGGCTGTGGTTTTTCTTCGTTCTTATCAATATTTCCCTCCTGCATTTTCCCTTTCATTTTCCTGTTGCTGTTAAAATGCATCAATTTCCAGCACATCATTGCATCCTTCGTTTGAAACAAAAATGTAACCAGAACAAACTGATCAGGTAGATCTCACTTTAAAACAATATGGATGATGTTTTTCAGGCCAGTCTAATTCCCTGCTTTGGGAGTCTCCCAGTAATTTCTAACCCACTTTCATCATTGCACCAGGTGGTTGGGAAGGAGAACCCTGGGCAGAAGGAGCTGCTCCAAGCTAAGGTGCAAGCCAACAGATGAGAGCTCAATCCAGCCAGGTACCCGCTCCTTCAAGGCCGTAAAAGAGCTAAATCCACACTCACGGTGCAGCAGCTCACAGCCTTCTAGTTGTCCCCGTAGCGGTACCATTGCTGGATCAGACCCAGAGTGAAAATCAGCACTGCAAAGTGCTGATTTTCCTTCCAACGCTGGAGACATTGGACATGCACCAAGGACAGCTGGCTGCAAGTTTCCCAAAGGTATAAAATATTAATGTCTTAGGGTGTTTCATAAGACATTAGCCCAAGGACTGCACTGAAGCTGGCAGTGACCCAAGGCTTGATATAAACTCGTTTTGGGATCATGTTTACTTCTGAAGACTGATAACTTCAACATCTTTCACATACTTTGGAGAAATCAGTCTCTAGTTTGCTGTCATAAGAAAGTAAGAACGTAGCTCTGTGAATTAGTCTGGAGAGACGTTTCTCCACTGCCCATATGTTGAGGCAGTGGCCAAGTCCAGGTGTTTCACAGGAAGGGAGTTGCAATCTTGCAGAACAACATGCCTCCACTAGGAACTTCATAAATGCCTTTTTGACCACCTTAAACTGGTACCCATAAGGGAGCAAACCCTGATTTCATTTCAAAGCAAAGTTAATTCCTGCCCAGGAACTGCTGCCAGATTTCCCAAGCAGCCTGGAGGAGGAGCACAGGGTGGAGCTTCAGTGTAAACATAACAAGATATTATAGAATCACAGAATGGTTTGGGTTGGAAGGGATCTTAAAGCCCACCCAGTGCCGCCCCCTGCCCTGGCCAGGGACACCTCCCACCAGCCCAGGTTGCTCCAAGCCCCGTCCAGCCTGGCCTTGAACCCTTCCAGGGATGGGGCAGCCACAGCTTCTCTGGGCAACCTGGGCCAGGGGCTCACCGCCCTCACAGCCAAGAATTTCTTCCTCAGATCTCATCTCAGTCTCCCCTCTTCCAGTCTGAAGCCATTACCCCTCATCCTATCACTACATGCCCTTGTAAATAGTCCCTCCCCGGCTTTCCTGTTGTCCCCTTCAGACACTGGAAGGCCACAATAAGGTCTCCCTGGAGCCTTCACTTCTCCAGACTGAATAATTATGGGTTATCAGAAGCTACTTCGGAACTTCTGGCTGACCCTTTGCCCACCATTAGCTACTATTGTGCTGTATTTTTGCATTTATTTAGGCTAAACACTTCAAAAAATGTACACAACAAGTACAGACACTGTGCTGCTTGTTAAAACTGTTAATAATGCGTTATTTGCAAAGAAAGAGAAGCCTTTGAGCAGGTAGACACCGTCACTAATCTGGGGCAGGACAGCTGTACAGCACATTCCCTCCCATGCTCCTCATGAGAAATCAGGGTAATAACTTCTACAAAGTTTAATACATCCCCATGCTGAAGGAAAACTAATTCTAAATAACAGTCTGAAGAAGCCCTAAGAACACATGAGTCGTAATACAATGACTAAAGAATGCATGCTAATATTGCCTTAATAAGACCGAAAGCCACTAGGTTATGAATGATCAGAAATAATTGTAGAGATGGGAAACCTTGAGGAATCTCCCCAACAGAATCCAGGGGAGAGAGATCTCCTGCTTTTGTAATCGACTCCCACTCTATTTCCTATTTATACCTTGAAAACCAGCTCTATTTTCAACACAGTTGAGCAATAAATCCCAGGTGTCACCATTATATTTTTTTTCTCCCTACTTGGCAGAAGCAGAACGGCTTTTGCAACAGAAAGCGTTCCTTTACGTTTTAGCAGATGAAGTTTCTTTTTATGAGAATATTTCACGCCTTTTTACCATTCGGGTAACCCTCTGGCAACTACTCCCTATTTGTCCCTTGCTACACATACATCCCTTTTCTATTCCTCTTTCATGAGTCTTGCTGCATCGTTTTTAACTAGCGATCTGAAATAATCACACCATCTTTTCAATACTATATATTTTAGCTGTATTTTAATACCATATTTACTTTCTTTGATTGCCACTGCTCATATTCTTTAAATTAGCACGCCATGCTTTCGATGAGCACTAAAATCACTTTGCAATCTCAAAGGCAGAGACACCCCTAAGCTCTGCAGCTCCCTGCTTTGCGAGAGGGTGCCCGGCTGTGTGCCGGCTCCCCGCTCCCAAGGGCTGAAATTCCACTTGGGAATGCGCTATTCGAGAGGAAGAGCCAAACTTCAACACCACAGACGGTCAGAAGGGGATGAATCATTGTGCGTACAAAAAAACCCCACAAACACAGCTCACCCAGAACTCACAACTTGCATATAAAAGATAAGAGTTCAAACATAAATTGACTAAGTCAGTTGTGTCGATGCAGTGTAGTGGGACCAATCTCTTGCAGAGGGAGAGAAGACCAAAGCTTGGGTGGTCTGACCCAGGAGGGAAATGAACTGGCCACCCAAAAATCGTTATTAATGCCAATTTCCCAGACTACCCCCAAGGGCTAAATTTATTACTGTCAGCAGAAGATAACGTAGGAAATAACCAGCTGTTGGGAGCCACTCGATGTGCAGCGTGACCAATTACCATGGGAATCCAGCAAGACACAGAAGCAAGGCCAGCTGTGCTTCCTAATCCTCTCTGCTGAATATTTTAAAATTTTAAGCTGACTTGAGAGTGAGAGCAGAAACCAGCAAACCACCTAGCTTTCCTACCTTACTCCTAAACAAGGAGTGAACAATAATTTTATCTCACCCAGAAGGTTGGGAGAAAGATGCTTGTAGAATCATAGAATCGTCTAGGTTGGAAAGGACCTCTGAGATAGAGTCCAACCATCAATCTGACGCTGCCAAAACCACCACTAAACCACGTCCCTCAGCACCACGTCTACCCATCTTTGAAATACCTCCAGGGATGGTGACACCACCACTTCCCTGGGCAGCCTGTTCCAATGTTTGACAACCCTCTTGGTGAAGAAATTTTTCCTAATATCCATCTTAAACCTCCCATGGCACAACTTGAGGCCGTTTCCTCTTGTCCTATCGCCTGTTCCTTGGCAGAAGAGACCGACACCCCCTTGGCTACCCCCTCCTTTCAGGGAGCTGCAGAAAGCGAGAAGGTCTCCCCTCAGCCCCCTTGTCTCCAGGCCGAACACCCCCAGCTCCCTCAGCCGCTCCTCACAGGACTTGTGCTCCAGACCCCTCACCAGCTCCGTTGCCCCTCTCTAGACATGCTCCAGCACCTCAATGTCTTTCTTGTGGTGAGGGGCCCAAAACTGAACACAATACTCGAGGTGAGGCTTGAGAGACCTGGTGGCAACCGAAATCCATGAGGTTGCATCAGGAAGTCCCCGGGCTGTGCTTTGGCCATCAGAGGATTGTACAGATCTTCCAGATGAAGCTGATGAGTCCCCACCAGATAGTTTTACCAGTCCAGGCAGACTTAAGCACAGATTTACAGACCTACAACAAGAGAACCTGCATCTTTTCTGTGATAAAACACCACAGAGCACCTGGAAACATCACTGTAGATGTACTACGTTTAAATTTATTCCTGGCAAGTAGGCAATTGAAAAAGTAAAAAGTGAAACCTGTAATACCGGTCGTGGTCACCAATACATTTTTATTGGGGCAACAAGTGTTTGCCTTACATTTGCTGATCATTGTGTAGAGATTACACGGCTAAACTGCTGAACTGAAGGCATATTGCAGCAGGTGACCGCAGTGAGGTCTTTGTCAAAAAGAGGGATGCTTTTATGTAAAAAGGTTCAAGTCTTAGACTGGAGTTGTGGAGGGCCCACATCGCAACCACCTCCCAAAGAACAACCTGCCCTTCCTGTAAAGTAATACTAAGCACAAAGAGCAAAGTTAGAAGAAATGCAATAATTGGAAGAGCGATATAAAAATGCAGGAAATATTAGCAGCCAGCTGCCTTGTACCCAGGATCACATACCCTCCCAGAGGGAAGGAAAGGGAAGAACTGATCTCCAAATGCTACAGCCTTGGAGAGGAAAAGGAGGCAGAAAGGCAAATAACTACATTGTCGGGTGATCTACCCCCTCGTGAGCATGTCTGTCGCTTGAGGAAATTCTGTATTATGCACTGATTAGATACAAGAGGATTTTGCTTGGAAGCGAAAGGCGTGGAAGGATTTTGATACATGGACGTTGCAAAATATTAGTGGTATTAAGAGCATTATTTGTTGTCAGTTTAAAGTACGCAGCTTCTTTACATAACTAAATAAATGACTCCATTATTCATATTTTTACAGCTAGATAAATATTTTAATCCCTGTTTACTGCCAGTAGCTTTAACTAACTGCTTTCTGTAATCCTTTTATAAATCTTACTTGTAATACATTATATCTGATATAAATTCTGAGCTTTCCACTGGTACTTTCAGTAATTTCGATTCCAGCTGCCTGCCGCGTTCTGTGGGCCAGATCCGTCCTATTGCTGATCTTTTGAAGCCCCTCTCCAGGTGACATTGTAGCCTGAGTCTGCAACAAGGATTTTAGGCAGAAATATTGCCAAGAACAGGCAACGAGCAGTCTGCAGAGGCACCTCAGTTGGGCAGGCAGTTTCCTAAAGAATCTTCTATAGAATTTTAATGGAATGTTAATTACTTTAAAAGAAAAAAAAATAAAAATATGCATGTGTATATATTATTTAAGCAAGCATCTTCCTGTGCTTTTGAGCAGGTGTGTCTACAGCACAAGCTAGGGATGATGGCAATAGATGACACCGAGGGTTACAATAACACAGTTTCAGAGCCCAGGACTGTAAGGCCCAGCCTGTATCTCTAACCCATCACAGCACAGGTAACTGAAGACTTGCAGTGTTTTTCACAGCACGCTCAAATCATACCGAATAATGAAGAGCTGCGGCTCTGTGGAAGGAGATAAACACTCCAGAACTGGTGCAATCAGTTCCCTTTGCCCCCACATCGGTGCAAGTAGCTCTGTAGCGTGTAAGCTGAGACTTACACAGCTGGTAAAATCAGGAGGTTCTTCAACAAGCACAGAGCACTTGAAAGGAGCTGAAACCTCCGAGCATCATGTCCTCAGGTCCAAAGGTCGTTGTTCTCCGGAACCGCGATTTTCCTTAAAAGCCTCCAACAGATACTCATTTGGGCTCCAGTATTTTTAGGGGACTGTTTGTACCCTTCCTACACACAAGCCGAGCTGGTCTCCTCTCAGAATGTTATCTTCACTTCTGACACTTTTTCCATTCCTAAGCCCATGTTTCACAGAATCACAGAATGGTTCGGGTGGGAAGGGACCTTAAAGATCATCTAGTTCCAATTCCCTGCCCTGGGCAGGGACACCTCCCACCAGCCCAGGTTGCTCCAAGCCCCGTCCAGCCTGGCCTTGAACCCCTCCAGGGATGGGGCAGCCACAGCTTCCCTGGGCAACCTGTTCCAGTGCCTCACCACCCTTACAGTAAAGAATTTCTTCCTGATATCCAATCTAAATCTACCCTCTTCCAGTTTGAGGCTGTTACCCCGTGTCCTATCATTACGCTCCCTGATAAAGAGTCCCTCCCCATCCTTCCTCTCGGCCCCCCTTTAGGGACTGGAAGGCTGCTATAGGAAGGCTGCTGTAGGTACCCGAGACCATGAAGACCCTGGGTAAAAATGGAAACCCTTGGGCTCTTCATAAGCTACCCAGGAGGTGGTCACACACCACTCATACAAGATGGTCGGCAGCCCCCTTAGCATTTAATTTCATTGGCTTCAACACACCCTCCCGTGGCTGAAAAGGGTTGCAAACTCACGACAACAACTCATCGTGGTTGCAAGGCCACTCCATACTCAGGACAGCATTAGTTTCACGATCAAACTTCTGTTCATCTCAGCTGGAAGAAACACTACTTGCAAGTCACCAATGTGGGAAATCCACTGCAGGCTCAGGTCATGAATTCCCAGTCTCTCGGCTGTCCCGTGGACTGGCAAAGGATGTCACCGGCATCTGCTGCTTTTACTTATATAATATGAAAAAGTAAGAGCTTTTCTTGCAGGTTTTATTAGAGACATTATGACACCTCTCTGCTGCTGTTAGTGACTACAGAACTATTAAAGTATTTTGAAGCAAAGTGGTTGAGCATATGTAGTATGTTGGTTATCTAAGCTGTCACCCTGCGTAAATTTAGACCTGTATCTTTTAGATTGTTAAAGTAAGATGGATCCAACTCTAGAACTGGCTCTTTGGAGCCAGCAGGAGTTCTCCCTGCGGTGCCAGTAAGCACATTTGCTCCCTAATGCTCCAGCCAGGTGGCTCAGAGGACACTGGTGCTACTGGAAAAGTCCCTCTGGCAGAGATATCCCATGGATCAGAGACTGAGTGAACACAAAACGCCAAAAAACCCTGTAAAACTAACACTGAATTAACAAGCCATTGGCAATACCTGTCAAGAATAGAATATTAATCTTTAACATAACTGCCTCTAAAGATGAAATATTTCAGTTACACAAGAAACAAGAAAATATGAGAATTTTCTGTCACACTTGGATGCTTCACTTACCACAGCGATGAATCGAAATAATTGCCTGGTCCCGCATTTTGTAGGACACTAAATACAGTGCTGGATCTATTGATCCTTTACATGAACAGCTCTTTGAACCTCAAGCAAGTGCCTTCTTGCATCTGCTCGCTTCTTGCATTTTAAATCGGAAGAGGGAAACACATTTAAATGTCATATTCCGCCAGGAGGGCTGCTTCTCCGTGCACTTTTTTTTGTTCACCTTTGTCATGACAAGTGTTAGTGCTCAGGTTGGGTTTCCCTCATCATTTCAGTTACCGGTGGTGGCCTGGAGAACGTTTCAACGCGTGGGAAAAATTTCCATGAGGTTGGACGGAAAGATTGCTGAATTATTTAATACCCCCAACTACAGATAACCTTTAGAGGGTTAGTAACCGGCTGCTGGCAGCCCAGCACTGAATCCTCTCAGCTCAGGGGTTTTCCCATAGAAAACGTGCTCCTGTAGGACCTTTTCTGTCCAGTTTCAATCCAGCCCTGACATGCTCCTGCTCTGCTCAGTCCCAGCAGTGGTGCCCGCAGACAGGCAACGCTCCAGCCAAGCGTCCCGAGTTTTGACGTGATTTGGGTCCTCATCCCAAGCTCCAGCGAGCGCTGTCGTGTGACGCTGCTGGTTGCGCTCCTCCTGCACCATGAAGGCCTCCTGGTATTTCAAATGTTTGAGTAGAGCGGGATGCTTCTGAGCATGGGTTTTTGATGCCTTAGGACCTCATCAAAAGGAAGAGGCGAAAGTAAAACCACCTCTGAAAGCTTTGATTTTCCAGGTGAAATTTCCATAACAATCACCGAGGGGAGAAACCGCTATATTTGAAAATCTGATTTGGGGATAATTAAAAGCATTGGCAAATAAACACAGTGAGAAGTAGGCAAATTTATGCAAACAATATTTCAAAATTCACTGGCCGGAACCAGAGAAGAGTAACATGCCGGTAACAACACTGCGAGAGAGGAGGGTATTGATTACATTAACAGGGAATGACATTGAGCAGCTGTACAGACTTCACTCTGAATATCTCATAAAGGACTCACAATCCAGCCAGATAATGTTCATGCTTTAATTTTTATCCAGCTCTGAATTTAAAATATCTTTCTCTAAGAAAGAAAATTAAAGGATTTCAGATGCACGGTTTGATTCACAGAACTAATGAGATAAAACTCCTGACTGGAGGTAAAAAAAAAAAACAATGCATTAAATCAATGGGAAAGTTTCCTTTGAAGGATTTGATATCTAATCAAGATTTGACCCTCCTGCGAACCTCGCGGGTTGGAGACATCTCAGAGATGCTGGCTTTCTCTGAAAACTTGGGTCCAGCTGAGCCAGAAGGGAAGATCTGTGGATTGCAGGGAAGGGAAGAGCCATCATCCAGACATAGCAAGAGCACGGGGCTTTCTTGGGAATTGCTTCAGGAGTCAAAGGGGCATCTTGTATTAGATGTTGGTTCTTCCCCAAAATGTCATTTTCCTCTTCTTACACATCCTCTGCCGCCGCCCCTGCTCATCCCCTGCCTGCAAAGACACCTTCGCTCTCCTCGAGTCAGCCGCACGCACGTGCAGCAGCATCACAGCGGGGTCGTGGATCATCCGTCTGCAGCTCCCAGTAACACTGATGGCATCTGTGTCCTCCTGAGCCATAGGTTACAGATGGGATGAGTCACCCGGCCTCTGCCACCACAGCTGCTTCAGAAAAACAGTGACGGAATTTAATGTCACAGACCAAAACTAGAAAAAAAAAAACAAACAAACAAAAAAACAACCCACACTTTAGATGTTTGAAGCCCAGGCACAAGGGAGAGGGTACAAGACGATGCTGCTGGAAAGAAAATCATTAAGCATGAGGGATTCTCAGCAATAGCCATTCTGCCCCTTGCAGCCCCCCACTCCTTTCCGATTACAACAGCATAACATCATTTTCTGGGCATTACTCCATGGGATGAGAAAGCTGTGAAAGATTGTGCATCACGCAAGAAAAATATGTTTTTTTAACACGGTGTGCTAATCGCATCCGTCTGTTGTATTCCCAGCTCTCCAGTGAGGTGGCAGGACAGCTGGCAGATGCTTAGCTTGGGGCTCCTTCCTAAACTCTCCAGCACAGACTCATCCTCAGCCCTTCAGGTGGTGGAAATCCACCCAGAAACCCCTCCAGCAGCAGCTCTCAATCATCAATCACATCAGAATGCAGCTCTGGAGTCCTCAGCACAAGAAGGATGTGGAGCTGTTGTAATGGGTACAGCAGAGGGCCATGAAGATGCTGGGAGGGCTGGGGCCCCTCTGCTGTGAGGACAGGCTGAGAGAGCTGGGGGGGGTCAGCCTGGAGAAGAGAAGGCTCCGGGGAGACCTTCCAGCCCCTCAAGGGGCTCCAGGAAAGCTGGGGCGGGACTCTGGATCAGGGAGGGGAGCCATGGGACGAGGGGGAACGGCTTTACACTGAAAGAGGGGAGAGTGAGATGAGATGTGAGGAAGAAATTCTTGGCTGTGAGGGCGGTGAGCCCCTGGCCCAGGTTGCCCAGAGAAGCTGTGGCTGCCCCATCCCTGGAGGGGTTCAAGGCCAGGCTGGACGGGGCTTGGAGCAACCTGGGCTGGTGGGAGGTGTCCCTGCCCAGGGCAGGGGGTGGCACTGGGTGGGCTTTAAGGTCCCTCCCAACCCGAACCATTCTATGATTCTCTGATCTTAACGAGCAGGTGACTCCAACAGCCCTCCTGCATCAAGACCTGGGAAGCTGCAGACAGCCCTTCCATGACATTGGTGCGTGTCCCGGGCCCTCCTGTCTTCCCAGCACTGCAGTGGGCGAGGGCAAGGAGCATCAAGGTGATAAAACATTCTTACCATGACAACAGCCAGGCTGCCCCGTCTGCACGGCACCCCAGTGCTCCAGAGGCAGCAGGTTCAATAGCCCCTGCAAAAAAATAATAACGCAAGTTCATTCTCTGCAATAACACAACAGAAAGTGAGAAGACTTTTCGGTATAAGTTACAGAGCCCCTAGGTTAATGGAGATTAACAGCAAAGAGGTTTATTAAGTGTGAATCATTTCCTACTCATTGTCCACAAACGCATTAGAGTGTGCTTTTCTTTTCTTTTTTGTAAGACAAATGTGTAATTGGCATTATTAGTTTCCTCCTCCTCTCTCCCTCTCCTTTAGTTTTTAATTAGAGCATAGAGGGGGGAAATGCATATTTGATATGAAGAAGAACTGGGGAGGGAGAATAATAATTCTGACTGTTTCACTTATTCCTACACAAGATGAGCCAGATTTCTGTTAGAACTCAGCCTCCACAGTCGGCACCGGATCTGAGCCGAGGCCAGTATTCGGTGTGCTCTGCGGGGCTGAAGCGCTGGAGACATCCAGCCTTCACGCAAGTGCAGAGCGGGTGCAGGGCTCTGCCCTGGTTTCCTCCCAGCGCTGGAGACAGACCCTTTCAAACCATTGGCCTCACTGGGAAAAGGAAAACGTCCCACCCGGAAAGCACCGCTTTAGGTTTGGTGTCCCTTTCATCCAGTTCTGGGCTCCCTGGTTCAAGAGAGACGGGGAACTGCTGCAGAGAGTCCAGCACAGGGCAACAAAGATGATTGAGGGACTGGAGCATCTCCCGTACGAGGAAAGGCTGAGAGAGCTGGGACTCTTTAGCCTGGAGAAGAGAAGGCTGAGGGGAGACCTTATTAATGTTTACAAGTATCTAAAGGGTGGGTTTAAGGAGGATGGAGCCAGGCTCTTCTCAGTGGTTCCCAGTGACAGGACGAGGGGTAAAGGGCACAAGCTGGAACATAGGAAGTTCCAATCGAATCTGAGGAAAAACTTCTTTACGGTGAGGGTGCCAGAGCGCTGGGACAGGCTGCCCAGGGAGGGTGTGGAGTCCCCTTCTCTGGTGACTTTCAAGCCCCGTCTGGATGCAGTCCTGAGGGATGTGCTCTGGGCAATCCCGCTTTAGCAGGGGAGTTGGGCTAGATGATCACTAGAGGTCCCTTCCAGCCCTGAAATTCCGTGATTCCATGATTTTTATTTCTAGGGGTACTTTCATGTGCTGAAGGGAATCATCCTCCATCCCCACGTATCTGTCACCTCCAGGCACTCCGCTTGACGTGGATGGATCTGTTTGCTCATCCCCTTTGATCTCTGCTGAACCTTCCTTTTTCTCCTTCCTCTCAGTACTCTTTCAAGGCCGTATTTCCCGAACCAGCCTCTCATTCCCTTACCCAACAAGGGTGCAACCAGCCTTGCTGCTGACAGGGCATGTACATACCCCCAGTCTTTTGCCCCGAGCTGAACTGCGTTCACTGGAGCATATCACAAAATTCCATGCACAGACTTTGGGCCAGGGACTTTCTCTGCCTCCTTTTTCATCCCCCTTTAGTTTGGGAAACATTTAAGATTAGAGCCGAGAAAGCTGCAATGACCTTTAAAAACCTGTTTAGTTTTCATCATTCAACAAACGTTTAAAGAGTGTTTTTGTGCAGAACGCACGTAAGTGTAATTATTATTCCTGAAGTAGCAAAAATATATTTCAGGTGACATACAGTGTTTCCACAATACTGTCATGTGTATCTATGGAAGCCACAAGACACAAATGCCATGTCACCACAGCTCCAGGAGTTAATTCTATATCATTTCACCAGCATATTTACTCCAGCAATTCAAATGTTTGATTGCAGCTTGGTTTCATCGACAAACATGACTTTAGGACAAGCACATTTTTCCAAAGCAGGTGTTAAACTGACAATCGCTTCCAACCTGACCTCGTAACCGGCAGGTTTTTCAATCAGTGCATTTGCAAAGTCAGTGAGGAACATGCTGAGAAGCGTTTTGGACCGCTCTGACGCTTACTGTAACGGCAGGAGATGGGCCTGATGCTTCCAGAACTGCAGAAGAAAGTTATGACGGTGCCACTCAAGGGTCTGTACTGGGACTAGTACTGTTCAATATCTTCATCAACGACACAAACAGAGGGATTGAGTGCACCCTCAGCAAGTTTGTGATGACACCAAGCTGAGTGGTGCAGTTGACATGCCTGAGGGATGGGATGCCATCCAGAGGGACTCGGACAGGCTTGAGAAGTAGGCTGGTGTGACCCTCATGAGGTTCAACAAGGCCAAGTGCAAGGTCCTGCACCTGGGGCAGGGCAACTCCTGCTATCAATAGAGGCTAGGGGATGAAGGGACTGAGAGCAGCCCTGAGGAGAAGGACTTGGGGATACTGGTGGATAAAAAGTTGGACATGAGTTGGCAATGTGCGCTCGCAGCCCAGAAAGTCCCCTGCATCCTGGGCTGCATCCCCAGCAGCGTGGGCAGCAGGGCAAGGGGGGGATTCCGCCCCTCTGCCCCGCTCTGTGAGACCCCCCTGCAGTGCTGCCTCCAGCGCTGGGGCACCAACAGCAGAAGGACACGGAGCTGTTGGAGCGGGGCCAGAGGAGGCCCCGGAGATGCTGGGGGGGCTGGAGCCCCTCTGCTGTGAGGACAGGCTGAGAGAGCTGGGGGGGTTCAGCTGGGAGAAGAGGAGGCTCCGGGGAGACCTTATTGTGGCCTTCCAGTACTTAAAGGACAGATAGAGACAAACTTTTTAGCAGGGCCTATTGCAATAGCACAAGGAACAACGGCTTTAAACTAAAAGAAGGTAGATTTAGACTAGATATGAGGAAGAAATTTTTTACACTGAGGGTGGTGAAGCCCTGGCCCAGGTTGCCCAGAGAGGTGGTGGAGGCCCTGTCCCTGGAAACATTCAAGGCCAGGCTGGACGGGGCTCTGAGCAACCTGATCTAGTCGAAGATGTCCCTGCTCATTGCAGGGGGGGTGACTAGATGACCTTTAAAGGTCCCTTCCAACCCAAAGTATTCTATGAGTGCAAAGCACTAACCACACTAGCTCCATTACTAGCACAGGCAAGACCGGCCCCTCTGCCGTCCCTGAAAGGTAGCCAGAAGAGCCCGCACAAGCGGAGACAAGCACGATCGTTTCATGACCTGCCTGGCACTCCTGCCCAGCCTGCCGGAGGTCCTGCATGCCGGCGTTTTAGAGCCAGGTGGCCAGTTGTATTCAAGAATGACGCTTGATAAATGAATTTGTCTCAGCTATGGATTCAGCATGCACACAGCCCACCAAGTCATTTCAGGGCCTGTCTCTAATGAATGTAAGTGAATAGAGACAGGGATTAAACCCAGACCTCCCAGAAACATGAGAACTTGCAGTTCCTTCACAAGTTTAAATCTCTCCCTATTTTGCAGAGGCCTGAACACCTTATCAGTGCTCTTCAATACAAGCCATAGACTCTTCTGAGGCAGCACACTTCCAGGAGGTAGTTTATCTCAAGCACATAATTCATTTTAAATGGTATTAATTCTTTCCCACAGCACCGAGTGCAGCTGTTCCCACCTAGCGATACCTGTGTGCCCCATGTCTCGCTAGGGAAGAGGAGGATGTTCTCCGATTCAGACCCCAGCGCTGCTCTCTTTTCCTACCATTACAAGGTCCACCGGGATGGCAAAAACTTTGCTGGCACAACCCCAGGGCAAGAGGCTTACAGCAGGTTGGTTTGAAAATCAGAGAACTCACAAAATACCCTACTGAACTGTAAGGAAGAGGTAGCAGAGGGCTGAGGGTTACAAAGAACGGGTTCAGTTACCTCAGCCAGAAAACCTGGATATCTTTTCCCTTGGTTGCTCCTTTGCTGCCTGCAGAAGTGCCACCTCCAGCGGGGAGCAGCAGGGATGGCTTTTCCCTGTACTGCCAGAGTCAAGCACCCAGTCGTACCACGGGGGAGAATCTTGGTTGGTGTCCCTGTTCCCTGTACGCAAGAGGGGAGGGAAAAGGTGGCCATCACCAAAGACTATGCAGCTTGCTCACTTCCCTTGCTGTCAGAGTAATGGAGGCATCTGACTTTAAAAAATAATAATAAAAAGAAGAACACCACAGCATACACTATTCCCTGGAAACCGATAACTTGCATCCTCTCTCTATTACATTCAAGTTCCATATGACAGAAGAGCTTAACGTCAGAGCTTTAGAAAAGACCTTTTCCCCAATGCAGATGCAAGAAAGCACAAAAAGACAGGATTTCTGCTAACTCCAACCAGACCTGAAAGAGTCCCCACGCTGCTGGCGGCTCCCAGGCAGTCCCAAGGATGAGTCGGCTTTGCCTCTTGGGGGGTGAAACCTGGCTTTGGCTTCCATCACCCTCAAACACAACTGGTTCTCGTATAAGCATGGATGTACTGTGACATTTTGGGGGGCGAGGCCAGCAGAAACCTGTAGGGTACTTCCAATACAGCCAAACACTTTATGTACAGAGCAGGAGCATCCTAAGGGAAAAAACAAGGGCCTGGTACCAGCTCCTTACTCAGCTTGGGGCTGCAGAGAAGCAGCGGAGGGGGATCAGCTCGTTGTGCCCTTCATTTCCAGTTCTTACCTTACATCAAAGATCTAACTTTTGAAGACAGTTTCCCGCTTTAAAAAGAAATATCTGCCCGAATCAGAAATCTGTTATGTCCCCTAAAAACAGCTAAAGACTGAGCCTGGTGGGCCTGCGGGAAGTTTGCATGCTTCACAGCAATGACATTTAGGGACACGGCACGGCAAACACCCGGAGCACTTTGGTAAACAGAGCTGATTTGTTACACTGCGTCTGTGCAGCTAAGCCAGATGAAGGCTACGCTTCAGAAGATGGCATCTCCTACCATCCCTTGGATGTTTATTGTCCCAATCCAATTTAATTCCTCCATTTGATTTGTAAATGGAAAAAGCCTGCAGAATTCGTAAATTAGCGGAGTTTGCCCACAAAAGGCCTCATTTTGCGTAATAAAAGGCTTAAAAGCACACAAGCAAAATGTAATGCAATAGGGAGGCCTACCAAAACCAGACATTACTGATGTGCAGGGTGCTTAGAAAGTTAGCAGTCTTTGTCTATCGAAAGTTGCAGGAAGTCACTCATCGTATCATTAAAGTCTAATGAGTATGAAGGCAACTTCAAAAATGCTGGAGCACGTACATGGTCTTGATGCATTATTCTTTGAAGCTAGCTTTTGATGCTTTTCTAAACAGAATAATTTTTCCGCAGAGCATTTGATGTTGACGTGCAAAACACGGCCATGACATTAAGAGTAGAGTCTCAGCGTTAAGAAGAATTCCCCCTACCTGTGACCTTCTGATATTCTGTAGGTGATTGAAGAACACAAAAGAAATCAGATAACTCTCCCCACCCCATTCTTCAGCCACAGAGCCTCTTCTACAACTCGATACCCGATCAGATACATTCAACCCCTAGTCTACCTCCCCAGTAGGATATACATTTAAATATTGTTCTCCTCACTGCTCTTATTCCAGGATGGTCTACTCGTTACAGCATCACTGTATGATGGAGAGACAGGAATTCAAGTCCCCGCTTCGCTGATTTCCCGTGTGGTCTCGGACACATCCCAGCGCCTCACTAGTTATACAGGCAGAGCTGAGACTGGCCCAGATTTGAAAGAATGGTTATTATTGGGTTTGCGAGCATTTGTTTTGCCCACTGTGGGCTGCAGGGGACTGCCAATGCGTCTGCTGGCTGTATCCCATGGGGAAATGCTGCATACAGCACATTCCGATTTGAATACCTTAATGGCAAGGAACAGATTTCTTTTCCAGTCACAGGGTGGGCTTTTCAAGGCAACTTGTTCTCACCTAAGGCCCCCAAGCTTGCTTCAGAGAGGCAGAGAACCACATCCAGGACCCTCAACCTCCAGAGCATGGCATTAAGCACGGGGAAGGGTCTGTTCCGAGGCAGAACTTCTGGGGGGCTCGCAGCCCTTCTGAGCATCCCCAGCACAGTTCGGTTTGCAGACTGGTACCAGCCCACGTGCCCCAACAAGCGAGCATCCCTCCCTCTTTGTGAGCCCCCAGCCCTCCTGGATGCAAAAACACTCTGCACTCATCTCATACCCACCTGCCTCCGCACTGACAACCCCTTTGCCTTTCATTAGTTCCTTCTTCATCACCGATTTTTCTTTCATTCTTTTGATTTTTACTGTGCCACACCACTGTCCCCGCTGTGGTGCTCGCTTCCCCCTCCCGCATCCATCTCTGAATAGCAAGGACCCAGACTGCACATTTCTAGCCCACATCTGAGCACTAGGGCTCCAAATCCAGCCTCCTCTCCAGGGATGGAGCTGCACATTCCCTGCCGAGCATCGCCACCTGCAGCCCAGCCTGGCCCAGCCGCAGCTGCTGGCCCACCCGGGAGGGATGGTGGCCATCAGAGCTTCCAGAGCAGCAGGCTGGGGTACTTGATGGATGTTCCTCCTCACTGCTTTGGCCTCTGGGGCAACCACTGGAGACACAAACGGTGATTTCATATTATATATGCGATGACTCAACTGCTGAAGAAGTTAACCCAGCTCCACGCTATTAGCGCAGTAGGTTGAACATCTTCACCGGCACTATAATGGATGGTGAGATCAGGGCTGTGTTTGCATCCTGCAGCACCACAGGGGTGGCGTAAGCCCCAAACTCTGCAGAAACTGCATTTGATTAGCTATTTCCATAGCACAATTTAAAACTAAGTCCTGACTGTCGGGGCAGGGGGAAGTCTTTTCGTGGATTTCAGCAAAAGCAAAGCAGAGGGCTATTCCAAGGAAACAGCGAAGTTACCCGGCATCACATGCTGACTACATTCCATATTAAGTGGAGGCGAGGAGTAAAGCCCCTGTTGGCTGCTTAACCTGATTTAGTTTTGTATTTAATCACTCTGTTAAAAGGCGGAAGCACTAAGGACTGAGACAGACCTCCCCTAATAAATCTTTCCCCTGAACACCATCTCCTCCAGCCCTCCGGTGAGGTCAGCCCGCTCCTGGGCGGGGGTGACAGAGGCAAACTCTGGGGCTTATCAGAGCAAAGCTTCCTTCATGTGCATCTTGAGCTAATCTGGCGCACTATGAACACAGCCACCCGGCTCCCCAGCTTCTGTGTCGGTGGGAGAGGTGGCTGTGGGAGGTAACGCCGCAACTATCATAACAGAAATGTTCAGAGCCAACAGAGAATTTTAGCACCAGCATTTAAAACAATAATAATAATCTTTCCTCTCTCTAGAGTTTACACGATGAGAAAGTAACATGGCTACGCGTATTAAAACTCAAGACAAGTCCAAATGCAATAAGGTCTTATCTTCTATTTGAATCACCTTTTGGTCACCTTGAGCTGGATTGGAAATGGATTGGTTTGGGCATTTGTAATTGGCAGGAAAAGAGAAACAGATTTCATTAAAAGCCTACAGCAAAGCCACAGTTGTTTTGTATTTAAAGTTAAAATTTCCATGTTGTTATTTTTAAAATAACATTTACGAAAATGACTTTTCCCTAAACAAAATGTTGGGGGTGGGGGTTTACTTTTGTATCAATCACTGCCTGGTTATAACACTGGGATCAAAATCTAGTATTTCATTTTTGGTTTAGGACAGTGGTCTGATAACTGAAGAAAGGCTCTATTTACAGAAAGATCGGGGAGATGAAGTTGGTACCTGCTGGGCTGCACATGGAGTAACACCACAACCACCACCCCCAAGTGCACAGCAGCTGATTTTCCTGACCATCTTCTGAGGATTCTCCCAAATCACATTATTCTGGCAGAGAATGATTCAGAGAAAAAATTTAACCACCGGCATATGCGAATAAGCGCGCTGTTTGCAGACCTACATAACACCCCGAAGCACCACGCTGTTGACCTTGTGATGACAGTGCACCACACTGAACTGCCAGGAGCCCCTCGCAGGACCTAACAAATGGTAGCTTGGATTTATTCTGTGCTAAGAAGGCTAAAGATTGAGCGATCCTAGGGGTGGAAGGAGGGAGAGTACTTGGGAAGCAAGGAGAAGAATTAAACTGTCCGTTTTCTCCAGGGGTCTGGAGAACAAGTCTCATGAGGAACGGCTGAGGGAGCTGGGGGTGTTCAGCCTGGAGAAAAGGAGGCTGAGGGGAGACCTTCTCGCTCTCTTACTGAAAGGAGGGTGTAGAGAGGTGGGCGTCAGTCTCTTCTGCCAAGGAACAGGCAATGGGACAAGAGGAAACGGTTGCACCAGGGGAGGTTTAGGATGAATATTAGGAAAAATTTCTTCACCGAAAGGGTTATCAAGCATTGGAAGAGGCTGCCCAGGGAAGTGGTGGAATCGCCATCACTGGAGGTATTTAAAAGATGGGTAGACATGGTGCTGTGGGATGTGGTTCAGTGGTGGTTTTGGCAGCGTTATGTCGATGGTTGGACTCGATGATCTTAAAGGTCCCTTCCAACCTAGACAACGCTATGATTCTAAGATCATCTGCTGTATAATGTATTTCCTGAGGGGCTGGGAGAAGAGAGCAATGAGCAGCAAGACAACAACACTTGCAGATGACACCGGTGTTCAGATTAGTCCAGATCTCTGCTCTGCTTGAGGTGGTTTGGTCCCCTGGAGTGGAACTGGCTGTCCGAAATTACAGCCACTTCCCTGCCGCTGCCTGTGAAGCCCATTTCCACGAGCTGCGTGGAAGCCTGAGCCTCCATCCTCCGGGGAGAGGGAAAGCCACAGCAGGGCTGAGAGCACGGAGCATAAAAGCAGGGACCAGGGCTTCAAACACCTGGATTTTAGTCCTTAATACTTACAAAGCGGTGAATGAGTTCTTTCAGTTCTGTTCTTTAAGAAAAAGAACGCTTAGGAGAAGGTTTCCTGTACCCCTTCATATATTATCTTATAAAACCTTAAAGACATTCACACAAGCGTATTTCTCTACCTTAAGCTCCTTAAGACATTGCTTAAGAGGGAAAAATCCACACAAGTGAAATAGTTACGTTCATGCATTAAATATGATGAAACACAAAGCACATGTGAGATGCCTGTGAAATATTTATGTGCACATTTATTTTCTTGTAAATACTTTTTCCATTAAGATTCTGGCTTGATCCTTTCTATAAGATGCAGTTTTGCCTGTGAAGTGCAGCCAGTGGAGAATGGCAAATATAATTTTTCTCTCAGTTAGGAGGACGACAATGATGCCCAATACATCAATGAAATTTCAGTCTGTGTTAGCATCACTGATGGAACAGGAAATTGGATTCCACTGGCTAATCCATTGTTAATGATTTCACTTCATAAATACACTTAGTCTTCATTACAGCTTCTTGTTGTTGGAAATAGTTTAAGCTTTGGGGAAAATATTCTTGGAAGAATCAATTATCAGCATGGCACCTTCTAACATTTTGATTTATCGATTTTTCACAGGTAAGAGACCTTGAACCCGAGCTTGGCTGGAAGAGATCGAACTCGTGCCATTGCCTCAGCCTCCCGGTAGTAAACAAGGCAAGTTTTCATAGGTTTAAATCACATCTGCGGGAAGTGCCCGGTGCACTGCAATTTCACAGAATGGGAACTCTTGATTATCTTCATTAGTTCCAAAGAGCTTCCCCAAGTTCGGGCTGCGCCGCAAGCTCCTCACAGCAATGTGGTCTTGAAGCAAAGCCCTGGTGCCAGGGACCTGCGCCAGCAGGACACGGGCGACAATGTGATACCATCGCATAGACATATCCAGACACGGGTTATTAATCTTCTCTGGTATCCCTACTTGGCTCTGACTTGAAGGCCTCTCTTCCTGTTCTTCACCTCAAACATTGTTCAGGCTGACAAGATTTGTTACAGCAATAAGTTCTGCACATGTGCGCAGAGCTACGCTTTAGACGCATGTGAAATAGGAGGAAATAAATAGGAGGGTGTCTGAGCAGTGAGTCAGGACCTCACCACACTTCCCACTAAACATCACGCCATAAATAAAGGTCCCATTCCTCCCTACTGTACTCCTCTGTCTCAACAGCCTGTCAGACGTTCCCAGCAGTAAAGCATCATCTCCTCGAAGTCACAGAGGGAAGGTCCTTAGAGGGCTAATATCTCCCTGGAAGAGTTAGTCACTTGTAACACGAGTCTGAGAAGAGCATAAACTCCTGTAGTCAACTGAAAAAAGAAGATACCAGGGGATGGAGGGGGGATCTCATCTATAAATTAAACAAGCTAAGCAAGGGTGCAAATGTTTTGGTGATGAGAGTGCATCTCAAATAGCCAGACAAGACTTTAAGGTAAGTTCAGTACTAGGTGGAAAATGGAACTGCCCAGGAATATGGCTTATAAACAAGTATTGACCCCTAAGGCTTTGCTCTGGTCACAGTCTCTGGGGTTTGCACCGGTTCCAGCCAAGAATAAGAAGTGCCAGAAGTACTTGAAGGGAAGAGTAAGTAATATATAGCGCGGTATTTCCAAGCACAAAATAAAGCCTCATGTTTCCTACCAAGCTCCACAGGAGATTTTTCAGTATTATGCATCAGTTGAATTTGAGAATGGTTCAAGTAAATACATCACAAATAGCAAAGGAAATGTGTTTCAATAACACAGGTGTCCACATGAATATATGCATGAATCCTGACACATATTTTTATTTTGCTAAGAATTGAAAAGTTGCCCTCTGGCATCTCTCATTGCTGTTTGCTGTAAATCTCAGATGAAAATGCAAACAGGGGAGGACACAAAACTCATTGGCAATCCTAAAGAAACACCGCATCAGCCCAAAAGGCTGAGATTACCGAAATCTGCCTGAAGTATCCCTATGCCAATAATTAAACAGGAGCTGGACACCCTGTAATTTTGGAGCACCGTTCAAACTGGCCATCCAAGTAGAGACAACTCACATGGAGTTATCCAATGGAATGCACTATATTCGTTAAGTTTAATCCACACACGCCGCCTGTTTCCCCTTCACAACAACCCTCCCCTGCCTTCGCCTCTCTCTTCTGGAACCTCTCATCTTACCCACCTTCTGCCTCCTCATTCACTCGCAACCCAATGGCCTGTGAGCTGCAAGGGTTGTAGGACACGTCCGTATGATACGTTCATTTTTGTCTTCTGCGCGGAGTTGCTCCCTGCATGAAGGATATTTTGCTCTAGGTGGGTCTCTAATTTGCTTCTTTCAATGCTCCCTGTACTGTGTTTGCATTTATTAAACAGAATATGGTACCAGAGAGAGGGAAATGGATGCTATTTTGAAAACAACTTAACAGCTAAACTATTCATTTCATGATTCAGCAAGAAGCAGAGGTCTACGTTTTCCCAAAGAACAAAAAAATACGCCAGTTATAAAACAGCACCTGGATTCCCCATGGAAACATTAATCTGATGGGAATGTCGGCAGCAAAGAGAACGCCAAATACACGCAACCCTACACTCAGTCCAATTTCAGCCCCTTGGAGCAGGGGAGTCCTAGATGTTAAACCATTCTGCTGGAAAACTGCTCCCCTTCCATCAGGCAAATGACTATACTTGGTCACATTTTATTCTTGTTTGGCAGTTTGCTGTTCGGCATAACTTTTGCAATACTACCAGTAGCCCAAGAAATGCTGCATTTTTTTGAGCAATGGTCGTGACTTTTTCCCCTTACAAGAATTTTACCTTCACTAGAATGGAATACAGTAACCAGCTTTAATTCACAGGTGTTTGCAAAGAAACTGGTGCTCGCTCCACCTGCACTCCAAGCCTGCAGTGTGCTCTTTTGGGTGCTGTTTCCACTGATGCAACCAGGGCTCAAATGGTAGCAAAAGAAGGTAAGCACTTACTCGACAACATTTTCTACATCCATCCTGGACTGTAATGGAGTTGCAGTGCAAACGGGATAGGAGAAGAAGAGGCAAAATTCAATGTGAATTTTTCAAAAACACTGTTTTTACTACAAACCATGGATTTTGGCCACAAACTGGTTCCTTGAGGTATCAGACCACAGCTAAAACCCTCTTAAGATGTACATGTAAAATAGACTCATTACCTGCATTTTGCTTTCCTAACTGTTTTACAGCTATTAACTCCTCTGACAGTGATACTTGCTCAGATTAATTTTTCAAGCAACAGAGAGCTAATGTGCTCTCTCCCGTCCTCAGCTGGGCAGCCACAGCTCCCAGGTCACGACTGCCTCTTTACTCTGCTGTGGGGAATTGCGCTATTATAAACAAAAGTCTTTCTCTGTAAAGATGCAACAAAGGAAGCGCTCAGGGATCTTCACCAAATCACACAAACTCCCATCTTAAAAAGTTTGTCTTCTACAAGGTTGCTATTCATTTAATAACTTGCTCTGCTTGCTCCACAGAGTAGGTGTTCTCCTCCAAGTGCTGCATTTCGTTTAGGAAAATGCTAACAACCCATACCTGTTGCCCACCCTCCCAGAGCTACTCAGGGAGCAGATTTATAGAATCACAGAATGGTTTGGGTTAGAAGGGACCTTAAAGATCATCTGGTTCCAACCCCCCTGCCCTGGGCAGGGACACCTCCCACCAGCCCAGGTTGCTCCAAGCCCCGTCCAGCCTGGCCTTGAACCCCTCCAGGGATGGGGCAGCCACAGCTTCTCTGGGCAATCTGGGCCAGGGGCTCACCGCCCTCACAGCCAAGAATTTCTTCCTCATATTTCATCTCAATCTCCCCTCTTTCAGTGTAAAACCGTTCCCCCCCGTCCCATCGCTCCCCTCCCTGCTCCAGAGTCCCTCCCCAGCTTTCCTGTACACCCCTTTAGGGACTGGAAGGGGCTCGAAGGTCTCCCCGGAGCCTTCTCTTCTCCAGGCTGAACCCCCCCAACTCTCTCAGCCTGTCCTCACAGCAGAGGGGCTCCAGCCCCATTTATGCCAGGCAAGTGTCCCATAATCATCAAGGTCCTGACACCTCTTCCCAGCTGGCCCCAGACTGGATCGAGCCACTGAGGTCCTGCAGCTGGTGGTACAGGCAAACAGACCCCACTCCCCGCTGCTCTACCAGGGGGCAAAGCTCCTACTTCTGGCTACATAGATCCCTTATCCCATTTCGACCTAAACGATCTCATTAGTACCCTCTGCTAATCCAGCCCGTTTTAACTGAAAAGTGATGTTAAGTGCAGAGTGGAGCTGCTGTAGGGAGATGGCGATGAGTGGCAAGGGGCTGGAAGAGGAGGAGTTGAGAAGGTCTAAGTGAAATGGGCAGAGTGGAGACACCCAACTAGACCACAGTTACCATCACCCAGCACTGCTGCTGTACAGGCCACCACCAGCAAAAGCATCCCGCCTGATTAAAAAGGCAGGATTTCCTCATTTTTTTTAAATTTTTTTTGTAGCAAGTAAACTTTTTTTCCCCTGCACAGGAGTGGCTCTGCGTGAAGCAGGGAGTTTCTGTGTCTCCGTCTCTCCCCGCACCAGTAACAACCGCTCCTGTGATCCCAGCACGGGCCGGGGAGGGACTGCGGCTGCGGAGGGCGTCCGTGGGAAGGGAGCACAATATCAAGCAGCAAAGAGCTGCACAAACAATTTAGCAGCAGTTCAAACATCTCATTAATTTAATTTATAGGGAAAAGCTGTCAGCCTTAATTTTAGTTAAACACTGAACCACAGGTGAACCTTGTGCCTGTGAAAACTGCAAAGAGAAAAGCTCTGCGTTTTCTCATCCAGCACCCTGTGCCCTTATTAACCCAGGCCAGAAAGGTGGGAGAAACCCAGCACAATAACTTCCTGGGAAGCCCAGGACTTTTCTAGGCAGTACCACATCTGCGAGCCATGTGCTTGCAGCAGAAACATAACTGCAGCTGTGTTTCCATAATGTCATAGGCTGTGAAAAAGCAAAGCAGCCACAGCTGAAGGACAGGGGCTGCTCTCCCTGAGCTGGCTGGAGCACTGGTTCTCTGCCATGTACAGCACTTGCACCTTGCAGATGTTCCAGTTCCCCCTCCATGCCTGAGATCCACCAGTTTGTAACTGCAGGAGGAGCTTTAACACCTCCTGTACTGTCCTGTGTTTATATTTTGATGGGCTTGGAGTGAGGGCTGCATTTTTATTTCTCTGCTTGTTGCATGAGAGATAAGGCACTGCCCAACTAGAAGTTTCCCAGGCTTGTGTTTGGCTGGCATAAGGCTAAAAAGCACTTCCCGAAGACAGCGAGCCACAAGCTCTTACTGGAAATCTACCTGTGGCCATGACTGGGTGCGATGGAGACTCAAGTACTTCTCCCTCCAGCTCTTGCTCAAGCTCCCAGCAGTCTGGGTACATCCCTCACTTGCAGACTTAACTTTCCTCAAGTCACCCACTGAAAGGAAGTGTGACCTGATGTGGAGTAATTACTAAAATGACCAAAAATACAGCATTGTTCACGCATTAAGGAAAGGTATAAAATCAAAAGGCTTCTAAGGTAGAATACAGCCGCAGCTAGCATGGGAAGAATTCAACATCTGCGATTCTCCGTACAATATTACTTGTAAAGCAACATGGGGGATGGAGCACAACATGACCTTCCACAGCCCTGCCCTGTGATATACAGCAGATACGGGAACGAGATGGTACTATGGACCCCATAAGCTGCATACCTGTTGGCCTGAGCCAACAGTCTGTCGAATTTTGATGAAATGCTGTCCTTTGTGCGAACTTTGCTCATTATAATGTCATTATAATACCAAAACACACCTCCATCCCAAAGGCTACCCGCCTCCAAGGTGCAACCACTCCTCCTTGAGTCTGCGCCCTGAATTTTTCATAATCTATACCTTTAAATGTGAAGCAAGAGAACTTTACAACAATCATAATAAAGGTATTTATGACTAAAGTCACTCAAACTCCACCATGAAGGTAAAAAATAGTATAAAAATAGCCCAAGAAAGGGGAGATATCAGGGAAGACACCATCATTAACAGGTCAGGGAGGACTCCATCACAGACTGCCTTTGACTTCCAGGACCAGCCGACGGGCTGAGCCTTTCTTCCCCCCCCATAGGGACACCTGTGGGTAAGACTTAGACTATACCGAGCACTTCCTCGGAAAACTTAGGAATCTCTGTGGAGAATCTCTTTCCTACATTTATAGCCAGGCTGTATCGTTTATAACTTTGTCACACATTTTGTATATTTAACAATACTTTTATTTGCACGTGCTTTGCAGACAGTGTACTTATCACCGGCAATCATAAGAACCTGTATATCTGTTGCTTAAATAAACTGCACTGTTTAAGTAGCTAGTCGTTTTGGTTCCTCATTGAATGCGACCAAAGACTTGAGGGTGGCCGTGCTAGTTCATGAGCACAACTAGACTGAAGGTGCAGTCCACTATTAGTGCATCCAAATCGTAACAGTTTAATATATTAAACGCAACTGGACTGATAGTGGTGAATTGGGCATCACCCAGAATTTAAACCTAGCTGCACCTAGCCTCCCACCTCGGTGCGGAGTGTTAGAACGCAAGGGGGTTTATTTTCTGCCAAAACTGTTTTGCCCCTTTCACGCAACACCTGACCAGGCACTAGTGATAAATACACTGTAAAAGCGCTTCTCCAGGGCACAACTCCTTTCCCAAGGCTGGGCCAGTAGGCAACCACCTTCTCGGATCAAACTGGGAGGGATGCTCCATGCCACCTCCAGCCTGGGTGGGCAGTTAGTGCAGTGATTTCCGTGGCTGCCTCCACTTCCCGGTTCATCTGGGACAAACCAGCTGGAACACAACCACCCAACCCCACCTGCAGCCGCCCTGGTGCAAGGGGCCTGTGCCCCCGCCACGCGAGAAAAACACCTCGCCAAGATTCCAAGGAGTCATGGCCTCTTCTCTGAGTTTGTGTATGTCTCAGCTTTGGGAGCAAGGAAAAAAAATATCCAATATATTTCTCAAAAGCAGCTGTTCTGCCCTGCCAGGTCCGGCCAGGCGTTCACTCTCATGACCGACCTTGTTGGGGTGAGAGGCGATTCCCTCCCCAGCAGCGGGACAGGGGCATGGCGGACCCTCCCCGCTCCCTCGTGCTGCTCCCGACAGGCTCCTGCCAGCTCATACACCCAGTATCGAATGTAATATTCCCCCTACACCAGCGCATACACCCAGTATCGAATGTAATATTCCCCCTACACCAGCGCATAAAACCACTTTCTGTATTTCAGCTGTTTTTCCCATCCTCCTTACTCGGCGCTTTGTTTTAAGAGCGCATCCTCCACAGCAATTTCATAGGTTTCTATTCCTAGCTTCGGGAGAGGGAAGGGAGAATCTAATAATATTGATGAATAACCAAGCTGCCGCTAAGAAGTCTGCCTTTTCTTTTCTTTAAAAAATACCTGCTAGAAGAAGTAAAAAGGATGTGTCACTGCAGACTGTAACAAATGCGGTAAGGGATGGCTTAGGGGCCATGTTCCCAGGCACCTTGTCGACATCAGGGAAAGAAAACGTAGCTTCAAAGAGCAGAGACAGCCTAGAAAACAGCTCACTTCACAACAACTGGCACCCCGAAAGGTGAACCCTGTTGAAATGCACATTTGGCTTTCACTTTCCTTTGAACAAACACCCACCCACTTCCTGGGGTTGTCTCACTTTGTTGAGATCCACTCACCGAAGTACATGGGAACAAGCAGCGCTGGCAAGATGAGGCTCGCGATGACTTTTGGGCCGGTTGGCACGTGTCTTCTTCCATGTGATTCAATGCTTGCGGCTGAGCCTTCCCGTTGGAAAACAGTAGTCCAATCCTTGCCCAAAACGCACAGCAATAAGCCAGCTGACGTGCGGACGCAGGGGTTTGCGAAGAATCGCTCTAAAGCCACAGGGCACCGGATAAAACGGCGACGGAAGGAGACAGCTGCTCAAAGGGACGTCACTGCAGTTCATGTAGAAAGCAGGGAAAAAAAAGCAATAAGGGAAAAATATTATTAAATTGTAACTGTTACCTTTGGGGTGAATGTACAGCTGTTTCTTTATTATCTCCAGGAGCTTCAATGCTTAGACTGCAGCAGGGAGATAAAGGCAACAAAACAGGTCATGGAGGTTTTCATAAAACACGTTGATCAATCTCTGAGTGCAGGGAATGGAGAGATGCGGAGAAATGGGCTCCTGCGTCCGTTCGTTCACCCCGAGCCCCGGAGCACTGCTGGGACTCCCCAGCACACGGCAGGAGTGCTGTGGCTCTTCTGGACCAGCTCTTTCCCTAAAGGAGCTGCCTCCTGTTTGGGATGAACAACGGGAATATCTGCCATGAGGCGAGACAGGTACAAGGCAGCCAACGCGAGAGCTGACAAGGCTGGTTGCTCCTACAAGAGCATGCAAGACACATAATTAGCAAGGAAAATGAAGAAATTAGACTCAAAATTTAAAAAAAAAAAGAAGAAAAAACCCCTAAATATTGCTGTATTTCTATTAAATAATCCTCCCCATCCTAAGTGAAGGGCAACTTCCCATCCACAAACCACCTCCTCGGTAACTGGGACTGCTGCACGCCAGCATAACCAGGGGTTTGCTGCGTACGTGTTTAGCAGATGGGTATTTATTGCCCTGGGCTAATGGGAGCTCTTTTGCCCCTCGCAGCTGATGCTGCTGGGCCAGAAGGGCTGGTTTCACGCTCTGTTGTCCAGCCAGTGGAAAACCCTGGAGGTGTCCAAGGCCAGGTTGGACGGGGCTTGGAGCAACCTGGTCTGGTGGGAGATGTCCCCGCCCAGGGCAGGGGGTTGGAACTAGATGATGTTTAAGGTCCCTTCCAACCCAAACCATTCTGTGATTCTATAGCCCCGACGCTGCCTTTCACTGCTTTCACATTAATTTCAGGTCCTTTTTACAAACCATGAGAAATTTTCTGGATTAGGCGGAGAGAAGCTTTCCCAGAGTGGAGGAAATATTAAGGGGGGAGGGGGGGGCGGAAATTAACACAAGAGGAACAACAGCGATAAAGTCTGAAAAAAAAAAGGCTGTGAAAACTCCAGGTGCTCTAATAAAGCGGTGGTTTCCCGAGGAAGAGCTGACAGAGCCATCTACCGCTGACGGAGCTCCGCGGCACCGCAGCCACATCCCTGGTGGTGGGGAGCAGCCGGGCACAGCCCGCTCGCATCCCGGCCACCGGCACAGGGAACATCTTCCCAACCCAAATTACGTTATTAGGCCTGTTACTTTGTAACATCAAGGGGAAAGATATAGAAAAAAAAATAAAAAAACGTAGCATAAAGGAAAGAATAAGAGGCCGATAAATAATGCATAAAACACAAGGCAGCTATTTCTCGTAGCCTTTTAAAATAACTCTTACATCGGTATAATATACCATAAATATCAAAGCTGCAGTGCAGCCCTTACATGACAAGTCACAGACAAGTCAGAAAACACTTTCTGAGATCTGAATCATGGCCACTTAGCTATTCACTTTTATTGGGGGGGGAAAGGAAAAAAAAAGAGAGAGAGAAAAATTAATAGCATCTCTCAGCAGAAAGTTATTTCTAGTCTTCTACTTTGCAAAGGGAACTGTCATTTCATTATTTTGGTGGGTGTAATGGCACATGCTGTACCGACCATATGCAATCAGAGAATTAAATGCTGGCTCAGATATGAAGACATAATGAGATACACGCATTTTTTTAATGAGAAAAATGATTGAAAATAAAAGCCAGTACAGCGCAAAACACAGATGTCTCCAGCATTATAAAACTTTCTGGAAATGTAGATTCTAAGTTGCCGTTGTTGCAATTGCTTAAGACTCTTTTAACTGCAAATTGCCACTTTTAACTTTTTTTTCCTAAAAAAAAGTTTGCACAAGATGCATGGCAGACATTCATCAGGCCAAGTCATTGCCAGTCGTGAACTGGTGAGGCTAACCCGAGAGAGCCTGCTTGTCATATTGGAGGTTTGTGATATAGGTTGGTTTGGAGAGCATCCCCCTGGGACCCTAAAGAGAGTCCCTTCTTATGGAGGGAGGGTTTATAGATGCAGAGATGCCACCCTCAAGTGCTCCTGACTGGTTACGTGAATCGAAATGCTATTAGGGAGCCTCATTAGACACAGCCCTGCCTTCCACGCAGGAAACCTTCTGCTCCTGGCTGCGTTCCCTGGCTTGATAAGGGAGGATGCAACAGGAGTCGGCAGGCAGGAACTGTACTCTTGGCTTCCACGGTGCCACCGCCCTCCTCGGCCTCAGCATCCCCACCTGCAAAATGGGCACAGCTCCAGCAGTCCTACATCGCTGGGTGAAATGCTCTGCTGGAAGCGGTGCGTGCTAGAAACAGTCTCTCACACTGATTTTAAGTTAAGTGGTTGGGCCGCTCAGACCCTCTTCTAGTGGATATATAGCTTCATCATCCTCTCTTCTCCCCCTTTAAGTGCTCGCTGTCCTGTGCAGTCTTCCACCAGCCTCTCCTTAACCTGTGGGAAGTTCCTGCCCAGAGATCACCTCAGTGGTTCCCAGCTTTCCCAGCCATCAAGGCTACCCCTGGAGCTCACTTCGCCTCCGATTGCCGAAACGGGGAGGGATAAGCCGAGAGCGGAGGAGGAAGAGCAAAGAGGGGCAGGCACTTATCGCACTTAGCGGCAGACGGGGGCTTCACGGCCGTGCCAGCGACACCAGCTCATAAAACCCAAGGGCAGAACGTGCTGTTCTCCCCGGCGCTCGCAGCACACACGGAGATCGATCCGTTTGTGTAACATGGAGCCGAGCAGCGGCTGCTCCAGCCCAGGCGCACGTCACCGCCAGCAGCTGGTACAAAGAGCTTCCTTCCAAATCCATTGCTCTAAGAGCATCTGGAGACCGGTGCCAGTTACAAAGGCTCCCATTCCCTGTGAACCCTTTGCTTCGTTTACCGTTTTTCTCTCAACATCGTACTACCTGACCTTCATTTTGGAGAAGGGTACTAAATATACATATTTGGTCCTTTTCGTTAGGGCAGAGAGGAAATACAATGGTGCTTACTGTTGACTGCAGAACTCTGATTATTTAGCTACTCGTAAAATTTTACCACTTCAAAGCGATCCCTGGAGGGGCATTTATTAGAGGAGTCTGCACTCATCTCTGGCTGAAACTGGCTCTGCCTAGCGATCATGAGCCACATGTGGTTTCAAAGTGCCTCTGACAGCAGTCTCCAGAACAATGTAATCCATAAGTTTACATTAAATATTTATATGACACTACTTTGTGCTCTTCTTGGTTTAATTGGTCTTTGAAATTCATCAAATTGTATCAGCAAAGTTCATTACTTAACATTGTTGGTGTCATTTAGTGCGAACGCTCTGCTAAACAAACCAACCTGTCTGTATCGGCCACCTTACGGGAGCAAAAATGGCAAAATCCTGCCTTGGCTCATCCCAGTCTAAAGGAGAACAGGAAGCATAAGCAGACTTTGGAGCTGTAATCAAATTAGCACACTAATTCCAGGCAGGAGTATAGTTTTTTAGAAATTCGATATGGAGAAGGGCAAATGCAGTCTCCAAGGAGGAGAAAGACTGTTCTGGCAGACTGAAGTGTATTTTTGGTGGTTTGGGTTTGTTTTTTTTTTTCAGAAAACTCATATTTCAAATGACATATAGGCTTTTAAAGCTATAGTATGGAATTTTCCCAACTACAATGGAAGGAAAGTGTTAGGAGTTAAAACTTCGCAAAACGGTCAGAACTGGCATTTGGGTTTGTTGGTCTGAGTTGAAATGAAAAACAGCACAAGACATTTTGGCAACTCCAAAACATTTTGCAGATTTACAGTTTCAATAAAACCATTACTGAATACAACAGAAAGCTTCGTTTTCAATCTAGAGTAATCTCATTGTCTCTAACAGACACAGACCTCCTCAGGAACAGGAGGTGGGCCACCATCTCCCACTGCCAATAGTGAGGAATTCACTGGGAGGGGGAAAAACACACGAGCAGACTCTAATACTCCTGCTGGAGGACTGGCAGGAAGGGGAATAAAACCACCGGTGTGGATAGAGCCATTTTGAAAAGTGAAGACAGATGTCCCCAGAAACATCCACCAAGTTTAAGCACCATTTTTCTCCACAGAATTTTCTCCAGTCCATTTTCCCAGTAGCATCATACTGGGAGAAGAAACTCTGAAATGACAGAGACCTTTACACAACAACCAGGGCAGTGAGAAGTTACCAGTGAATGAATGTGCTGTGTAAACCTGGAACACACAGTCCAAGGAAGCAGCAAGGACCGACTCAGTTACAGCTGCCTTTCAGCAAGAAGCCACAGATGCCAAAAAGTTGGACCGAACGGCAAGGAAATGTTGCTAGGACGTTGCATTAAGGGCCAGGAGCCAGATGTTGGGCTATAAGCTGGCCTGGAAGAGGTTAGGACTGCCAAGAACAGATACTGGTTTTCCCTGTGTGAAGAGAACAGATTTGAAGTCTCAGCTGCAAATACCCACCTTCAGCCTCTGGCTCTCCAAAGCGGAGCAACTAGCCATCTGGGGGGAAAAAAAATCAAATGGAAGAAAATCCAAAATTTAGAGGTAGCTTTATATAGACTAGCTAGTTAAAAAAAGTTCAATAGAGCCCCTTGTCTCTTCTACACGTCATTTTGCTCTAGCATATCCAGAGCTCTAGCATAACTAGGATTTTAATGTCTGTGTCAGAAGATGAACATGTGTTGTTGTCCTTATTACTCTGATTAGCATTAGTTCTTCCTGCTGATTTTTCTCTTGTTCCTTACACCTGCTGGGATTTGTTTTTAGGGTTCACACTACAGAGGACAGTCCCCGTCACCCCAGGGTGCTCTCTGCACTCTAACGGAGCCAGCAGCAACGCTTTGCTGAGGTTTTTCTGGGGGAGCTTCCAGCAGCTTGGAATAATCCCCCATCACTCTGAATTTATACATTGCTGTAACTACGCACATTTGATGAGACTGAACACTAAAGCAGAAAGTTAAAACGCTCGGAAGTTTTTTCGAAATCCAATTACATGTTGTTAAAATATTTGTATCTTGGGTGCAAGTTTTCCCAAAGGACTCCCTCTCACAAATGACTGTAAGCCTAGGTGTGGGTCACAGCTAAGTCTATTCTATTAATTGCTTTCAGAGCATTTTGGCATTACCAATTTCCAACAACTGATTTCCAAATTGACGGCAAGTTGAAAAAGAAAAGGATTAACTCAGAATGAAAAGAGTAACACCCAGACATCCAGACAGTTACCATTTATAGCATCTGCCAAGCTGGAGCAGAAGAAAAAGCAAATTCAGAGTAATATGAGGACCAAGTGCCATCTTGTGGATCCACAGGCACAGCACAGGATACAGCCACAGATGGATTTGGGAGTCGGTCAGACACAGGCTGGATTTGTATGCTGTAGGCATAGTTACTGCTATTAAAAGAAACCACTTTATTGAAATCACTGACATGCTCTCTCTTTAGAAGACTACGGGCATCGCCTTCAAGATTTACAGTTACCCTATTGCTCTGGCTCCCACGAGAAGTCCATAAAACTTTTACCACCCAGTTCTTGCATCGCAGCCATAAATTGCGACTGTGTTTTATCTCGGGCAGCACACGCTGGGCACTGACTGCAGGAGCCACCGCTCTACGGCGGGGAGCGTTCGCGCTCCCGGGGTCACACACAGTCGCTGTCGCAGCCTGGGGCTGTAGGGGTCATTTCCCAGTCTCCCCACTCAGAGTTTCTCCCCCTGCGTTGCTCCCCAGGATAAGCTCTCATTGCACCAGTGGTCCTTCTGCTCCTATCTCTCCATCTCATCGTTTTAAAAATCCGCGATGCCCTCAGCGGAGGGGGAACACCAGATCTCTGGTACCCCAGAGACATGTGCACTGTTGCTGAGAAAGTTGCTGATTGCTCAGCTGGTGCCAGACCAATAAACTTTGCTTTACTAAAGGGACCACACTCTCTCATAAAGTAAAATCCTCAGGGCTAGGAGAAGAAACATCTGAAATTAGCTTTGCCCACTTTTCAAAGTTACCAACAGTCGTGCTACACACAAAAAATAAAATAAAATAATACGCTGATGGCTGAGAAGAGCCAAAAGTTGCTCCAATTAAAATGTTTCTGTTGGAAACCTTTCCCATACCTCTTTCCCAAAACAAAGATAGCAAGGTAGAAACTAAGAGTTGGAGGCCTTTCACCTCCCGTGTCTTCTGCTTATTTTCCAGAAGCAGATGCCACCTTCTCAGAGGACTCCTGCAGTCTGCCTCACCAAGATCCAGTAGCTCCCAGCAACCCTGAGGAGCGCAAAGAGCTTCACAGTGCTGTGCAAGGTGAGACGACACACAAACAATATGGCAACTGGGCGCATGTTTATCCAACAAAGAGGAATTCAGAACTTTCTCTTTTGTTAATTGCCCATTATTATTTTACCTTATGTTCTCCCCACTCCAGTTTCTGTAGCAGCCAGAGGATGCACTAAATTCCTCAGGAGATGGTTAAGGACTAAACCCACAATGCAGCTTCTCCAGCTGAGGAGAGGGGGATTTAGGAGCAGGTCACGAGTCACGTGTTGGGTTGGAAGGGACCTTTAAAGGCCATCCAGTCCAACCCCCCTGCAGTGAGCAGGGACATCTTCAACTCGATCAGGTTGCTCAGAGCCTCATCCAGCCTGGCCTTGAATGTCTCCAGGGATGGGGCCTCCACCACCTCTCTGGGCAACCTCTGCCAGGGTCTCACCACCCTCGGTGTCAAGAACTTCTTCCTAATGTCTCATCTAAACCCGCCCTGCTCTAGTTTAAAGCCATTGCCCCTCGTCCTATGGCTACCTGCCCTTGCCAACAGCCCCTCCCCAGCTTTCCTGTAGGCCCCCTTCAAGTACTGGAGTCCTTATTCTCATGCTGTCCAAGGAGGAAAGGCCAGGCCAGATACCCCTCATGGCTTGAAATCTTTATTAACAGCCCTGTGGCAATTGCCTGAGCAGTTGATATGATCCAATCCATTTTTCTGACAGAGTTTCAAACAAGAGGGTCTATTAAAGAGGAATGCAAGTAAGGTCTCAGCGGACTTCCAGGCTGCCTTCCCCCGCGCACGCCGCACGAGCCGCACAATTAACAAATGGTCTCGGTGGTTCACCCTCCTGCCCCAGCAGGACCAGCTTCTCTGCAGCTGCACTGCTGATCTCTCGCCATACCCAAAACCTTTCCTTCATGAAGTGGATTAGAGCTGTTCTTAAAACCGCGGTTATCTTGAACTTGCAAGACAGCAAAGGAATAAATAATTTAAAACCTGGGGAATGTTTCCATTTAGATTAATGCTAGGCTGAAAATAGTGCTTCCCTCCAATTCACTGGATGACTATTATAACATTCAGTCCAGTTTAATGGAGTGATATTCTAGTTACGTGAAGTTTCTCAGAAAGAAATGTACTATCCATCACCCACTTTCTACTCCATTTATCTGTAATGGAGACGATTACTTTAAAAATATCTTTCTTTGGTAGACTCGCATGCAAGTCATCTCTCTTGGCTAACTTTTGAGAGACATATTGCGATGACAAACATAAAGCCATCAACTTTGAAAGCAAAGAAAGGTGACCCGTCTATCGATACAGACAAATCAGACTGGGAAAGGATCCAAGGAGAAACACAGAATGGCTTTCAACCCACATCAGTAAGCCCTCCCATTTCTTTCTCCAGAGACAGAGGTCAAATCAGACAGGCCAGACTTGAGAAGCGAGTCAGCCGAGTGCCTCCAAGGTGGCCGGAGGAGAGCTGAAATGCTCCACAAGTGTCTGAGGGCTCCTGCGCAGAGGTGTGGGCAGGCACAGGCACCTCTCCTCCCTCTCCCCTCCCATGGCCAAAGGCAGCATCACTGGGTTTATAGCTTGTGGCATCCCTGCCGGACCACACATCTGCTCTTCCTGCCAGCTCCTCCACTCACAGCATTGTAGCTCTGCCTCTCTAAGAGAATTATATCTCTAAATTACCCTGGTAAAGCCAACAGTAGGTCTGCTTCAAGCACCTGGTGACCCAAGCACGCCTATACGTGTGCGTATATCTCCTCTCCCAGGAGACCACCGGCAGCACCAACCCCAAAAATACTTCAGGAGGTTTCACGCTTCTCTCCAGACATCCCCCTGCATGTCCCATATGGAGACAGCCCCGAGTGTGCCCTGCCTACGCCGATAGCACAACGGCATCTCAGACAGCTTTTCCTTCAAAGGGAGGTCAAGGTGTCCCCATGAGCAGCACCAGCACCACCACCACGCTGGAAGAACAACCAGGAGCGGAAGGAAGTCCCTGCTGCCCACAAGCTGAGGTCACAGGCAAGGAGGTGTCTCAAAGGTCAATATTTAGTGAGGTAACACTTTAAAATTCTGGAAAAGAACCATAGTGAAATAACACCTTGTTGGCTGCAAGCCTCTGGCAGGGCCCCGGGAAAGTCGGGCTCTATGGTCCTTCTTTCCTGTTCAGTCTGGACAGGCGCTTAAGGAGATGAAGAAGAGCATTAACGTCTGAAACCAGTTGATCACCTTGCTTAATACGATCAGTTTTCACAGGTATGGTTAAAAGTCACATTCCAGGAGGAAAGGAGGCCACAGAGGAAAACGTCCTCAAGTGAGGTTTGCTGCCAGTGCAGTGCACATACATTGCTGTAGGGAAGTGAGACCACCCTCCTTCCGCGCCCAGGGAGCCCATCCTTGGCAGGAGAAGGTCTGCACCATTTTCAGGGCCCACCTAGGAAGGAAGGAGAGAAATTTCACCCTCTTTCAAAACTTGATCGAGACTGCCACCTGCAAACCCGCAGCTGAAATGACCACAATTGCGCCATGCTTCCAGAGGTAAAAACAGAACGGAAGCTGGAAAAAAGCTAGAAGCTGCACATGTAAAATTGTTTAAAATGAAAAGTATCTTCCCTTTTTCTGGATGCGATGGTGAGAAGGCTGGTCACCCTGCCCCCGCAGTGACTTTTCCTTGGCTGAACTGATAGCTCCCAACAGCTAACTCAGACTCAACTGATTAATTAATTAATTCAATTCTTTTTTCTTCTCTTTCCATATATGAAATGTCCACGAGCGCACCGTGGTTTCCTAGAAAAGGCCATCTGAAATAGTTTGATGCTTTGAGAGAACTACCCGCGCTTCGGTACCTGTGGCATTTAAGCTGTTTCTCTTTGGCTGTGATAACCCGTATGGTCTTGCGTGTTCCCAGACCACAAGGGAGAAGGAAGCAGAAAGGTGTTACTGGTGTAAGGGGGATGCTCTGGCAAAGCAAACACTTTGTCACTGATACGCATGCCTTTACCTAAAGGTGTAAGCAACACCCTTTTGCCTGGGTGATTAGAAGGGCCATCAGGAACAGTCCCTACAGAGCAAAATTTACATAATCAGATAAAAGCCTACCTTTAACATGAATCAATCCCAAGGACATTTTATTCGACATAGTGGTTTAATGCACAGCAGAGCTCAGCGTATTGGCACAGGAAGGATCAGCGATGAAGCACTCCAATTAGGCTGATTTTCAGATGAATCTCTACAAATTTCTAAGAGCAGATTAACACAGGCTCTCCAAAGAGCCCCTTAATAGGACTAGCAACTGGGAACAAATTAAACCAGCCATAAGAGAGGCTATGTAAGAGTATTTTAATTCATAGAGTGAGGACCTGTTTCAGTATAGAAACAATCTAGTTTCATTCAAACGCTAAATACATGCGTGTCCAAGCTGCCACTTAATTTGGGGCAAACACTGGAAATGGTGAAATATTTTCCAAACAAATCTTTCACAAGAAAATGGATTTATAACAATACATTAATTTTCATGGAAAAAAGGCTCTGAACTATTTTTGGGTCCCTTAGTGGAAGAAGGAACCTGAGCCGGATTCTCTCTGCTAAGGATGTATTTTTTATGCCACATGTGTTAATATTTAAGATATCTAGTATACCTAAGTGTGTCATGCAGCAGAAGCTATCCCCTGCCAGCCAGCCTGCACAAGGGCACGGCTTTCCCATACTCACCTGAACCACCACAGGGATGCTCTAATTTCAGCTCCAGGATTCAGCTCCACCGATTCTCAAATAGAAGGGGACAAGAGAAGGAGCTCCTGATGGTACAGAACCATAAAGGCCGCATTGGCTGCTCCAAAACTGGTGATTTTACTCCAGCCCAGAATCAATGACCAACTTTTTCCAACACAGGTGGGACATTCGGAGAGCCAGCTAACACCATCACATCCATCCCAGAGGCTGCTTGAATGTGACCGCTAGCCAAGGTTCACCCTACTAACAAAGAAACAGAAATCAGTGTGCATTTCAAGATTTTGGAGACTTCTCACAGGGAGGAATAAAGATTTTTCCCGTTTTGATTAGTCAGAAAAACCCAAGAAGAATCAACCCATTCATCAAAGGATGGAGATTAGAATCACAGAACAGCTGGGGTTGAAAGGGGCTTTTAAAGGCCATCTAGTACAACCTCCCTGCAGTTAGCAGGGACATCTTCAACTAGTTCAGGCTGCTCAGAGACCTGTCCAGCCTGAACTGGAACGTTTCCAGGGATGGAGCATCCACAACCTCTCTGGGCAACCAGGGCCAGGGACTCACCACCCTCAGTGTAAAATATTTCTTCCTCATATCTAGTCTAAATCTCCCCTCTTTTATTTTAAAGCCATTACCCCTTGTCCTATTGCAACAGGCCCTGCTAAAAAGTTTGTCCCCAGCTTTCCTGGGAAACCTTTAGGGACTGGAAGGGGCTCTAAGGTCTCCCCGGAGCCTTCTCTTCTCCAGGCTGAACCCCTCCCAGCCTGTCCTCACAGCAGAGGGGCTCCAGCCTTCACAGCATCTCCTTGGCCTCCTCTCTCCAACAGGTCCATGTCCTTCTTGTGCTGAGGGCTCCAGAGCTGGACCCAGCACTGCAGGTGTGGTCCCACCAGTGCGGGGCAGAGGGGCAGAATCACCTCCCAGACCACAGAATCACCTTCGAGGTGTGGGAAGAGAGGCTGCCAGTGAAGACTGAGGCAAAAAAGTTGTGGACTACTTCAGACTTCTCCTCATCTCTTGTTACCAGTTTGATGGTCCTGCTCATCCAGGGGGTACTCTTTCTTTGAGCTTCCTTTTCTGGCTGACATACCTGTAGAAGCCCTTCTATGGGACTATGGGCCCAACCATTCCTGTACTCTCCCTGTTCTCAAAAAGCAGACATAGAAAAAAAATTTCCACCAGGTCTTTGTACTTTCTGTCTTCTGACCAGCTAGTATAGGCTGTTTAAAATTTATATTTCAATTAAAATCAGAGAAGGATAAGGGGAAGTTCCCAAAGTTTTCTCTTAGTTGTGGATATGATTCCCTGCTGATGGATACAGCTCCTTAACATGTATCCTAATAGTCCCCTAAAGAAGGAAGAAATTCCCCTTTATTTTGTCTTTCAGTGGAAATTAAGTATGTAGCTAGGTGTCAACCACTTACGTAGTCATTCTTCGGGTCTAAGAGGAACTGTGTTTCAGGAAAAAGGGGATCTGGGTCTTCCTGGAAAGGAGTTTCCCCACAGGAGAATTCAGTGCAGAGCTCCAGAGCCCAAATGGGTGCCCTGACCAGAGAACCACCCCTCACCTCCCACCATGGCCAACTGGGAAGAAATAACTTTCCTTGTAAATACAGGATGTAATTTGCATTTGGTGTTCAGCTGATCATCACCTTTTTTCTCACACTGTTGAGCAGTTTAAATTAATAATCGTCTCTAAGCACAACACATGAATCCTATAGCAACGCAGATATTATTATGTATTATCTACACAGAAAGAGAGTTAGAGCCAGGTATCATTAATCTTAAATGTTTATATTTTCCTGGAACAACTAGTTGACAGCTGCTAAGCTACTGGCAAACTGTCTGCCTTAAGTATTTTCCCCCTTTCTTTTGGCACTATGCCCCTGGCTTGGGTTCAACTACACATTGCAGGGACCATTCAGAACAATAGCTACACACTGTCTCGTAAAGTCAGCTGGGGAGTACATTCCCCTTCCAATCACGCCTGCAGCTCGTTAACAATAAAGTGACTTACACGCGTTTGCATGGATAGGGGAAATTGGCTCCGCTATGGATCGGGTGACTTTCCTGTCCTTGGTGGAGCCTCCCAGCACAGCAACTGAACCACTGCAAAGCTCAGTTCGCAGATTGGTATTTGGAGTAACAGGAGGAACCACAAAGAGCTTACGGGGAGAGAAAGTTCAGGTTCTGTTTGCCCTTCATATTACCTTTATTTTATTCTGCCATTTTATTCTGTTTTACACTCCTTGCTCTGTTTCGGCTAAGTTTACCCTGGGCTGAATGGCAGCAGAGGAGGAGCGGTGCCCAAACTGCACTCCAACAGCTTTACTCATTAACATGTCTCTGATTCCTCTTTCCTCCTGTGCCACCTTCCTCTGCCATGTGGTACTGCAATAACTACTGCAAGAGAGCACAGAGATTTTAAAAAGGGGCATAGGGGGGCAGCAGGACTAACATTTTGACATAGGGCTGTACGAAGGCTGATTCCCGTTGCCCTGCGCTGTATAAAATCATTTAGGGAAAGCCGAAAGGGACTGGATGCTCTGTGGTCCCTTCACCTCAACGGAGCTGACTTCATGCTACGTTGGACTCAGTTTCACTGCAAATGCTGCTGGCAATGCAAAAAAGGCAGAAGGTAAAACAGCCCCTGGCCTGGGGAGATACAATCCTCGTAACATTCTGCATCATCTGTCCATGAAACACTACAGACTCGCACAGGAAAAAATGATGTATAATTATTGTGGCTGTACAAGGGAAGTCACGGGGAGCCTGTGAGCACGAAGGATGAGCAGCTAGATAATAGACTAACAAGCAGGATGCCTACAGCCCATTAAAGAACTAACAAAAGGCCTACATGAGACACCTGTGGTATTGTTCAAGGAAGACTTGCAGACCAGGAAATGCCTAAATCATAGAATCACTCAGGTTGGAAAAGACCCATGGGATCAAGTCCAACCATCAACCCCACTCTACAGAGTTCTTCCCTACACCATATCCCCCAACCCCACATCTAAATGACTCTTAAACACATTCAGGGATGGTGACTCCACCACCTCCCTGGGCAGCCTGTTCCAGTGTCTGACCACTCGTCCTATGAAGAATTTTTTCCTAACGTCCAGTCTAAACCTACCCTGTTGCAGCTTGAAGCCATTCCCTCTTGTTCTATCGCTGATTACCTGTGAGAAGAGACCAGCACCAACCTCTCTACAACGGCCTTTCAAGTAGTTGTAGAAAGTGATGAGGTCTCCCCTCAGGCTCCTCTTCCTCAAACTAAACAGTCCCAGCTCCATCAATCGCTCTTCATAAGATTTATTCTCCAGGCCCTTCGCCAGTTTCGTTGCCCTCCTCTGCACTCGCTCCAGCACCTCGGTATCTCTCTTGTATTGGGGTGCCAAAATGGGACACAACACTCCAGGTGTGGCCTCACCAGTGCTAAGCACAGGGGGACAATCACCTCCCTACTTCTGCTGATCACACTATTTCTAATACAAGCCAGGATGCCATTGGCTTTCTTGGCCACCTGGGCACACTGCTGGCTCATATTCAGCCGCTTGACAATTAGAACCCCAAAATATAGCGTTTAAAATTGTATAGAGTGAACTCAACACATGGTATCGCTAATGGCTGTCGCTCAAGTGCGTGCTTGGCATACGGATAAAATAATTAAACAATTAAAAAGTGCATGAAAAACGAGTGGCAGAAGATGCTCACCAACAGGAGAAGCAAGAACTGCAGTACCAAGGGCTGATGCAGCGTACCTAAATGGGGGGAACGCCTGGATTCTCCGTATCGGGGCTATGGCTGGAAGCTACTCCACAGTTGGCCGCCGAAGATCTTGTGCTGTGCTTGCGACTTGTATCAATATAGGAGCTGAACCAACAAAGAACACAGTAAAAGGAAAATTGAATAATTTGAAGGGAGAAGTGGACTTGGAGCAGTCTGCATTAATACTGACCACGCGGCCAGCTGGAGGAGACCTTGGAGCAGTCCTGGAAAAAGGAGAGAAATCACAGCTGTGAACAGAACATCTGCACCTTACAAAAACACTGACATGTTTTTACCTCTTAGCACACCAAATCCATCCAATAGCATTAACTCAACGTACCGAATCCATGACTTTTCCCTTCCAGTTTTGGCAATTCTGGAAAAAATAGCTTTAGCCACTAGTGGTCGTTGTTGCCCTGCGCAGCAAGAATTCCCAGAGTTGGCACAGGGAGAGAACACCGCCAAGTATTTTCCACGAGTTTATTTTCATCAGGTACAAACCACAGTCGAAATTTTAAAGTCAAGCATAAAACGGTAGCCCTGCTCATTCATCAGATGAAGGGGTGTTACATTTACCTCTTCCTGTAAATTATATTCAGTGTCAAGGAAAACACAACAGTTTGACAACAATTAGGTATCGCAATGAATTAGAAGCACTGCAGCTAGCCGAGCAGATGCTGCTTTGGTTACGGAGTTCGTGTAAACACTGATTTTGATGCAGCTCCTTTTATCCCACGTGCATGAATGTCCCCCAACCTAATGACGGGCAATTGCAAAATCACAGGAAAATATGATCCCCCGTTTTGTGGAAGTTTTGGGTGTTTGCTGAGTGCTCAAACAAAGCAAGTGCTCAAACAAAACAGATGCTGCTTTCCCGAGCTTCCCCCAGACAAAGTCTCTACAGTATATAGAATTAAAAATTTAGGCCCAGATTGACAAAGTGCTGAGCTTTTAGGTATCCAGCTGGTGGGGCAGAATTCACAAATATGAGTAGGGCACTGAGGGGGGGGGCCGCAAAGCATATTTCAGTGTCGCACGGAGTTACCCCGGCTACTCTATATGAGCCAGTTCAGGCAGTGGAAACGGTACGGCTGCTAGCCCTTCTATAAATGCCACAAGGTGTCCAAAAGGTGACCACAACTATAATGAACAAGTTAAACTTTGTATGTCTAACTGACTGCACTGGTGAAAACCTCGGTGCCTACGGACTCTGAGATGCTCTGGCCACCAGGCATAGTTTTCATGGCTCTGTGACAGAGTCTTATATGGTTAAACTCCACCTTATATTTTTTAGGAACCTGTGATTTTGGAGGGTTTAGATCTCAGTTCCCTTTTGGGATCTACATTCATTAATTAAAAAAAAAAAAAAGTTCCCTCTCTTTCCCAAGCTTTGTTTCTCCCTGTAGCAGATTCACTCCACAGCCTAAATCCTCCTTCTCCAGACAGTCACATCCACCTGTTTTATGCCCAAGTGGGACTGAGTCACCTAAAAGAGACACCAAAGGCACCTCCCACTTTCCAGCTACAGAACCAGATCGCAGACACTTACTGCCTACCCCACTGGGGCCACCATACAGTACTATTTCTAACCCACCGCAGAAGGGAGCCAGCTTTCAAGAATAAATGCAAACTCTCCGATGAGGGTAAACGCAAGTTCTGCATTTTGTGGAGGGGGTATTTTCCAAGTTCCACAGTTATAACAGTATTATCAAAGCTATTCCACAAGATTAATCCCAATGGCTAGAGGAAGAATACTCTCATTGAGCAATTTTGCTAGAGGAAGGGTTAATAAGAAATGAAGATAAAATTAGGGGAAAGGATGAATACAGTAACTGCCTTCAACTTGTTCCAGTTGCCTGCATTTTACAGATGGTAAATTGAATTACTGTAAAAACCTCGACCTTTAGTAAAATGTCATATTACTATTACCCTCCAATTATAATCACTAATCAACGCTATAAGAATACCACACTGTTTGCCCTCTTTCTGTTGGCTTCAAAACAACATTTCTGAAACTAGAAAGCCACAGCTTAATTGTAAAGCTACTTCAAAAAGATGAAGGTTTTAATTATACATACATAACTACATGCGTGTATAAATGCATACATGTATACACTCACACATACACGCACACCATTTCCTTTCACGTGGGCAGGAGCTTTTCAGCTTGCTTCAATGGGGACAGATATCACCAATAAAGGAAAATCCAAGTTCCAAGTAGGAACTTCCTTTGGGATAAGTGTGATTACCACCGATTTTAAACATTTAGCAGTGCTTCCACATTTCGCCCATCCCCCTGGTTAAACAACACATGAAACACATTACCCATGGATGCCCACTGAGAGGGATGGACTGATGGGGACAATCTGATAGAAAAAAAAGGTCTTAAAACAGATTTTGAACAACGTGGAAAAAGGTTGCTAAAAAACTGACCTAAGATTTGATTCAAATTTCACTGTTGTCATTTGGAATTTCTCCATTGAGTTGGCTGGGCTTTCGCTTACATCTCAAGACTGTAAAATGAGAAAAGGAAGGAGGAACTCTGGTTTTGCAGAACTCTCATGTCGTCTCCATCATGAGCCTCCCACAAGCCCTTAGAAGCAAGTGTTACTACAGCACAGACCATAAGAGAGGGACAGTGAGCACCAAATTTCCAAGTGTCTTCCTCGTTCAGGTTTAGGAAACCATTCTGAAGCAGATCCCTACTCCCTAAAAAAAGTTTTTCTCTTTGAACTTTTGGGAAGAAATGTGCACGATACTCTTCCATACTCCAGTGGTAGATATAATCAAACATCACACCACCCATGCAGCAGATGTTCTAGACACCCTGTTCGCTTACTTGCAGACTGTCCCAAAGACTATGCACTCATTAAAAAAAAAAGTTAAAAGAATTAATTTACTTTAAATCCAGCTCTGCATAATTCCATTTTAGTGCAATCTATATTCACGCCAGCATTTAAATATTCTATTAAAATGGATCCGTCATCAAATAATGTGGAATCCAGCAAAGTAATAGCTAACATCTTAGTGCTAAGCCTCCATCAGAGTCACAACGGTGCCTTGATACCCCCTTCATTTATTTCCAGTTCTGGCACCTGTAACCATGGCAACATACACTGAAACCTTTCAAGCAGAACAGAACTGACAATCACAATAACAGCGCAAAATACCTGAGGTGGGGAAAAAAAAAAAAGAGGAGAGGCACAAGCAGGTAGTTGTTGAAATTAAAAGCTAATGACAAGAAAACAGCTGGAAACAAATGCTGGCTCCCATGACCGTATTCTCTAGGCAGACGTATTTTTGCAAACCTGGTCCGCTCCGTCTTATTAGCCGTGCAGCTATGGAAAGGGAGGGAAAATAAATATTGTTTCAGCAGGAGAGTAGAAGCGTGAACTTGAAGAAGTAAGTTGCTGCAAATAGAAAGCAGCTGTTTATCTGTTGCACGCCACTCCAAGGGCGCTCAACATTAACCCACGGAAAAGCAGGTATTTTTTCCCAAAGGCAAACGGTCACAAATGTGCTTCAGAGAAACACCATCCAGCAAAAAAGAGAGAGAAGTCACCTTTTAAAGTGATTCTAAAAGAATAATTCCATTAGCCTACATCAAAGAAAAGGTTTGAAATGGGCACGAGTTAATAAACTATATATGTGTAAACTGGGATAACTTCCTAGACATTTAAGGGATCTAATTAGCATTTGAATGCTGTGAAGCAAGAAAGGGAAATTCTATCTTTAGACTGTAACAATCAAAACTAGAAATGAGATTGACCTGTGCGGGAGAGCCGAGCAGGACGCAGCTGCAAGGTTAGCTTCGACGGTTTATGGGGCTGGAGCTGAAAAAACACCAAGATCAAGGACATCACAAAACCTGCAGGGAAGGCTTGTAGTTTTTATCTGTTACCCCGTGAAGCTGAATTTAGAGAAGGGAATGAGAAGAAGAAGAGATGGACCGACAGCAGCCTCCCCGTTGCAGCACCCCACTCGCCTCACAAGCCATGACTGGGGCATCAAAACCAACAGGAGAGTCAGTGAGTAAGGGTGGCTGAAAAAAAGGAAAGAAAAAAAATAATACAAGACAAAAACAAACAAGACGTTAAACTAGACAGTCAAGGGAAAGAGGCAGCGCATCCAGGGATTTCCCTGCTAAGAAGTTATAACCCCCAAGAAACCAACACGAGCTATTTCACCAAACCTTGCTTTGAGATGGTGTAACTGTTGCCTAAGGGGCTTCATATGCGCTCAGAAAATTGCATATTATATTTCACCTGCTACAAACCATGTGTCCTCCTTTCAGGTACTTTTTTCATCCTTAGACATCAGAGAGAAACACAAAAATACCGCAGCAGGTATTAGGCAGGATAAAGCCCATACCTGCACGGGACAGTGACAGCAAATGGGACAGGCAGAACTGGCTGCAGACCGTGCAATGGCCTGAACCCTGCAAACGTGTAAATACACACAGCGGAGGTCGGGTCGGACAGTCCAGGATCAGACACTGCAGCCAGTTCTTCTCCCTTTTCAGTGCCCTGTGCATGAAGAGGAGATCATAAAGCTGTGGTGGCCCTGGCACATCACCGTTCCATCTCTCTGGGTGAGGATGGTGGAGAATCTGTGTTGTCCTGCTCAGGGCAGTTTCATCCACTTCACACTGGGTCAGAAGACTGGGAGGAGACTCCTGGAGGAAGGCCACCACTGGAAAACCAGAGCTAGCCACAGGAACCTCTCACTCCATGGGGTGACCGAGACCTCACTCCTCACAAAGCACCCTACACTCTGCCTTGGGTTGTGTCTTCCCTTTTCCAGGAGCGCTTGCAGAGAGCCACAGTCCTTAATCCTGTGAAACAGCAAATGCACCAGGCACCTCCTGGTTTCACCATGGTGCATGGTTGTGTCTCCATGATGAAGCTCCTGGTGTCACCGGGAATCGTGTTTCCCACTGCTAATGATCCACCACCCAAGGGCTACAGCAGCCGGTGACACGGAGGGAACCAGGAGCACTTACTTGTAGGGCAGGAAGCAGAAGGTTGGTCCATTCCTCTTTTCCCTGGTCTTTTTTTCATTCAAAGCTTGTTGTGCAACAAAGACGGGCGCAGGGTTCAGCGGAAGCAGAGGAAGATCTGAACTTGAAATGGAGAACACCAAAATAGAGAAGAGCTGGGATGTGCGTGAGCATTCATGTTCTGAGAAAAGAGTTTGTCTCTCCCACTTGCTTCTCAGGGAGAAAAACGTAACTTTCAAGCCACAGTACACGAAGAAGCTGTCATTCGCTGTCATGCAGGAAGCACCTTATTCTCCTTCCTCTGGGGAATTTCCTCAGCCATTGGTTTTTCTAAAAGAGAGTATTTTTCCCCTACCATTGTGTCTCATTGACTCCTATTTTCTTCTTTGTCATTCATAAGACTCTTTTTCCTGACCTCCAAGAATGTTTAGAGCTTTCGAAATGATTTCTCTAATGCCTTTAGGTTAATATGGGTTCAGCGATAGCAGAGTTTAACAGCAGTTTGCAAGTAGCAGTCGCTCAAAGGTGTGGGAGCAACAGGAAGGGATCATAGAATCACAGAATGGTTTGGGTTGGAAGGGACCTTAAAGATCACCCAGTGCCCCCCCCTGCCCTGGGCAGGGACCCCTCCCACCGGCCCAGGTTGCTCCAAGCCCCGTCCAGCCTGGCCTTGAACCCCTCCAGGGATGGGGCAGCCACAGCTTCTCTGGGCAACCTGGGCCAGGGGCTCACCGCCCTCACAGCCAAGAATTTCTTCCTCAGATCTCATCTAAATCTCCCCTCTTCCAGTCTGAAACCATTACCCCTCGTCCTATCACTACATGCCCTTGTAAATAGTCCCTCCCCAGCTTTCCTGTACACCCCTTTAGGGACTGGAAGGGGCTCTAAGGTCTCCCCGGAGCCTTCTCTTCTCCAGGCTGAACAACCCCAACTCTCTCAGCCTGTCCTCACAACAGAGGGGCTCCAGCCCTTGGATCATCTTCGTGGTCAACTCTGGAACCTCTCCAACTAGCCCATGTCCTTCTTGTGCTGAGAACTCCAAAGCTGGACACAGTATTCCAGGTGGGGCCTCACCAGAGTAGAGTAGGGGAGCAGAATCACCTCCCTTGACCTAATAAGAAAAACTAAACAAGGGATACGAAAAACTAAACAAGTGGAAACCACGGGACAAAGTCTGCTCCACCTTGCAACCTCTCTGGACATGTTTTACTCCAGCTGGAGCTCACAATGGACCACTGTGCTCCACCTGCACAGAGCTGCACATCCGTACACCCCACACACCCCCTTCAAAGTCTTGGCTTCCCAAAGTCTCAGCTTGCGGACCTGATCCTTACCTATTCCATGAAGCCTGGAACCCATGGATGCCAAGGCCAAAGAAGAAGGTGGTGATCCTCTCTAACGTGAACTCCTGCATAACACAGCATTGCACCCTGCGACACCTAGAACAATTGAACAATTCGCACTGTTACAGAATCTTCTTGAAAAAGACATTCCAGCTTGAGTTAAGGACTTTAAGTGGTAGGAAAGGTACTGTGCCCCTTAGGAAGCTATTTCAATGGTTTAATTAATCTCACTTTAAAAATGGCCTGCTTGCTTTCTGATTTTCGCTGACTTCTTCAATTTCTAGTTACATGATCTTGTTATACTTTTAACAGACATTTAGTAACAAGTTTTCTGTCTTTCCTAGGGTGCTGACAGACCAAAAATTGTAGCGACCTATTCTTTCAAAGAATCTAATTAACGCTCTAATAAAGAAGACCTTTTTATTTCAAAACGTCATTAGATCAGTTTTATAGAAAGATATCCACTTACTCTTGGATTGCTACGAACTGCAGCAGTGAAACCATTTGCATCCAGTGTTCCTATATTTCCACATTCACTTTCACCTAAAAGCAAAAGCGTGAAAATCTTAACTGGCTCTGAATTTAAAGATTTTTCTTTCACTTTGCACCTTCAAAGCTAATTCATTACCATCACTTGGGGTAAAACTGCAGGTTTGGTTGCTGTAATGAAAATGTTAATAACCTGGACTTACGTAGTTCTGACCAGGAAGCGATCTGTCGATATTCCAAATAATTATTTATTTATTTAGTATTTTACATTCTTTACCATTCCAAACTTTATGTAGCAAGAAAAGCAGTCACTAAACTAAAATGCTTTGGAGCTGTGAAAGTAGAATGATTTATCTCAAGTTTGACTTCTCAGAAAGTATAAATGAGCTAATATTTCAAAAGAAAAGGTCCTTTAAAGTTGAAAAATGAAACTTGTTCATTAATGCTATTTCAGATTATTTTTCCTACTTTGTTTTCAGAATGGTTAGATTATTTGAAATCTTTCATTCTTGCAAATATCTTTTAGTTTGGCGAGTTGCAGTTTTCTTATAGAAAAATATTTCATCAGCTATTTGACTTGGTATCATAGGGCATTTTTCTGATTTAGAAACTAAAAATACACCAAGGCAGCCTGGCAAGAGTTATCACAAAAGGATACTAAACTAGCAAAAACACACGTTTGAAACCCCAGCTAAAACAACAGGATATCATCAATGAGCAAGGTTTTTCTAAGAGTCCCACAGGGACCAGCTCCCCGCCCAATACTTTACTTGGGCTGCAAAGAATCACAGAAACTACAGAATCCCAGCCTGGCCGGGGTTGGCAGGGCCCTCTGGAGATCACCCAGTCCCCCCCCCTGCCAGAGCAGGGTCACCCAGAGCAGGGGGCACAGGAACGCGTCCAGGCGGGGTTGGGATGTCTCCAGAGACGGAGACTCCACCACCTCTCTGGGCAGCCTGGGCCAGGGCTCTGCCACCCTCACAGCAAAGAAGTTCCTCCTCATGTTTAGGTGGAACTTCCTGTGCTCAAGTTTGTGCCCGTTACCCCTTGTCCTGTCCCCGGGCACCACTGAAAAGAGCCTGGCCCCATTCTCCTGACACCCACCCTGTAAGTATTTATACATGAATATGTGGAAAGTCAGAAGGGGAATAAAGCAGCCCAGTGGAAGGTGATCTGGATAAAGCCAACCGGATGCAGAAAAAAAAAAAGAGAAAGGAAAAAAAATTTTTAAAAAGCCATTTATTGTGATGAGATACGGTAGGCAGACAGTACCTAGGAGCAGAGGGGCTTTTCCCGGGAAGCCATGGGTACGGTGACTCACATGCCTGGGCTCGAGCTCTCAGCACAGGCTGTATCAGGAGGAGTTCTTCCAAGGGCTGAGAGCGGAAGGCTGCTGGCGTATGCCCCTGCATCCCCTCCCAGCGCGCTGCAAATCTTGATGGCCTCCCAGCAAGCGGTGGCCTGTCACTCAGCACATCACACGCCACCTGCTCTAATTCGAGTTCATTTCAATGCGCCACGCACTGATTCTTGGTGCCAAGAGAAAAGAACAGTTTGAAGCAAGATATCTCAGACCTACCCGGAGCTGAGCCCAGGTAATCAATACAGCCCACGTTAAAAGTAATAGTGTAATTGGTTACGATTTGTCATCCGCAGGCGCTGTTAGGGATACAGGAGAGAAAGGGAAAATGGAAATAGTTGCTTCATAAAGGCACGAATGCCAAGTGAGACAATTCTGCAGTGAGAAATCGTATTGTTATTCGCTTCCACCAGCTGTGCCTGACTACCCAGCCAGGACAGCAGCACCACAGCAGGAAAGTATATGGCTATCAGCATCCGATCCCACCACCCCGTGAGCCCAAAGACAAGTCCTAAGGCCTGATTCCCTACAACCTGCCACGTGTGGCTGAAACTAGGACGGTCAGGAAGTGTAATAGTACAAGGTCAACTCTCTGATTGCACTCCCCAGCTGTAACAGGCTGTCCCCAAGAGAACAGAAAGCCCTAGCAGCACTGTGAACATAAAATCTCAACTGAAAGTACTGCTCTTTTGTTAAAATGATCAGGATTGTCTTACTTGGACCAGCCGCACTCTGTCACGTAACCATGAGTCACAGAAGTCGCTCTCACTTACACGTGCTCGCTTGCTCAGCGTTATTATTACACCTGGGTGCCTCCCATCCAGGTGTCCCTTCCATCCCAACACCACCATCCCCGCTCCACCAAATCAGGATATGGCAACGGAAGGGCACCGTGACACTGCTACCTCTTCTTTGTGACCCTGGAAATCTTCTGCACCAGGATAACGCAAGAACAAGCAAGCACAACTGTCACCTGGCCTGTTTCTGCCTTAGGACTGGTGTAAAGGGCAGGAGCAGAACCCAGGATTAGGGCTTTACAACTGTCCAGCTGTTACCTTTCTACCGGTGGAAAATGTTTTGGGATTTTTTTTTTTCAATTTGTTATATTTTAAACTGACGCTTTACGACTTCAGAATTAGGGCTGAATCCTATTAGGGAGACAAAAGGCTCCTTGTAGTTCATACACGTCTAATAGTGCGAGAGATAGAGAGACTATTATATTTGGCACAATATTTAGAGAAATTAATCCTCAAGCGCTAAAGATTTGAGGGATTAACAGACTGAGTGACAGCTGAGCTCATCCAGGCTACATCCCTGGATTGCGCAGCAAAACCATTTGCCTTCAAGTTGAACATGTTCCTCACTTCCACCCGAGTCAGCACAATTCCTGCTTTCGTTGCACTCGGGTCCCCGGGGGAGATCAACAAACTAATGAATCCTCATTTCATGGTGGTTTGCAAAATTGTCATGTTATGTTCATTTCTAAGATTTGATACATCCTTTCCTCCCGTTGTAAAGAAAAAGACGTATCACATATACAGAACATATTACATTTTTAAACCTTCAAAATTTCATCTAGAAGTCATTGAAATTGTCCTATTTTCAATAAAAAACAATGTGTAGCAGTCACGCACGTAAACGTGTCCACAAAGTATCATCCAGATGCTCCCAAGAACTCCTTGGAGAAGACCTAACAAGCCGCAGACCTTACCTACTGTGTCATTCTTCCCTTACGCTAATTTCACACAGCAGAAATATGACTATTCCCCTGGACTAAATTGGGGAGGAAAGAAGAGGGGAGACACGCTCCCATCTCCCATGACTGTCGGAGGGATCCTACAGTAGACAGTCGGGAAATGGGAAGAGGTGGCCCCGGTACTGGAAAGAGGCACTGCCATGAGTGTGGCATCACTGGGCAGAGGGTCCCCAGCCGAGCAGACAAGACCTGATAGGGAAAGAGATGGAGATTTCGTGGTTGCCATGGCAGTGGCAGCATGGGGCCATGGCAGGAGAACAAGAAATATTCACTGCAAGCTTCTTTTTGTAGCTTCGTAAAAAAAAAAAAGAAAAAAATCTGTGAAAATAGCTGAAATAAATTTACAATGAATATTTCCAATGTCGCGGTACTCCGGAGTCAAAGCAAGCAACACACGAGGACCAGCACATTACACAAGGTGCAATTTTGCTCTGAGCTGTGCAACTTTGTAGAAACCAACGAGGTTACAAGGTTATGTCCAAAAGGATCTTACAAATCACCGTGCTAATGTGTTTCTTGCCTTTCAGGGTTTAAGATACTACAACAGGAGGAGAGTTCCTTCAAGAAACGCTGTCACCCAGGCGGATGGCAGAAATCACCCAGTGTTGTGCAAAACAGAGCCATTTACTGCCCTCCACACAAATTCTTGCAGGGAAACTGCACGTGGCAGGATGTTTTGCCACCTATTTCCCCCAGTTATCAGCTTATTTCCCCACCAGTTTTGGAAGGTGACATCCACTTGCAGTTCCTGGGGTACAGGAAAGGGCTCGTGAAAAACATCCTACATCCTGAGGTGAGGATGGAGAATGATGGATAAGCTCTGCAAGCTGCCTCACACCTGCATTACAAAGGGGTTTTGAGAAACAAACAACGGGGAGATGCTTTAAAAGCAACTGGAATATGATGACCTGTAACTGTGGACAACCATGTGTCACCATGAGATGCCACTGCAAAGGGTCTCCTGTGGGTGGAAGATCCAATCTAACTAGAAAAACCTCCAGAAGGAGCGGATTTTCTTGCGAGCAGAGAAAGTACCTTCAGCTGTGGATGACCATCTCTACTAGCGAGCTACTTCCCTATACAGCGTTCATAGGACTCACAGCTCTTAACTGTGGATCAGATCAGGATCTTTATGAGTAAAACATAAATTTCAATGTCTTCAGGGTAAGAATACACCTGAGAACCGCCCTTTTGCCAGGCAACATGAGCAGCTACAGCATAGTGTGGGGACGGGAAGGAGAGCATCCAGCACTGGTCCCTTTTGCCCAGTGATCTCCACTTCTTTGGGGTGTCTGTGCATTACAATCTACCGCACGTGGTGTGATGTATGCCATTAAATGGAGAGCACGAACGCGCCCTCAGTCTGTGGCAATATATAATGTTTTCTTTTCCTTCCTTAAAATTGTCCTTTGGCCTTAATTAGCTCACAAGCCTGTTGTTCAAAAGCTGAGATTTCCTCTCTGGATTTCCCCCTGCTTTAGTTCAAATCACATCTAAAGAGAGAGCCATCCTTTCATGAACAGCACCATTTCTTTTGCTCATATTGCCGGCATGGTTAGGGCCTTATCAAATCTCTTCCCTACTGTAATATTTCTTTTCAAGGTAGCTCACTAACCCTTACCTGTTTTTCATTTTGACCTGCAAATAGCAAAATACCATCAACTGGAAAAGATAATTACTCACTTGTGAAAGTAAGTGTTATTTTTTTTTTTATTCTATGATATGGGCAATACAAATGTCACTCCAAGTCAGGTTGTATTAAGTAGTTTCATGTCACATGACACAGTGTGAATTGACACACGCTGTGCTGTTGTATGAGATCTAGGGTTGCTTGTTTGAAGAGACTTTTTTCTTTTCTATTTAGGAGAAGGTATTAGGTACTATAGATATTACGTGATCCATCCATTAGCCAAAAAATACATCCAGATAAAGGTATAATTTCTGATATTCACACCAAAAGAAAGCCTGAAAATGACTGCTTGCTCCTACCATATCTACTGATAGTCGGCTTATTCCTTACTGCTTGTTAAAGAGAAAAAAAACAAAGGGAAGACACTACATCTGTACATAAATACAATTAATATGGAAAAATAAAATCCAAAAAACCCACGCAGATTCCAAAAGTCAAACTAAATCAGGGACACAGTAAATTTTGCTTTATGTCAGTAACTGGTAGCACACTCTGAAAAGCCTCTTATGAGTTTCAGCATTGTTTCATTTTTCAATAATTTATGGAAAAGTCAAGGAGTTACCAGCAATAATTCTCACTCTGGTAATCCACGCACCAGATCCGTATTACCCAATAGCCAGTACTACCAGCCTCTTCATCACCCAAGTTTTATTAGAAAATGTTGGGACGGGACAAAAGAGTTAATTCCTTATTTAAATCACAGCTAAGAGCACTTACAACAAAAAACTGAAATCAGAATACCTATACTGATGTTAGGACTTGACTCAAACCCCCTTTCAGTCAAGTCACATCTACCAACTCAATTAAAAGCCTAATCAAAGCTCATTAAACTCATGCTTACAAACCTTGTTTGTTTATTTAGGATTTTCCAGAACATGGTACTTCCCATGAGTCTGGAAGGGCTCGGTGTAGCTCTCTTGTACCGGAACAGAAAGGCTGTCACCCACAACCAAAGAGGAACAGAGTGGTTCTCCTGGCCACAGCCTGGTGATTTTGGTGTGTAAGTCAGCATCCTCTCCCCATTTTCAGAACTAAATGACAAACAATTGCTCAACAAATCCACCTCTCAACAGCCTGGTCACCCTCAGCAGCATCAGCTTCAGATGCAGTGAGCCTTGCAGAAGCCTTCTTCTCAAGGTGGTCCTCTCCTTCACTTCCATCATACACCCCACCATGCCAATAAGCTACGCCACAACAGCCATATTTCCCCGCCCTCATTGACCTCCAAGCACACAGACTCAGCTTTGGATTTGTTATTATTTTTAATTCCGTCCTTAGGCCCTTTCTTACATTTCACCTCAGACCTTCCCTTTGCTACCCCTAATATTTTGGAAGCAATGACTGCCTTCATCTGCTTTTCCCCTTCGGAAATGGCCAACGGAATTCTGGGCTGCACAGGGAAGAGTGTGGCCAGCAGGTCAAGGGAGGTCATTCTCCCCCTCTACTCGGCACTGGTGAGGCCACAACTGGAATACTGGGTCCAGTTCTGGGCTCCCCGGTTCAAGAGAGACGGGGAACTGCTGGAGAGAGTCCAGCGCAGGGCAACAAAGATGTTTGAGGGATTGGAGCATCTCCCTTAGGAGGAAAAGCTGAGAGAGCTGGGACTCTTCAGCCTGGAGAAGAGAAGGCTGAGGGGAGACCTTATGAATGGTTACAAGTATCTCAAGGGTGGGTTTAAGGAGGATGGAGCCAGGCTCTTCGCAGTGGTTCCCAGTGACAGGACGAGGGGTAACGGGCACACGCTGGAACACAGGAAGTTCCGATCAAATCTGAGGAAAAACTTCTTTACGGTGAGGGTGAGAGAGCACTGGGACAGGCTGCCCAGGGAGGGTGTGGAGTCCCCTTCTCTGGGGCCTGTCAAGCCCCGTCTGGATGCAGTCCTGAGGGATGTGCTCTGGGCAATCCCGCTTTAGCAGGGGAGTCGGAAGGGACCTTTAGAGGTCATCTAGTCCAACTCCGAAATTCCGTGATTCATTTCAACAGAAGGAAACTAAAAAGCTCAAAGTAAAACCAAGCTGAAACCTCTCCCTTTCAGCTGGTGTTGCATCAAAGTCATGGATTTCAATATCAAATTCCACAACACATTCACTTGAAACCAGGCCCAAGCTGGCTATCAATATTCAGTGACTCCCCAGTGAACCACTGCTTACAATTTGTAATGAACCCCCCAAAGCAAAGGAGTCTCACAAAGCTTCATGATTTGATCATGAAAGTTTTGCTGCACGCTGAGGTTTGAAACCCTTCAGCTGAAGATGGAATTAAAAAAATATATATTTAACCAACTCAACTTGAAGGGTCTGTATGCCAGGTAGTGAAGACAGAACAGCATCAAGAGCCTCAAAAAGGCCTTGATCCAAAGGAGGACAGAGTTCCCCTGGCACAGAACTGAGGCAAAAAGCTGCGGGTTGTCCCCATCTCCTGTTCTGGCACAGGGGACCTGGCAGGAGAGACACATCGTGGAGACACAGAGCAGGAGCCGCGGGATCTGAAGGCAGAGCTCTGCGAGACGACGCAGACATTCAACCCTGACTCTGGGGATCAACCCCAGTCCCTCTGGAATTAGTAGCAACACGCACATGACTTCACTGTCACCTCCCAGTCCTAGAGCTCTGTCAGTACGTCTTGACCTTATCCACAGCCTGATCAGGACCTTCCGTGAAGCTCAACTGGAGTGTTAGGCTGCTTATAAATAAAATGCACTGTTTGAACCCTCTCCGCCATGTCCCACTTGTGACAAAGGAGGGCCTCGGGTCGATGCTGCGTGGCAGGCCAGGCTGGCGACCTCACGCCAAACCTGCAGCAAGGGTTTGGAGAGTCTGGCCTGACACAGAACACTTTTTGAGCATCATTTTGCGCGATGTCCTGCATCGCTCACGTGCTCGCCTGCGCGGAGCAATGCAGCCCCCCACGTTTTGTCAGCAGCAGCAGAATCAGGGAGGCTTAACAATGGCTGGGGTTGGGGTGTTGCACTGGCAAGCTAAACACACTCTTACTTTCTCAATATTGGCTCCTTTATCGTAGGCTCTTATAGCTGACAACACAGCAGAGAACTTCATAAAGAAAGTCTCATGATAGCTGTTATTTATTATGCAAATACTGTCTGCCATGGCAACATTGCATGCAGTAGTTTGCTTTATTTGCTCTGGTACATGCATATTCAAATTAAGGTTCCGTACATTGTGCCTACACGTTACAAAGATTTTGTTTTCCTTGACACTTACAGGAGAACAAACTGCAATTAATACAGCCTGTTTAAGCAGACAGCACCCAATTAGTTATCATCCATTTTCAGATTGGGACTCTAGACAAAAAAACATGGAGCTGGCTTCTTATTCAAAAGGAAAATACATCCAAACTACAGGTTTTCAAAGACACGTTTAACTCACAATGGCCAGGATACTCACTTGGCCTTTAATGTGAAATGGAGTGTTAATTTTTCTCTGTCACCTCTTAATTGCTTCCTTATTATACTGTTCAAGCAGTTAATTGCTAGACTGAGTGAAAGAGTGTTTTCAAGGGAAAGGAAATGCCACAGCATGAAAGAAGAAAAAAATAGAAGCAGCGCACTAGTGTAATTGGGCCTGATATAACGTTAGTTGTGGTACTGCCTTTAATGGTAACTACAAAAATTAATAGGAAAAGCCAAATTGTTTTCCATCGCAAAACAAGCTAGGAGACATGTCAGGAGGTTTTGCATTCAGCTGCTGTGCACTTCGCGGGATCACACTCTCAGCAAGTCAATCTATTCCACGTGTTTGTACACGACGCATTTCCTTCTGCTTCGTCTCTTGCAATTAAGGTACCTGACTTATTTCGTAGCGCATGAGCTGCTTCTCAGATTGCCGTCTCTCCTTCGGCTCGCAGTTATCTACGTGGCTGACAAGAGCATCCCGGTGCCTCAAAGCAGGGAACACGAGGACTGGAAAGAGCCGTGCAGATGCAGCCTCCGGCTCTCCAAGGCCGCTGTCCGTGACCGCTCTGCCGAGTCCCCCTGAGCAATCCTGCCGCGGTAGATTCAAAGAAACAACTATCAAACGTTTTTCTGCCGTTCCTGCAAACGCCAGGAATTGAAATGACGGGCCGCACATTTCCAAAGGTGAACGTACCTGACAGCTGACAGCAGTCAGGTTCTCGTTTCTTGCCTTAGCCCAGCAGCACCGATACTCCGCCTCAGAAATAAAGGCCAGTCCTTTTGCAAGAGACACACGCAAGTCTGTAGGGAAAGACTTTACTGATGTCACAGAGGGAAAACAGATACTTCAGATGCAAAGGCAAGAATTACGGGCATTTATTTAAACATTAACATGTGATTGCAGGCTCTAATGATGATGATCTTTGCATGACAGTGCTAGAATTCATGATTAGTATTATTTCCTCCATCCTCTAATTTTTATTAGAGAACAGTAATTATTAATGGAGGAAGGAAGCAGGAAAAAAGCAGATGCCAATGATACTGTTGCACAGTGGATTTAAATATGCACATTAATTCATAAGAAAAGTGAGTTAAATACAAATTTTGAATTAATTTCCTAAATGTAGCTTCCCAGTGGACAATAGAAAGGAGATGATCCAGTTACCAACTTGTGCTTATTAGCATTCAAACATGCTGATTAACTCATTAGTAAGACTACGTTTGAAGTCCTCCCTTTTGTTTCCTTCTCTAAACTGTTGGTCTTCCATTTATTTGTTTATTTGCCAGGAGGAAGAAAACCCATTTATTTAGGACTGAGACGAATGAGTCAACCCCGGCTGAAGAACAGCAAACTTTATACAACATTAAAAATACCCCCTTTCGTTTTACAAGGGTTTCTGAAGTAGTACCGTCATCTGCTGAACTGGGTGGGTGAAGATAAGCACGTGCCTGATCGGGTTGTAATTTCATCAGAAGGAAATTATGGGCAAAAAATATCAAAGCAAAACTTCGCTTTCCACTGGGCAGATCTCAGATTTACAAAGAGAACTCCAAAACGACATTCCTGATGTCGAACCGAGATCCTGGCTGGGGAAGCTCTACCTGCGTCCTGCCGAGGGACCAGACTGCTCACAATTCTCGTGGCGCCTTGCTGCCGGCTGTTTGCACAACACTGCAGGCATTAACTCACCCAAATTCCCAGCCACAAAAAAATCCCCCTGAATGTGCAGAACGTGCGATTTACAGCCTCAGAGCCGAGATGAGGTTTTGGCACGTAGTAAGTAGAAGGCGTGAGTTGTGTGTGTCTTCAGCACCTGCAACTACTATACCCAGTAAAGACAAACATGACACCCCTCTATATGGCTGCAGAACCTGCCCTTTGCCCTGCTTAATAAACTGGTTTCATCTCACTGGTACAGCCAAGGTACCACTTTTAGTCCATAGAAAAAAATTAAACCAGGCAAACTCTTAATTTGCAGGACTTAAACAAGCTTTTACCACCATGCTGAAAAAGGTGAGGAGACGCAGAAGAGCCCCAGGCAGAGGCAGCAATAGCTGACACGCAAGGAAACGGGGCAGAGGGAACATATCACTGCATGAAACTTCCTGGGACTCTGACTCTTTGTCAGAGGCAGAATCCCCAGCACAAACCCCAGCTCATCTTCCCCACGTAACCAGCGATGGAGAAAGGGCCTGTTCTGTCCTTGTAAGCCAGATCCCCACCTATGATACGGATGACTTACCAGCTCTCACAAAGGTGAATCATTCTGTAGCAATCACGGCACCAGCTCCCGTTCCCGGCCACTCACAGTCAAGATATTCTCAAATCAGCTACCAGGGAAAACTCTCAAAACCCTGGAGGCCTTTTTGGTGATTATTTCAGTGCTTCTTTGGTACTTCACTGGACTAAACCCCCGAGAATTTGCACAATAACAGCACTGCAGTACCCTGAGATTTTCACTTCTATTCATACAGTAAATGCTACATCTTGGCCATATCCCAGCACCTCCATTGGCTGTGTGTTTATATGGCCTTCACTTCCACCTGACCTATGTGCCTCACAGGCTTTAATTCATCTTCTTCTGTCCCAACACCCTCATGGAATAGTTAACAACACAATGCTGAGGCATAGGATAAATTAAATATTCTACCACAGATAACACAGACCATCTTTCTCCTCTGACCTTCTTGCGTCTTCCCATTCAAACATAGGAAAAAAATTGTTAAAAACTACTGAAACATATCAAGAAATCTCTCTCCCCCACTGGTGTAATCAACGAGTCTTTAGAATTCCGTCTAAACACACCTAAAGACCTCATTTTACATGGCGGAATTTCTGAAACCTTTATGTGAAAACGTTTGATCTCCATATAATACTTAAGTATATGCGTATGTTACCCCCTATGCAGTATCTTGCTGTTATTATAGTATAGCCTATAGTAACAGTCTCTTTATATATTCCTGCAATTTAAGAGGACATAAATACGTTCTCTGAATAGGACATAATTAAATTGAACAACCTGATGTCTTATTTTCATAGAAATCCATTTTATTAAACTGCCTGTTTCCATTCTTATATATTAAGTTCTTTACCTAAATCTCTCTCCGTTTTCTCTTTAACTTCCAATTTGCCTTTGTCTAAGGATACTGACAATGTCCTATATAGCCTTGAAATCAATTTAGTGAGACAGTCTCTTTGTACAACAATTTTTCAATCTGTGACATTTGCATTTCTATACCTTTTTTTTAATTCACAAAGAACAGCATGTCTTATCCGAAGGAAACGGGAAAACTGAGCTCCGGGAATATTAAAATCATCTACAAATTGGTCAAACGATTTAAAACATCCATCCTTAAACAAATCTTTAATACAAATGAACTCTTTTTGTTGCTAGGTTCTAAAGACTCCATTTTTAATACAAGTGGAAGGTCCCCATTATAACACAATAGAGTTAAGGGAGAAAATTTCTTATTCCAGCCCATGAATTTATGCACTTTCCTCATATTTCACAGACTGGGAAATAGTTGTTAACATAATCTTTTCCTGTCACTCCATTTTTATGTATATTTTTATGTCTGCGTTATCTCTCAAGTTCAAGTTCTCCATATATATATATCTATCTCTCCTTCTCCAAACTTGTAAAGGAAATTACCCTTGTCAGGTCCTTATCACTCAGAGTTGTGATGTGTTAATTGTACTCTCCTGTCGCAATTCTTTAAGATCTGCTGCATTTTACTGCAATAAGCCTTCCATTTATCTTCCCTATACCTTCAAATATACCGCGATCTTTACCCATTAAAGAAAAAGTCTACATTTCTCTTTATCTCAACTATGCAAATGAAAGAGTAAAATAATAGTAATTCACATAGAAAGAAAACAGAGAAGTATTAGAAAGAACTATAATTTAAAACACAAGTTTGTTCTACAGGATTTAGAGCAGAAAAGATTTAGATTCCACAAGGTAGAAACATTCACTTAAACCTTCTGATCTCCCAAAACTAGAGCCAAACTGTTTAGAAACTGCCAATTTAACCAGGATTATAAGGTCTCCTGTATCATACTGAAAAGGAGGTGTCTCCACCAGTCAGAGAGCTGCAGAGAAGACAAATTATTCAGGATGAGTTCATCTCACTGAACTTTGGGCTGCTAAAACACGGACGTCTGAGCTAAGCTATTTGACTATGCATTCTCCACAGTTAATGGAGACAGACAGCAGGTCTCCCACCTAAAGCAGTTGGGATGAGTTTCTCTCTGGAGGTAGAGGGCCAACAGTTGAAGAACCCTGTATGACAAGCTTCAACGAAGTGCCAGGCTCTACACTGGCTAAGCAAAGTGGGAAAAAAAAGCCCAACCTTTCTCCCATGGGTTTGCTTCCATCAACAAATCCATCGCTTCCAAACAAATATATACCAAGCACTCGTTTGGCATATATACCGCCCAGCTATTTCTCAATAAATAAGGTACCTCTTGAAAACAAAGGAACAGCCTTAAACCTTGCACAGCTAGTAACTGTATATCCACAGGGAAATCTCTCAGTTTAGGCTCGTGTAACATTCCTGCTCGGGTTGCCTTCTGGACTCAAGGTTGCTAAGGTATCATACCTCAGTAAAAATGGTGAATTGCAGCTTTTCTGCTCTAAAAGTAGGAAAATGTCAGCATTTTCATGACAGACGGGAAGTGAAAACACTAACAAATCAACAGGAAAACGAGGGCTGTCAAAGCATTGACAGGGAAAGCGGTGTCTGAAGAAACTGTTCTTGGACACTTTCCTGCTATAACCCCTTCCCACAAATTGAACATCTTATCTGCAGAGGGCTAGGTATCAAGAGATGCCAATCAGTCAACACCAGAGTCAATAGGCACTGAAGGTGCTTAGCACAACTTAAAAGAGGTCAGGTTCCAGAGAAAACACCTCCCAGCAGCACTGACAAATACAGGAGGTCAAAACAGCACAAAACCAATTCCATAATCACACAATTCTATGTACAACTTCTTTTCCTTTTTTTCAAATTGTTCGGCATTTCCAAGTTGAAACTGTTCTCCAAGTGGGCAATTGCAAACCTTTTTTTCATTTAAGTAGGAGAACTAAGACTCTGTGCAATAGTGTGATTCTAGTAGCACTCCATGAGGTACATGGAAATTCCAGGATGGTGCAGCGATACTCCCACATTCATACAGCCACTGGAGAGTCTCTAGGTTTCCCCCCTGAATTTAGAATAGGTTGAAACACTTCCTGTTCTGGGATCATCACCTGGCCCTCGGTGATAATTAATTACAGACCCTGAGCTACATCTACAACTTGCCTATATTCAAAATCATAAACAAACAAAAAAATCTAAGTCTGCATTTTCTGAGATACGCCTACTGGTGCCAGACAAAACCCAAGACTAAATCTGGAAAATACAGGCATTTCTTTTCTGAGAAATGTGGCATCTCACATCTTTGCCAACGCTCCCTTTTTGCTCTAAAAATCTATAGGTATTAGTTACACAATGTGGCTGCTGATGCTCTATTTCAGAATTCCAGACCCAGATTTCTCTGGCAATATACTCCTGATCAGAGTTCATGCATGCTGTCAATCGGCAGTAGCAAAACCAACCCAAAACCAGGTTCCAATCTCTTGTTGTACTAATAACTTCTGGAGCAACTAGAGTGATCAATGCACTCCAGACTGAAACAGGAGCTACGGCGAGCACTGCTGGTGCTGCCTTAGTATTGGGTGATGCAAGGGGTTTATAAAGCCACTTCAGTATCAACAATAATCACGAGCGTCTCGAATCTGAGCTTGAAAACATAAATGCTAAATACTCTAAATACCTATTAAGGCCACCATCTAAATTAACCACTTACCCAATCAGAGAAAACAAAGATGGATGTAAAACTATCAGATAATGACAAATATTAACCTGATATTACGTCACTGAGTTACAAAGCACAGAAACGCTGAGGTTGGAGCAACCTCTGTGGATTCTCTGCTCCAACCCATCTGCTCAGCACAAGGCCAGCTAAAGCAGGCTGCCCAGGACCATGTCGAGTCAGGTTTTGAATATCTCCAAGGACAGAGGCCATAACCCCCTCCAGGCAATCTATTCCAGTGTTTGATTACTCTTACACTAAGAAATGTTTTTCTTACATTTAAATGTTTAATTGGCTGAAACACGGAACAGAAATGCTACTACAGAGTGGGGACCCAAGACAACCCTCCTCTCCATCTTTCCACCTCAAGAAAGCGCAACATCATCTTTAAGAGATGTTTATCCAACCTGTTCCCAAAGACTTCCCGTGACAAAAACACCACAACTTCCCCTCCCTGTTTCAGTCCTTCACTTTTCTTCCACTCCTTCACCTGCCTTACGTTCTGACTTCCAATACCTTGTTAGATTTTACTTCCTCGCTTTAATTATTTAGTGTAACCAAATGAAACAATTGGGACCAAATTCATTCCACTACTGTTCTGGTAAAGCCAGCGGATTTACTTTAGGATTGAATTTGCTCTTCTTATGTGAGAAATGGGGGATTCAGAAGGAGATAAAAGAAGAACGAAAAGAAAAACTGACCTTGGTGGTCATATTTTCTTTAATCCACTAGGGCCACTCGATGAATGCATACAGCCAGACCAACAATAGTGCTTGCATTTAAACTCGGGTGGGTGTAAATATAGGTAAGGGCACTAATCAGCCAGGTGGCTACATGTTACCCTGAACACAAGCAATTAAGTACAAGGGCAATTTTCTCCCAGAGGTTAGTTATTTCATAGCCAATTACCCAAGCAGCTTCACCCCACTTTGAACTGTGTGTGGAGTAAGAGCCATGTCTGCATCTGGGCCTTCAATAGATTCCCTGTAGCTTTAGCCATCAGCCCTATTCATCTTTTTCTAAAGTAGTTACAGCATCCACCTGCCTTTCAGTATTTAACTCCTTCATTTGTAAAGAAGCAAGCAGAACATTTGAACAAAAAGATATTTTTATCTTTATAATAGGCAAGGCAATTTTAGCACTATATGTCTATGAAACTCAGCATTCAGCCTTGTGTGGTATCTTCACAAAAATCAGTGAATGCACTTTATCACACATATACCCTCTCCGCAAAGCTGGCCTTTCGAGTGAGAAATCGGTTTTGTTTCGTGTTCAGAATATGGCAGGCCCAAGGAAGATTGACTGAATGCACCGGAGAATACATCCAGCTACCACAAGCTAACACTGCGATCTATTTGTGCAATGCATTAATAATATAATTACACCTTAAATATTAATAGAATACGCTGAATATCTCAGAACAGATACATCACAGGCTGTGTATGTCTGTGCGCATATAAGCGATACTTATGTTTTATTCCCACAAGACACACATTACATTATGTTACAAACACACATACATCTGCTCCTCCACGCAACCAACCCACGCGCGTGGGCTCAAAGCGGATGAGGCCACTGCAGGAGCACAAGTGCTGTGGACTCCAGGGGCAGAAGTCACCGTGCTGTCCTACCCCTGCCCTGCTCTGCACCATCCTTAGAGCTGAGCTGTCATTGTATCCTCACATACTGCTCTTGTCACTCCAAAACTTGCATCCATAAATCAGCAAAGCGCTAGAGCACGTGTGTAACTCTGATGGTGAGTATTATCATCAAAACATGAGTGTAGCTGGACCGGGTTCTGCATATGGATGACCAACAGAGCAAAGCCTTGTTGGAGTGGCTCCCCCTGCCAGGTCCCGTTCCTCTCTCCCACCAGTGACACAAAAAGCCTGGAGAGCACGTCACAGCTCAGCTCCCACAGACTCCGGTGCCCTGGGATCCACTGGGGACCCCATCTCCCTGGTCTAAGGAACACAAAAGCGTCTCCCAGCACTATCCAGGTCAGTCCAGAGGGGAATGAAGGAAGAGTTTAATGTCCTGGTGCTATGATTTCATAAAGCACTTCTGAAGCCCCGGGTCTCATTCTGAAAACCTTCCCCTAAATTAAAAGGTAGACAGAATAAAGTGTGTAGAGTTAGAATAACATGAAAGTCCATAGCTGATACTATTAATTTCTCTGAGCTTTCCTTTGCATCCTTTCTGAGAGGTTCTAATATAAGAGATACCTCAGTTCTTTCAAGGGAAAAAAAAAAAAAAAAAGAAAATCTAAGTGTGGAACAACACCCTAGAAAAGCCACACATTCTCCTTCCATAAGGAGACTAAAAAAATACTGGAGAAAAGGCAGGTTCCCTTGGACTTTCCAGTTTCTAGGTTGCCAAGTTCTTGCTAAAGTAAGAACATAAAAGCAGAACACAAACAGAATTTTGAACATAAAGAAAAAAAAAACATGTAAAAAAATTGAGCAATGTGTCAGTAGTTGCTTTTCACTCCGGACAGGTAAATAAACTGGAAAATGTTCTTTCTAACGGTGATGCTGCTCCCACGCTGCAGGAGCGGGTTGTGCGGAGGCAATCCCACCCACAGCGCTGCCGGAGCTGAGGCACGGAGCCGCCCGGCTCTGCCTGCGGGACTGTCCCCACGCCGTCCCATCTCCCACCCCACCGGGGTGCTGGGCTCCCCGGGCACAGCGGGCACCGCTCAGCGGTCCTTGGCTCCCCAAGGCGTGCACCTGTGCCAGGCAAGGGAATGGCCAAGTCGGGGCCAGAATGTCTTTACCTTCCCCAGAGGGGAAATTTCTACCCCCAGTAAATCGGCAGTAAAAATTCTCCCTCGAGAAGCTAAAAGACTTAGCCCTTTGCCCCATAGTCTGAGGCATAGACACCATTTGGCACAAAGTCAGTAAAGACCAAAAAACCACCATAAAAGTCTTCCTGGCTCACAAAAAGAGCCTACCTAAAAATTTTGTAATTTCACGGTCAGGATCATCATAGAAGAGATGGTTATAATTTGGCTGCACTAATTCCCATCCCCCTGCCCTTGCTATTCTCTGTGCATCTCTCAGTAACAAACCTGTCATTCTAACTATTATTTATTTACCAGGCAACCACGGTATTGTTTGATATGTAACAGAATATTTCCATTAATTTTGTTTGCTAAAAAAATAACAATATGAAATAAGTCTCAAAATCTGTTACAATAAGTAGCAAAACCCCAAAACTAATCAAAACCATGCTGGCAATTAGTTAGGTATCTCTGATAATTAAGTTTTGTCCATGACAGCTATTATTTCTATATAATAAGTTTGTTATTTACATAATAAATTATCATCATATAGTTTAGGCAGGGAATTGTAAAATATATGCAAGCTATGCAGTTTACATTTTAAAATTAGCCGCTCCTTGAATGCATCTGAAATGAAAGTTCAAATTCACTTTTAAATTGTAACCCTCCCACATTACAGATTGAAAAAATATGTTATATCAAACATCCACATAAATTATAAAAGCTCCTTTAAAATGTCAAGTATAGATCCTACTGTGCTTAGGATGTCAGCGTAACTCTAAAAATACGGAGTGACGAGGCATGGATACAATTTATAGCGGAAATCAAGCACGCTTTTCAACTTGCACGCACAAAAAAATGTGGTAAATCAAACAATTCTTTCCCTTTTTTAAATTGAAGCTGAACTAAAACTGTATTAACTTCACACAAATTGTCCAGATTAGTGATATCTGATTGCCGTATTTAGAGATCCACAGATGTAATGTTGTAATGGCTTGCTTTTTTTTTTTTTTTTTTTTTTTTTTTTTTTTTTTGTGGTAGTGATTCACCAAATTTGTT
>VYZM01008944.1:398395-410442 GCA_013398915.1 Dromas ardeola
TTTTTTTTTTTTTGGTTTGGCAGTAGCATCCCAAAATCTGACACTGCAGCTTGGGAGCCAAATGCCCCCGTCGAATGCATGGACTTAGCCGTTTGCTTCAAACGGTGTTGGGTGGGAAACTCGTCTGTTAGTTCAGCTGTGACACCCCTTCTGGAGATCTGAACATTTCCAGTAAAAATCAGTAAGGGAATACTTTTTTAGGCTGCCCCTGCAAGGAGAAACACCCTGCCAGCTCCCTGGGTCTGCAATTGGGAGCCCAGTTTGATTAAAAGGGACCCATCGCAAACAGAAAAATCTCTTTTTATAAATCTTATTGCAGGACCAAACCTGCAGAATTTCAGTATTTCCTGTCGATTAATAACTATTTCTCAGAGAGTTACTTTAAAAACGGAGCAACAAATATTTATAAAATACCATTATTTATATTGAAAACTTGTAGTTCTTGCGGAATAAAAAAAAAGAAGAGGGGAATGGGATGACACATAACGCCCTGAATTAACCCAAATGTAGGCAGAGCGTGATTTAATACATGGAGAGAAAATTCTTGGACTTGCCGCAACAAAAGGCAAAGCCTTTGCTACGTGGTTATCCTGCAAACTGCTTCAATCGCAACACCCTCAAATAACGAGGTGAGTTATGGGAGAAATCATCAGTAAATAATACGGTTCCCAGGCACCTAATCCTCACTTTTTATTTACACAACTCTACCATGCGACGGCCAGAAATCTCCGCCCAGTTACTAGCAACCCTCCGAGGTCGTTCCCCTTCAGGCAGCCGCTCTCCAGAGAGGACAAAACATTTGTTGGTGGAGATTGTTTCTCCTTTTAACTGGTTTTGCACCCGGGTGAGACCTGTGGGCAGTTTCCGAGCAGTGCCAGGCCAGCGGCTGGGGAGAACGGCGCGTTCCTCGCCCCGTGGGAGCTGCGGGGCTCTGCCCACGAGATGGCAGGCTGCGATGCTGTTTTTGCATTTTCCAGCCAGTCTTCAACTGGAAATAGTTTCCCCTCTCAAATGACAGCAGCCCCCAGGTAGCAGGGGTGACATTTGCTTTACATTATGATACACACTAATTAATCATTAGCGATCCCAGAAGTATGTCGGCTAAAAATGCTTTGCTATGGCTCGTCACAGTAGGGGCTTTCAATATTGATACTATTACACACACATATGTTCCACGGCTGGATGCTATATACCGATGGATTTAGTGTTTTAGGCTACAGAATATCTTTTAAGTGCTGCTAATTATTGTTTGATCAAAACCCTTACAGTCAGTAATGAACTTGGTATCTTATACTTTACGCGATAAACTCTTGAGATTAGGTCACAAAATGATTGCTTGACTGGGTGATGAAGTAGGACTTTTACAAACTAAAGCTGCTGCAAGACTGACTGGAACTTTTTATGGCATAACCCAGGTTTTTTGGACTGGTTGACTGGACATTTTTCCACCTACATGGCAGTCTCTATGCCAACGGCCTGTGGCCACCTCCTTTCAGCCCACAGCCAAACAGTGCCTCAACAAAGGTGACTGGAGACCTGAGCGCACTGTAAAAGATGATGCCAAACCATGTCTCAAATATGACCAAAGCTTCACGCCACTTCGGTGAAGACACTGAGATATTTTGATTCACCTCTATTACCAAGTACACAGGCACAGCAGGGATGGAAAACAGGAGGTAATGAAGAGTAGAGGGAGGCTGACATCAATAAAGCTGCACAGGAGGGAAGTACTGTGCCCAAAACCACCAGCAGCTCTCCATTGAGTCTCGTGTGCCTTCAACCCCAGTGAAAAGCACCCAGGACAGTCAGTAAGGAAGAGAAGAGATTAGGACCTTGGTTTCATGCCAAGTACAAGACGAGCTTTTTTGGAAAGGTAAGCACAAACCTTCTGCCTGGGAACTCTCTTCAGCGGCTGCAAACCTGCTGACCTCTCTCATTCTTTCACCTCATCATGGCTACACACAAGCAACGCAAAACCAAACGTCCCTTACAGATCCTACCACAGCAGTCCTGCTCTCAGTACATTCATCTTCAGTGATCCTAAGGAGACAGCCACTATCCCCGCTCTACGGTTAAGGACATAGGGTTCTACCTTGGCTATCATGGTTCAGGAGTCCTTCAGCAGGTCCTTTCAAACAGTAAAGTATGTTCAGGTGCAGACCAATGAGGGGAATCACAGATGGTTAAAATATTCCTTAATAAAAAAAAAAAATCCTAAGTGCTAAAATAGTTTGTAAGGAAAAACTGTAATCACAACAGCTTTAGAAACGCTCTAGTTGAAGCAGGGGGCTGGTTCAAGGTGGTCCAAAGATGTCTGAGCTCTGAAATTACATTTAGAGAAGTCTCCATAGTGCAAAGTCAGGGCCTAAACGGACATGAGGGTTTTAGCCGCCATCCTTGTTTGGGCTCCCATGTCTTTAACACTCAAGTTTTCCACTGCACCTTCTTTATTTGGATATCGCAATATACAATGAGAAAGAAACCCAACAAAACAAAAGCTCTTGTTTCAAAGAAAGCCAACCAAAACCCACATACTAGGTAGACCGACACTATTGCAAGCTCTTCTGGGTGTCATCAGCATTGGATGAAAGCTAAACCGTCTAGAAAAATCTTTTCTAAACATAAAAAAGAAAGCCTTTGAATCTGCTAATCTTGCAAGACAAATGTTGAAAGGTGAAGAGCACGGGCTTTCGCAAAGGTTATGAAGTGAATATCGATGATGCTTCTCCTCAGGGAAGTAAAGCTGAAGCAACCAATAAACATTTGTTTAGGGATTTTTATCTACCACTATGCTTCACCTGTGTGTCAGAGGGACACGTATCAGCCTGGATTTCAGTCGCTTCCACCTCCATGAACGTACTGCTGGGCCCAGGAGGTGTGTCCACCCTTGTCTTACTCGCTCCTGTAAAAGCTTTGGCTCACATCCTGGAAATCCTGTTTCTAATGTGAACAATTCCTTGGTACAAGCCGAGACTAGGTCAGCATTAAACAGCTAAAGAACTGGCAAAACCATTATTGATCTAATGGGTCAGGAAATTAGTCCTGTTCAAGTAATGGAATTCTATTAAAACCACACAAAACGAAAGAAAAAGGAAAAAGCAGAGGAGAGAGAGAAGCAGAAAAAGAGAAGGGAAAGGCTCCCAGTTCCATTTGATTTCAAGACTATGGGTTTTAACAAAAACACCAAATATCACTAACCTTTTGATACAGCTGTGACAGTTAGGATTTACAATTGATTTGACTACTTGCACTTTGATTCCTGCAAACTAATGCAGAGTTTGAGGATTACCTACAGTAAGCCAAAATTATAAAAAATGGGACTTACAAGTTCAATCCCTGGATTCACAATGAAGCCTTTTCACAGGTGATTTCTGAAGGGGTGAGCACACCACCACCTCTAGGATCTGCAGAAATCTTGGTCTTGCATTTTGATGTTCCAAGGCATCAGATGTTTGCAGCCCTGCAGCTACTCGCTTCCACCCACAGCTTTTCCCAGGCAGAATAAGGAGGAAAGTTGCCTCTTTCCCCATATGGCCACCATCAAGGCTCGCAGTGTCCAGACATGTCTGCATTCAGCCACTTACATCAGCTTGTAAGGTTTCTTCACAACAAGCGGCCTTCAAGAAAGTTTTCTAATCCAACAATAAATTAAGATGTTGCCATATTTGCTGTACCATTCCAAATGCGCATTTGGTTTTTTTCACTTGGTCACTAGAAAGTGAAGAGAAAGCGGTGGCCAAGAAAGAGCATTTTTACTGTTATATCAATTGATTTTTAAGCCTATATTGCTCTATTTTAAAACTTTTGCATTTAAACCTCATCTTATCTTCTCCCTCTCTCGTGCCAACCATAACACTTATTTAAAATTCCCTCTTTTCCTGACGTATTACAGGTCTGAAAGCCCCCGTGGTAGTTTAAACTTCAGCATCTTTTCAGCAGCCCCCTGATTTATGAGCTTACGGTTTCTACATTCTAGCTGCTTTACACCGAAGCTTGAAAATGTAGCAAGAAAATAAAAAATAAATAAAAAAAACGATCTGACTTCTAGCAGCGGGATAGTATCCCTCAAGACGTGCAGATTTTGTTCCCTTCTTGCTTGTGAAACAGATGGCGTTTTATACTTAACACAATCAGCACCATTCTCTATCTGTTGCCTTCTAACCTTCCCCACCTGTGTGAAACCCAGCCAGAGCTTAATGAACATACTTGGAGCTGTCTGGACTGAATTAGTCCCAGTAGGAGTTACCCTTCAGGTACTCCACAGTCTCTCCTGGCCGTGTAACTGCAAAGGAATACAAGAAACCTTTACACCGTGGCTAATTAAATAAAGGCTTGCCTCTAAGTGCGTTTTTTTCCCTTCCAAAAGCAGGTAATGTCTAGTGTGTTCAACTATTTTGGAAGTATTTGCTGCTACCTTGAACATTCTGGGACGCAAGTGGCAACAAAACGGGGTCAGAACATGATTTTAAGCCACATTTGACTTCCATTTTTAAAGCTTTTTTCTTCCACATACCAAATTACGACAATAATTACCTTGCAAATGAAAGGTGTTACCAAAATAAGTTTTTTCAAAATTCACATACAAGACACAACATTTTCTTCCTAAAATTCATCCCTTAAATCTGCGTTTTCCCACTTGAAATACTGCAAAAATTACCTTTTCTGGCAGCAGATTCTTTAAAATGATGATGAAATTACAACCTGGTTACTTTGACCACATTCCACGTCCCAGAAGGCTAATATTAAAAATGTCTCAAAGACATTCAAAAGTAATTTCCTCCATACTAATTATCAATTGCAGAAAATTGTTGTAGTGAAGTAATTCGGCAGCCTGGCATTGCTTCCGAAGTACCTATAGTGAGATCTTTGAGTTTGCTGGGGGCTTTCATTCCTCTGTCTGATGTTTGAGGCAAGTCCATCTAGTTTCCAACCTGAAGAAGCACAAAGCTTCCATTAAATTAATTGCACCATTGATAAGAAAGGGCAAAATGAGTTTTGCAAAGCTGGTTTTGACCAAGGATGGATTCTCATTGAATTGCAATCAAGTGGATGGTCAACTTTTCTCAGGAATGTTCACCAAAATAGCAATTTATCAGAGTTCTCTATTTTCAGTTTTCCCATGCTGAGGTTTAGCTGTGGATCCTTTCTATGGTGTTCAGCTGTACACAGATAAGACAGACTCACATTCTCTTAACAGATCAAGGAGAATTCCAGGAAACTGAGCCAGCCACTGTGATGAGCATCCATGTGGGGATCCAGAGGGTTAAATTTAAGTGTTTATCATAGAGAAACAGAAGATTCTTTCTCCTACAACTTCACCATGAAAGACAACCAGGAAGGTCTGCAAAACTTCTCCTCAAAAGGAGCCATGCCAGCTTCTTCCCTTGAAGAAAAAGAAAACAAACTTATGTCCGTGATAGTGGCCAAGGTATGTCTACTCTTGGTGCGGAAAAGGGGCTGAAAACTGTCTTACCAAAATCCAAAAGAAACAACTTTCTTGTTCAGGATAGAAGAGAATGGCACAGACAGGTACTTAACAGAGGCAAGATAAACAGGTTTCCAACAAGAAGTTCTCTGGATTTGCCTCTTCTCGTGGGTATCCCTCTGCACTTCCACATTTGGTTCCCGACACAGTGTAATGGTTGGGAATCAGCAGGGCAAGCAACAGCTGTCAGAACTGGACTGGGAAGAGCAAACCAACAGACAAACAACAGCAGGGAAACGGATGGGAAGAGAAATGCCATCAAGCTGATTTCTACAGGAAAGATCCATCTCCTACAAGGAAGGAGAGCGCCAAACTACAGGTGTGATCCAAAACCCCAAGGACATCAAACACCACCAACAATAGGGCCTTTCCTGCAGGAGCCAGCAACTGATCTTTAGTGATTCGGTCCTGGGCTTCAGCTCCTTCAAGCAGCACTGGTCCTTGCTGCCATCTCGGTTTTGCAGTCTGAACACATGCCTGGCTGCCATAAGCAGATTCTGGGGTACAAGTCTGTTTCTCCTCCAGACCATTGTCTGGATGTCCTCTGTTAATTCCTCTCTTAGTCAAGTTGGACCCTTTCTGCTCCCTTAGCCCAGGGTCCCTTGCAAGTGCTCTAGATCGACCCTTCTCTTCCAAAAGCGGCTGTCTCTAAAATGATTGTACAAAGATATCTGAGAGTCATTTGTATAATAAGTAGGAAGATGACACCTCAACAGACTTCTCAAAAATCCTCCTAGGGCCAGCTAGAGTAGAGCAACGTGAGGATCTTTAAGTGCGTGCGAAGGCAATGAACTGTGCAGGAAGAAAGTTTCCCCATTTCACCTACTGGGCAACTTTTGGGGTAGGAAAAAGCTAAACAGGATCATAACTTTGTTATAAGAAAACCGACAAGGTACGAGGGCGTTATTTAAACTAGAAAACAGGAGGAAACTGAGCATACAAGGCAGAGAGAGGCTGTCAGTTATGTGTAGGAAACAAGGTATCTGGTTGTAAAGGAGAGGGCAAAAATTACAGCTGAGCCCTGCAATAGGCAGGCGGCCCTCCTGGGGGGACGTTCCAGCCATGCAGCTCAGCATCACAAAAGGTGGTCAATAAAACAGAGCGCAGTGGTCAAACAAATGCCAGCAATCGCTCTTCCTTACACTGCCATTTAGCTGAACTCCAGGAGGGATTGGACATCCCAAATAAGAACACAGGGGGCACTTTGTTGGGGCCACAGGGGGAAGGGAAAATAAAAAAGCCTGGTCAACAGTCTAGACTTCAATAAGAGGGACTGGTGAGATAGAATGGAAGGACAGAAGTGGATGAGCCACAAGCCAGCCTTTCAAGCAATTTGTCACCAGTACCTGAAGCCACATGCTTGGAGATTTTTCTGGCATTTCTAAGATGTGCAGGAAAAATATTAAGGAACAATTGTTCTGGGGACTCTGCCCGTCTCTGATTCTGTCACAGGGACTCACAGAGGAGAAGGCAGCGGGACTGACTGCGTAGGACTTAAAGTGAGGAGTTAGTGATGTAAGTCCCACATTCACACTGTGTGACAGGGCAGGCATTCCCATGATATCAGACTTTACTCTTAGAGTCATGGAAATGGCTTTAAACTCCAAGAAACCCACAGAACAAACGCAGATGCCCTATCTCCAGGAGAGACAAGATCCATGGGAGGGATCTGCACCAATCCTACATGTACCATTAGGATACAGAACTGGGGAAGAGAGAGTCTTCTCCACAGTCATTCTACCTACTAATTCTAGTCTTTGGTCTTCACCACCAAACCAAACTCCCAGTATCAGCTGTCCTACCACAACCCTGGCCATGACAAGGCAAGGTAGATTTAGAGAAGCACACTGGATGAGGGCAACCTTCGTGGGCTGTAGTGCTCTTTGTATAAATGTCCCATCTGGATTATAAACTGAGACAGCTGTTGAAAGTTACCTTTCTTGCTCAAAAAACCCCAACACGGTCCTCCTCTAGCAGTGAAAAATGACATGCAGAAGTGCGTTGAAGAACTAACTGTAGCTGAATCACTCAGTACAAAGGGGCATAGTGTAATTAAGTTCAGTGTCCTTGTGGGAGGGAATGCAACAAAACCTAGCACTGTGACATTAAGCTTTAGAAAGGGGATTTAAAAAAAAAAAAATGAGGAAGCTAGTCAAAAAGGCCCTGAAGTCAGAAGTAAGGAAATTAAAATCCTTCAACTCAGCATGGAGGCTACTTAAGCAACCATAATAGAGTCCCAGAAGGAATGCATAGCTTTTCAAAGAAGCACGGAAGGCAAGAAAAATAAAATTAGCATGGGGAAAACAGCAAGGTTCAAGGGGTTATTTAAGCCAAACAGGTAGAATTCACAACTAAGTGAAAACCTACCTTAAGGGAAGGCAACGGGAAGGAACACAACCCATGGAAGGTTCTCCCCATCACGCACACGTTTCAAAAGCTGTGCTGACCGAGAAATGAGCTGGGCTGGGGGAGAAGGGGGGTAAGGAGAAAATAGCTACGGAAAGAAAAAAATGAGTAACTGGAAAATTGGATACCCAGAAGATTTCAAGGGGTAATAACAGTGAAAAAGATGATTGCAGAGAAAATAAGTTATTTCTCATCAGCATGGAGGACACGGTGGGGATACAAGTTGCCTGGGGTGAGGGAATCGAGGAGAAATAGAAGAGATAAAATCAAGGAGTGGAAAAAATAAATAAATAAAAACCCAAGAGATCCCTGGAGCCAGCTGGAACAGGGAACTGCTCCCTGGGATGGTGCAGCTGGGCACCGATCGCTAGTTATGATTTTACAGTGAACCCATATGGAAAGTGGCAAAACTGCTGCACTTGAGACACTCTTCCCGATCTCTTACATGCTGCACCCACAAGCCCCTTGATGTCTTATGCAGCCCAGAGTGACCTCTGAAAATATGAGGAGCCCTGAAGTCCCTGGGAATGCCTCATGACCCTTCCAGACCATGAACAGCATGAGGCATCACTTCTAAATGAGCCAGGTGAAGCAGAGCCTTCCTCACTTTAATTTAGTTGGGCTCCAGCAAAGCACCCTTTCCCCAGCTGCATCCAGCCTGCAGCCCAGAACACACTCGTTTGAGCTTTAGTCATTTGTGTGGTCTTTTAAGTAATTATCCATTGCGTTATTCAATGAGAGAGCACAGTATTTACTGGATTACTGGGTCTACACTCCCTTAAAGACACAGCTCACTGGTTTGGGAGCCAGCTGCACCATTGCAAAGCAACGAGCGAAGATATTTGTTTTCTCCTCCATTTTTGAGCTACACGAGGAAGTTCCTTAAAAAAAGAAAAAACACAATAAAAAAGCAAAACCAACAGGACTGGTGGCACTACAATAAAAACACCCTCAAGTTCTAGGTAGCTTTCTTTTATGCAATATATTTGCTGACCTAGTCACAAAATTGGAGGTGGTCATGGCTAATTAGAGCGCCTCATACAGACTCCAGCTGAAAATAGGCAAATTATCTTTCCATGGGCAAAACAAGGGCCACTTTGGGGTGTGTATGTGTGTGTCACATATTGATTTCTGTAAACACTAAAGGACTCACAGTGTGTCCAGCTGTAGCATATGGCTAATTTCTGTGCTGATCTCTGCTTTTCAAAAGGCATGTGCCCTCAAAGAAACAAAAACGAAGCGAGTAGAATACATAGTGGCCACTAGCTGAGAGGACTCCATGGTGCCTGCAAGCTGGGAAGATGCTGGCAGCACACGCTGCAGCATTTTGACTCCTCGCAAGCAGCGCACCATCCTCAGGCCAAAGATGCAGAAAAATCACTGTTGTTGGGTGGCATAAACCAGAAGCGTCAAGGTAAGACAGAAAAGGAAACAGAGACATATGGAAAGTGGAAAAGAGCTGCAAAACAGCCCTCTCCAGAGCTGTGCAATTGGATGCTATGCAGCTGGAGAGCCTTTCATTTGAGCTAACTGCTTGTCAGGACACAGTTAATCAGCTGGATGGTGGGTATTTATACAAGGGGTTGAACGGTGTTGCTACACACAGTTAAGGAGTTGCCGTTTCATGCCCCAAACGGGTGCCTTCCATGAAAGCTATTTCTGCCCGTGTATGTGCATGTGGACACAAGGACAGGGAACGACGCTGCACATTAATGGACAATGACAACATACCTTAGTATAAAGACACAGAGACCAATTTGTGTTGAGGACAGCAAACCTGACTGCCCGGTAATCCTCTACAGAGCGCTGCAGGTCACCTGTTCAGCTCCAGTTAGAAGAGATCGAGGATCTGTCTCTGAGTCCATAAGCTATGGCAGGTCCAGGTTATGACACTAAAAGACAGAGCAGAAGTGTTAAACACTTTATTTGGGAGACAGAGGCATGTCCTCCATCAGCAAATGCTATTTAATATCCTCACGTCCTCTTCCACTGATAAATATTCAGGCAGAGGCACTTTCTGAATAAGGAGCTGCTTGGGCTGACATTTTCATATTGACGCAAATGAATTTAATAGGGACTTACACAAAGAAAATTTGTAGTTCTGTCTGTGTCTCTAGAACAAGCTGTCTTTTACAAATATTCCTGGTATCGCTGCAGCAAATATTGAGCATTAAAATGGCTGCACAGCTCAGACAAAAGGTCCCTCCAGCCCAGCTACTTGTCTCCAAGAGCGGTCAACAAAAGATGTGCTAGACAAGAATACGTGCACAGGGCAAGCACACCGTGGTATTTATGCAGAATACTCCTCCAAGGCTGTTCTTGGGGAATTCCAATATTTAAAAAGCTCTGGGAGGGTTTTTCTCCCACCTTCTCATAAGGGAACAGGTCCCTTTTATAGTCCCATTTATAGTTCCAGCAATCAACAGCATTGCTACTAAAACAAATCCCCGATGCAGATATTACCAAATATGACCAGAACCAAACCTCAGGCTCTGATCCGGTCTGGTTAAAGTTAGTACCTCAGTATCCTGTGCTTCTGTTAGCGTGGCCTCTGCTCTGCTGATGGTAGGCTAAACTTTATTCATGACTACACCACGTAAATCGTGATTCCAGCAGAACTAACGGAAACTGCACTGGAGTTGTATCACTGTCATAGAGCAAAATTTAGTTCAACGTTACATTAATCTTTTTGTCAATCACACAGCTTACACGTCAACTCATAAACTCACTCTGGCTACGCTTACCCAGAGCCAGGAGCAGGGGGATGTTATTGCAAAATATCGCTGAAACTCTATTTGTCCAGCATTAGATTGGCTGACTTCCACGAGGAATGCGTTTAGTTAATTGAAAAGGTTTTGGTTAAAGTTTGCCAGCAAGAGATCATAGAGTTCTAGACAACACATACTGTGCGTATGAACTCCATTCAACCTTTGGAATACCTCTGTGAAGGCAGGAAATTGAAATATTGTGCTATATTGGCAACTAAATGGTCATTTATCATCCATGCTAAGTTTGGAGCACAGTGAAATGATTTTTAAACTCTCCGAGGGCCTTTATTAACAACTACAAGGTGTGTCTATACAGATATAGATTATGTATTGAAATACGGTTTCAAGAAGAATATGAGACAATGAACAGCTGTATCTACCCTCCTATTTGCCTAAGATCAAATTTGGACTATGCTCAGAGGCACAAACACTATATTAAAATACAATAGAGTTAAGACACCTACTGACAAAAGCAAGGAAATTCACAGTTGAGGAGGAAAACACGCCATATGTTCTGCAGTACCTAGGAACAACAGGGAGCATTCAGCTCATCATTAAAGAGGCACCCAGTTGTGCCTAGGTATTGCAGAACATATGGAACACTTCCCTGCTCATGTCTGAATTTCCTTACTATTGTCAGCTTATGGATCAAGCTTGACTTTTTACTATTTTTTTTTTTTTAAATATAGAGTTCAGGGGATTCTTTAAGTAGTTGTTTAGTTTGTAAAAGACCGTTTTATTTTTATAATTATCAGCCCCACAGACATACATAAATTATCGCAAGCCTGCTTTTAAGAAGAGTTCAGGATCACTGGAAACCACAACTTGTAAAAATAAAGCAGCGAGTTGCCCAGAGAGTTTCCAAGCAGACACCTATGGAAGGTTAGAGCTGGCAGGGCTGATTTGATTTATTGTACCTGAAAAGCAGCTCTTTCATTTTATACTTCAGTCCTTCCCTTTAAACCACCTCAAGGTTTTAACTGCTTAAGACAATATAATCAATCCATCGCCCTGCAAATATTTATATTTTAATTGCTAGACTGTTACAAGTCCCCAGTCAGAATCACCATGCACTGTACTTGGTACTGTACATCTATTTAGGAGATCCAAAGTACTTACAGTCAAAGCAGCTAAGGAGCTAAAAGAGAAAAGATAACAGTTATTGTCCCCATTTTAGAATCATAGAATTGTCAGGGTTGAAAGGGACCTTAAAGATCATCTAGTTCCAACCCCCCTGCCCTGGGCAGGGACACCTCCCACTAGATCAGGTTGCTGAGAGCCCTGTCCAGCCTGGCCTTAAAAAATTCCAGGGATGGGGCTCCCACCACCTCTCTGGGCAACCTGTTCCAGTGTCTCACCACCCTCATGGTGAAGAACTTCTTCCTAAC
>VYZM01008944.1:410912-422510 GCA_013398915.1 Dromas ardeola
CTTCATGAGGTTGGCATGGGCCCACCTCTCCAGCCTCTCAAGGTCCCTCTGGATGGCATCCCTTCCCTCCAGCGTGTCAGCCGCCCCACACAGCTTGGTGTCATCATCAAACTTAGAGCTAAAGGCAAATTTTAGAGCTAAGGTTTCCATCAAGCAAGAATGATCTGGGACTAAGATGAACTGAACTCTCTAGCAACTTACAATTCAGCGTCCTGCTCTGGCCACTTCTGCCTTTAATTAAAATAATAGTGCCATTAAGGCAAAAACTACTGTACAGGGAGATGGCAACCCCATGGGCAGGGCTTTATCCACACGGACACCATTCTCTGCAGTAAGCAGTGGTGGGAACACGCTATCATTGCAGGCCTGGCATGGTGATGGGCTCCTTTTAATGTTAGCACGAGAGGGCAGCATTGCTTGTGGCACCCATTTATTTGCATACAGTAGCTGCCTCTTGCATGGGAGGTGGCACGCAAACGTCCTTCCTTATCCCCAGGGATGTCGCCGTGGAGAGGTGGCAAAAACATTTTGTTCAGAACTTGCATGGAAATTAACTTTGCCTCAACATTTTGTATTTTTTTTAATTTAAAAAAGTAGTAAAATGTCAAACTATATACAATGTCACTTCTTTTATGAAAACATATAGAAATCTGGTGTCTGAAACTACTCCAATCTTGCCAAAATGCATCTGAATTTGGTTTTCTCATTCAAAATATATAGAGGAGGAGAATAAGGAAAGAGGGTTTGTACACACATATGAGGTTCTCTCTGATCTGAACAATAGTATGATCTTATATATGTACTGGATAACCATACGTCTCATTTTCCTAGGTGTCTTGGTTTCAGCTGGGATAGAGTTGGGTTTTTTTCCTAGTGGTTGCTGTGTTTCAGATTTTGCATGAAAGGAATGTCAATAATGCATATTGTTTTAGTTGTTGCCAGCTGATATTTATATTTTTCAAGGACCTTTTTTTAGTTTCCCATAGAAGCTGATAAGGAGCATAGATAGCATGATGGAATCACCAATGGAATATTCCATGCCACAGATGTCATGCTCAGTATACAAATGAGGTTAGCCAGGGGGCTAACCATTCCATTTTGCCCCACTTTGCCCAGAAAGCAACAAACTCTTTACAGACTCTGAGCTGGCCACCTATTCCCTTGGATTTATGGGGTGAACCCATCACTGCTGCTTATACAGTTTTTTACAATTTAGGGCTAAACAGTGACCTGAGAAAACCCTGCATGGCCAAAGACAAATCTCCACAGGTCCTCTGGGGTCCTCGCATGCATTGCTTGCCAGCTTGGATGCCTCCATTTCTCCCCCAGAACCAGTTACACCCTTAGATGCTTAGGTAAGGAGGATGAGGAGTGGATCTGCTCTTCCCTGCCTTTCCCCTATTGCATCTGGGAAACCCCAGATAAGTCCCATTCGGAAGCTGTCCTGGGGATGTTTGCTGCCCTCAGCCAGTAACCCCCACCCGTGCTCAGCCCTTACCCAGCCATACACTGAGCAATTCTTGAGTTCACCCCTTCCAGTTTGGCCAAGAGAAGTCATGGGGAATGAGCAATACCCAAGGAAGAAAAGTTTCTTTTGCCTGACAGGTCATTCACTGGGGCACAAATGCAGCCTCCTGGCTGAAACAATATCATCATCCAGAAGAATGCAATGGAGACAGATCTTGTACCCATGGGAACTGCCCAGCCTCTTCCTTCCTTAGTAAAAGGAGGGAAGGAGGTTGCAAGGCTGGTTTTAGCCAGCCTGGGTAACTAAGTCTGAGCCAAACTCAACCAACCTCCCCAGGCCAAAGCAAACTATGAGGGTTGTACTTTCAACCCAATCCATGCATAAAATGAAGATAAAATCTAAATAAAAACCGTGAAACAACTCAGTCACAGTATTGCAACCCATTTAGGTTCCGCCATCAATCCTCAAAACACCTTCCTTTCCCTCTGACAGAACATTAAAATACTCTTACGATCTGACTACAAAAGTTAATCCCTATTTGTAAAAGTAGCTCTAACCAGGATAACAGGTTAACAAGAAAACTATATACTAAGACCAGTGAATTGTCTGACTGTGCTGACATTGTCAGGACTGTAAGTATCCCTGGCACACCAAGCCATTTCACATATTTGCATAAAAGTTAGGGTGGAAGATTTGTAAGGAGAGCACTTACCATGAGCAGACAGAGACAAAGGGAAGTGCAGACAGCTATGTTGTTTCACTTAATTTTCTGTTCCAGCCTGCTCAGCTCTCCCGGGAAGCAATGCCTTTCCCTTTATTAAAGTCCTTGAGAGACTGGATACTCTACAATTCAGATTTTAACAGTCTGCATTGATGTCGACTACTCAGTTATTAAGTTGTCTTCCAGAAGTTCATCCGAACTCTCCATCTGAAGAGGCTGTGGAGCAAACACATCAGTCTTCCCCTTCAGATGCCCTCTGTTGCCTTGAGAACTGGCAGCAGTATCTCTAGGGAAACCACTGTCATCGCTCTGCTCCTTGGGCGCAGGAGAGAAAGGCTGAGCTGCAGCTGGGGAAGCCCAACTTTCTGCACCCTCTTCTGCTGAAGGCTCATCTGGATCTCAAGAAACGGCTCCACCAACCTCCCTTCCTCAGCATTTTTAAACTGATGTGATTTCAAGACTAGAGTGATGCAGCAGAGAACATCATCCACAAAGTCCCTCACCTTTCACATGCTGAAGACTCATCGCCAGGAGGAGCCGTTAAAGAGAGAATGAGACTGGCAGGATCCTTCAAAAGAGCTGTAGCGAATCTTTTATCCCCTTTTAGAAAATAACAAAAAGGCACTAATGACTCAAAATCTCGGAGGTGTCTTTCCAACCAGTAGCATTTCCATACCTATTTAAAATGCCAAGAAACCCTTCTTGAGCACCTGCAATGCACATCTCGGTGCAGACACAAGACCAACTGCTGTCTGCACACAGGAATGGAAACCAGCATCAGTCTAGCTCCATGGTTAGATACCCACCTCTCCACTAGCAAAAGAGCAATTGTTTGGAGCCTGGGCTTCAAACTCAGCAATATCACACAGTTGGCAGGGGATATTCCCACAGTGGCTTAAAATGTTGGGGTTCTGCTCCAGAAGCGTCTCTGACGCTGGGGATCAAAGAAAAGTGGCCAGATGGCTCCTGCCACTCTGCCAGCCTGCATGGGACAGGGGGTGGGATGCTACACCCTCTTCCGCATGGCAGGTGAAGGAGGATGGAGCTGGCCTCGCACACAGACGGCAAACCCCTCCACGTCACCGGTGTTTGCACTGTGCGAAGAGGAGGAGCAGCTTGTCCTAAGTGGCAATTAGTCAGACAGAAGTTATATCAAGTAACAGGGCACAGAAACATAACCTTTTGTCTGACGAGGTTTTCCAAATTGCCAATCATCTGGAAAGGGTGTGTGCACGCGAGGGTCAGAAGTTTAGCCAAGGGTATATTAGTAGCATGGCAAGGCAATAAACTATCATGCAAGTATGTGCACATATTAGCTGTGTGTAGATTTGAAATCTCAAAACAGATTTCACTAAAGATTTAGGACTTTATTAAGGTCAAAAGGGTTATGCTGCAGTTCATAGGCACATTTGTTTTATTAATTGAGTCATAAGTTCTGGCAGCCTGCAAACAGATTTCAAAACATGCATCAGCTGCTTTCGATTGCCATAAGAGATCTGAAAACCTGCCAGTAAGTCTGTTTGCAGCTCTTAAAAATTTTGGCTAAAAATCTGTTTTAAACTATTAGCAATTACTTTTTTTTTTTTTAAAGAAAAAAAAAAGTGTGCAAGAAGGAAGGGAGGGAGAGGGAGAGGGAGAGAAAGAGAAGCACATATTTTATTTAGACTCCGAGCACAACAGTTACTGGTGTAAGTGTGCTCCTCTGAAGGAGGCTTATTTTTTTTTAAACAGTCAAAGCCTTGCCATTTCGTTGGTGTCCCAAAACTTAATGCTATCAACTCATGCAGCTCTTAGCATATTTCAGAAGAAAGAGGACTTGGTCAGCATCCTTCTGGAAAAGTAATGTCCAAGCAAAAGGGGAAGATATCTCATTTTCATGCCTTGTTTTAAGTCTGTTGAGCGCACAGGACATGAAAGAAGGAAACAGTAAGAATTGAAGCAGCACAAAGCAAGCCAGGGACAGCACTTGCTAAGGTCTGTCCTGAACACATGCCAAAGTACCACCAACAGACTAAAGAGCAGCTGGTTTTCTTGCATGGTACCAAGTGACCACGTCACAGCTCTGAGAAGGAGGAGAGGTTTCAGCTATGCAGACAGTGTTTCAGATATGAGTCACTTGAGCTTCAAACGCAGTAAGAGCCTCCTACTACCCCACCTCACTACCAGGATGATTTGTCAGGTGCTTTCTTAAAAGCTTTCATATCCAGAAGTGGCCAGATACCAAAGACAGAGCTGCTCAGTTTGCCCTGCTATAAAAGGGACTTGACTCATGACAGTTCATCCTAATGACAGAAAAGGTTACAGAATTGGCACCTCCATTTGCCCTGACTGCAGAATCAGCCTTTGGAAACCACTGTTCCAACCCCACTCACCTGTTGGGTTCTTCTGTGTCCACATCCCATTCCAGTCCTCCCGCCTTTTCCTCTTTTTGTGTCTTCTGGAGGCCAAGCAGTTCCTGCAAGAACACAAAAGTTGGTCGGAAAATGAATGTAAATTACCACATTTTGAAAATAGACTCAAAAGTTTGGGTTCTTGAACTCACACAGCTTCCTGGAGCTCAGTGCTCATAAACGGGTCTGTGCTCTGGGCTCATACAAAGCTTGCATCGGGTGCTGACTGGAGCAAGAACCAGACAAGAGTTGCACCCAGAGTCAACCACATCCACTCTCAGCTCTGGCACCTCTTAAATGCCTTCATGCTGCATTCTGAATTACACCATCTTCCAGCAAATTTGTCAGATCTCACAATACAATAAAACTAATCATCCAGGTACCTCAGCTAGGCCAACTGAAGCTGAGACAGCCCCTAATTTTTTAGCACGTTTATCTTCTCGCAGCCTTTGCAAGCAGCAATATGCTGCTCCCCTCTTCACGTTCCCTCTCATCATACCGAGCTGCGGCACAGAAAGGCTGGAGGAGAGCACGACTGCATTTAGCTCCTCATGAAATCAGGTACCAAAATGCCTTCAGCTCTTTGGCCACAGCTCATTGGAAGGGTCTGTGGCGGCACGGGGAGATCTGTGCTCAGGTCCATGCTCCTTACCAACGAGGCCATCTCACTTCTCTTTGTAACTCTGTCAACACCAGTAAAAGATCTGATCATGGGAAATCTCGGTATAAAGCTACTTTATAGCTCGAGGGTGCCTCTTGTTAACAAGTGTAACACAGGGTACATAAACTGAAAGGCTGAAGTGTTTATTTAGCCAAGAACAAGGTTACTACCTTGTAAACAGGAAGCACCCTCAAGCTACACCAGCTGTATTCAGAGGAACCCAGGCTCTGCCCAGCAGCCCTGGAATGGCAGGATTGTCCCAGGGAGCCCCCAGGATGCTGATTCCATTTGGATTTCTGTCTGGGACGGCACCTTTCCCTGAATACCATCTCGTTTGTGGTGTATAAAACCACCTACGCTGCCAAGGGACTGTCCAAACCAGCACTCTAACAAGACACTGATCAAACATATACATTTGTTAAAAACACACATTTATCACTCCAGCTTTTAAGTCTTTTTCTGTTATGGAGTCATCACTGTCAGCCCACAAAATGGATTTACTCCTTTGCTGGTAAGAAAGCACCATGTGTTCTACTGAAGGACTTTTTCCATAGCTGGAGTCAAAGGAGATAAACCATCCTGGCCATCAGCTACAGTGCAGCAAATACTTTGGGATCTCATCAGGTTTTAGCAGCTTTTTTCACTTTTCCTCCAACTTCACACTTCACCTCCAACAAATCACCACGAGCAATTTTTTTCCAATAAGCTCTTTTGCAGTATCAGCTATTTTTTCCAATAAAAATATTTTTGCCCTGTGGTTTCAGTCTTCAGCTGCTTTTTCATCTGAGCTCGAAACAAGTTAGCCATTTGTGAAACTTTTATTATTGGTTCAACCAATTGAAAAAGCTTTGCATGTTTTGGCCTCGTTAGTAACGACTCTTCCCATAAAAAAGTGATAAATCTGTTTATGATTTCTCATAGGGAACTCCATGTACGTGGGGGCTGAAGGAATATCTGCTTGAGGAACAGCACTTCACCCAGGATGAAAATTCAAGGAAGGATTTGTTAGCATGCACAATCACTTTCTGTGTACAGCAGCCAAATGATACAAGCATTTAAGAGTCCATAAAAACTCTTTCGCAAGTGAGACCATAATAGTTATTGTGGCAAAAAAAAAAAGATTGCTACAGTTGTGTCTAGGGAATAGAGTTTACACTTTCAGAATAACTGTCAGCAGCTCTTCACATTTCTATTTTAGATGGGCCTGAACCTTCAAAAAGTTTGAATGAGAGGGGTTTTTTCCCCCCCATCTTATTCCTTAAAACTAACAATAAAAATCTCCAAGGAAAATCCATCAGGGAATGGTGGCACCAGCTATGCTGGTGTCCTGTGGTATTTGAGAAAGGCCATAAACTACAAAGCAATATAACCCACGAGAGATTTCAACTCTGGCCTAAACCCTAAGATTTAAGGATGCAAGTCAATGCCCGACTCAGGATTTTCTACCTAGGTATGACAGAGGTTGTGGTTGGCCACTTCATGGTTTGTTTTTTTTTTTTTTTTTTTTTTTTAAAAAAACCTCACCCTGTGTGAGACACCACTACTCTAACCAACACTATGCCTTTCTTTTAATTTCTGGGTTTCCAACCAATTACTCACAGTTCTAAAAAAAACACTCACGTGCTGTGAATATGGGAATTCAAGCTAGATTATTAGAAAGTATACAGACAACAAGTATTGAGCTTGGCTTCTAGCAAGACAGACAAGGAGAGGGCGTGTGCAGCTATTTCCATTCATAAAAACATTTGTGGGGCTCGTGTATTCTCACATCTCCATTGATTTTTAAAGGAGAACAACCTGTTTCTATCTCTTTGTGTTGCTATGCGCACCAGTACACTAACAGTAATTGGTATCTTAAATTACGAGGGGTTTATTTGTATTACATTAAATATACTTTTTTTTCTTTTCACCGAACTCAACCGCTACAACCAGTGCGCTTTACCATTAAAGTGCAAAGACAGGTAGCATGTTGAAGGGCAAGGACTGACACCACAGATCTCTCTCTTGTACTGAGGGGCATTCAACACTGTTTGTACCAGCAAGCTTATTTGTGGAACACAGTGTGCTCGGTCTGTTCCGTATACAACAGGGCCCTTATGTTAGTCATTTAAATTTATAGCGGCTTTACATTTTTCAACAATTCCTGTTCAAATCACATGTATTTATTTAAAGCTTGCCCAACGTCTGGTATTTACAAATACTGCCATATATCTTAAAGCAAGAGTCACTCGCAATTAGCTGAAGTGTTTAAGAAAATCATCATATATTCTGAATGATGAAAGATCACAGAAGGAGGTCTCCTAATGGATGACAGGTGCAGGAATGAAAGCATCTGAAGACTATGAGCCAAAATCTAAGAAGTCGCGGAATATCATAATTCACTTTAAATTGCACCCAGGTCACAAAGTCAAACAGGACCTTTGGCACAGAAGGTATTTAAAACTACCTCTCTTTTCATAACAGAAACACCCCCTCAAAACACGCTGATTCTTATAATCGAGATATCTGAAGTCAGCTCCATATGGAGAACAAATGAAAATAAATAATAAATAAAAAAAACATAAAATTGAAAAGTGTGGATTTTTTTTACCTCTGCTTTCAGGGAGCTATAAAGAGCCTAGATAAGATCTGGTCATCCCCAAAGATCTCCTAGATTTCTGTTTGATTACAAAACATTGAAAACCAGGCAGGTTAACTCATATATTTAAAAGTCTGCATCCACTGCCCCTTGTAGTTACAAGACTACTTTCAGGCTCTTCAAACACCGATGATTCTTTAAATAATCTTTGTCACAAAAATAACATAGAGTAAGATCAACAGATTAGTTGGATCAAAATCTCCAAATCAGATTCTCATTTGATTGACACAATTATCTTTTTCTTTCTTTCTTTTTTTGAACTTGCAGTTGTAGTACAGGAATATTGGACAGACCTAAGGTGGTCCTGCCTGCGGTTAAGGTGGTACATGTTGATATTGTGCTGTACCACAGCAAGATGCCTTTTTTCCAAGATTAAGCAATAGTAGTTTTCTACTTGTAAGTGCTCTTACCGTTACTTTGAAAGTAGGGAAATTTAAAACACGAAGACGCTTGAACAGTTACAAATAGTTACCAAATGAGGTAGGCAGGTAAAGATAGAGCTATGGAAATACAACCTACCTTTAGTCACTGTAGTATCATCACACCACCATAAACACACTGTAAGGTCTGGACAACCCCATAAACCTTTAAATGGATGGGAGTAAAATTAACTGCAGATAACAAAAAAACCCCAATATGTATCTGCCATATAACTCTAAAGCACAAACCTTGAATAAAGCTGGTCCTTCAGCGCCAAACAGACATCTCATGGGTCTTCGCAAGGTTGACCAGACCGCAGACCTAATGGGCATACACAACTCTCGCTCACTTGGAAATTCCATTCAATGTGGCTTTTTTGCCATTTTCTGCATGTTTTTTCCTCAAGATACGTGTGTCAAGACCACTCGCTATTATTATGAGCCAAAACAATATTCATGCAAGTCAGTTCAGGGACATATGATGCTATTTTAGGTCATCATGCACTAGTGACAGGACATGAGGCAACGGGCACAAACTGGAACACGGGAAATTCTGTCTCAACACGAGGAGGAACTTCTTTGCTGTGAGGGTGGCAGAGCCCTGGCACAGGCTGCCCAGAGAGGTGGTGGAGTCTCCGTCTCTGGAGACATCCCAAACCCGCCTGGACGTGTTCCTGTGCCACCTGCTCTGGGTGACCCTGCTCTGGCAGGGGGTGGGACTAGATGGTCTCCAGAGGTCCCTTCCAACCCCTACCGTTCTGTGATTCTGTGAAGCTGAAGGTGACCACGCTGAAGAAGTTTGGAGAAATCCAAAACATGAAATCCAGAAACAGAAACATCTCTAAAATTGCCACAGTTAATCAATATAAAACGAAGATAAAGGCATTACAGCCCGGTCGGACACAGAGATACCATGGGTAAATAAATAAAGTGCATGGGACCACTAGATCCAAAGGGAACCAGTAAAACCAACCAGCTGGCCTAGACAGCTCCAGAACCTCTCAATGCGAAAAAAGCCACAGGGTCACTTAGAGCATGGCCACGCAAAACCTCATCCAGGAATTCGTGTCATCTGCCCATATCACAGCACAGAAGCAAAAGAAAGCACCACAATCTCCATCCAGGGACCAGAAGTAGGCAGAAAGAAGCAGAAGATGTACAGCGCTTGGCCGCTCCCAGCATCCTGGAAGGACTGTAGCCAATATAGACTCATTTCCAGAGCAATGAGGAGACCAGAGGGAACTCCAGGCTCAGTAACAGCACCCTCCTTGCAGACTCCACCACACTCTGCAGTGTAAACGCACCCCTGCACCACACTCAAGGCAGATAATTAATCTTTAATCAAGTTTCATGTGCATGTTTAAAACACGTGCAAATGTTACGTGCTCCTCCGTCCAGACCTAGGCACGTACTTTGCATGTGCAAAAAGGAGACTTCATAAATATGCTTTTTATTTCCTAAGAGCTGCGCCACAAATTCCATAAAGCATTCACTTTATACAATCTCACGGTATTTGTCAAACAAGATAATACTATGAAGAGCCAGAAAGGGTATGAAAAACCACTGGTGGAAAAAGATACGATTCATATTTCGAGTAGTGGATCAGTTGCAGTGGAATCTGTTTTTCATCATATCTTGGTACCAAAGCTACTGCGGCTGCTGATCACACAGAGATATTGCTGTATTTCAGTATCCTTCTGAAAACCCTAGCATTTCAAAGGGAATTCTCTTTCTCTTCAAAAAAAAAAAAAAATAATCAAAGCAGCCCAACACCTTACACAAGCCACATACTGCAGCTTCCGCTGCTCCAACTGCAGCAAGGACAACGTCCGAGCTACCGGATAACACAGTTCTTACCTTGCTGATTGCTTTGCCAATGTCACCAAGCTCATTTTGGGTCAGCCAGGATTAGGACAAGGCAAAACCACCCAGTTGTGCAGCTGGATCGGATCCCCAAGCTGCCGGGTTAGGATGAAGAAAGGTGAGGGAAAAGAGGACATTGGCTTCACCGGCAGGAGCGTTTCTTTCCTGACCCCAGGACGCCTGCCATCAGTCACCTCACAGAGTGGGACGAGAGGCAGTTTCGTTACAGGTGGGTAATCCCAAATGGAGCACGGAGGCCTCCTCCACCCGGTGTTTTACACAAGGTTTATTCAGCTCTTATTCCTCAAAAATGTACCTCCAGGTACATTCAAGCCGTACGTGATATATACAGATTGTTTCCATTCATCTGTATTCTTTCAGACATCCCCTGCAACTAAGTATTTTTAAAAAGAGAAAGGAAAAACAAAACCTGTGTTGTACATTAAATCCTGTCGTCTATCAGTTAAAAGTAATACTATGAAAAATATTTCGTTTCTACTTACACAACATTTCTAGAAGTCTCTGAAGTTTTAGACGTTTGTTTGCCAACCGAAGCACTTACAAGTTGGTCAGAGAAGGTGCCGGTTCAGTTATCCCAGGAGAATTCATGGTATATGGTTCCAGGTTTAACTGAGGAGGTGGAGGGTGTAACCACCAGGAGGAGCCCCAGAGTTGGGTGCCTCTTGGATTATACTTGGCCTGGCATAGTGATTTCTCTATTTCAAAAGAATTTAAAAGTAGTGAGTACAATTTTCAATGGACAGATATAAAACAGAACCACGTTTCATTTTTTGTTTTATATTAGAGTATTTCCTCTGTCTTTTGGAAATTTGTTTCTCCCTTAAAAATAATATTTTGCAATTATGATGGTTGTAAAACGTATTTCTAAATAAGAACTGGAAAACTGTTGCCTTTCTGAGTCTGCTGGCAGATCACGAGCACCTCTGCTGCCATTCATTGCTTTCCTCGAGCAGAAAGAGTCACCAGATCTTCCCATGCCACATCTGCAGAAGAGACCCCGGGAGGAGCACAGCAGTAGACCAGAATCACGCCAGTCTCAATCTGCAAATTCTAGTGTAATTCAGACCCACGTGAAAGCATGTTAAGAGCACCCATTTCCTTCAGCGATTAAAAAATAAAAATAGAAGAGTGGCTGGTCAGCACATCCACAGTAATATTTTCAAGTCAAATGAAAAAACACAGTGGAAATGGAAGTGCTCAGAGTTCCTAATTTTCAACTAGGAGGAAGCTGAGAAGAGCATTATCTTGGCCCCGAGAATTACTCTTCCCAACCATCAGAACAAATCCTTCCAGCTCTGCTACACGGGGTACACAGAACCGAAGCTTCAGAGGTCACGCGTCTCCCAATAGTTCTCCCTGGATCTTTGAATCAACTGCGAATGCAGCAGGAAGAGCATACTGGAAAAAAAAAAAAAAA